>JAABNY020000040.1:16662204-16679523 GCA_015164015.2 Brevimyrus niger | reverse complement strand
CAATTACTTCTCGCGGGCCGGTCAAGGATATCTAGAGGGCCGGATATGGCCCGGGGGCCGTAAAATGCCCAGGTCTGCTCTAATACAAAGTGGGTGTAAGGCTCTCATACAAAGTGTGCCTAAGCCGCTCATACAAGGTGCGTGTAAACCTCACATACAAAGTGCGCGTAAGCCTCATTACTAGCAAGTAGTTACCAAATTGCCCATAGGTGTGCATGTGTAAGTGAATGGTGTGTGAGTGTGCCCTGTGATGGATTGGCGCCCCATCCTGGGTTGTTCGCTCCAGACCCCCGCGACCCTGAACAGGATTAGCGGATTCAGAAGATGGATGGATGGACTAGCACAGGGGTGTCAAACTCCAGCCCTGTGTAGCTTAGTTCTTTCCCTGTTCCACCATAAATGATTCAGCTCAACAGCTATGTGACAATTAACACAAGAAGTTGAATCATATGTGTTATACGAGGGGAAATCCAAAAAGGTGCAAGGCTCTGGCCCCCAGGACTGGAGTCTGACAGATGTGGACTAACAGGTAACTCATACACAACAGAGAACACAAAGGAACCAAACACAATGACTAACTAGTGCAAAAGCCAAGGACAGGCACATATATATGCATCGGAAACATGGGTGCCGGTTATTAACAACTCAAAAACTATGGCCAGTACTAACAAGGTTCAGGTATTCATAATCACATAGGACTCAAACACTAGGAAAGGGGTGACCAGCGACACCTGCTGGCCAGGCAGAGAAATGACAGAGCAGGGACTGATTCTGACAAAGCCACACATAGAACGTAAGAGTGAAGTATATCAAGAATATTGATGACCAAATTAATTTTTCATCCCCTTAGTTCTACTAAATAGGAACCTGGCAGTGTACACTATACTTCTATTTTGTTTTGTTGTTTTTTTAGAGAAAACTGAAGGAGTTATATTCACTTCTGCATTATGTAATTTTTTTCGGATTAATATAAATACATAATAAATGAAAGAAAACCCATTTATCCATTCATTTATCCAACCCAAGACCCGAAGTATCTCCATGTACCTTTAGAACAAAACACAGCTTAGTCCAACCCTGACTTGACTGGGAACACCTGTCTGAAGGTGCACTGTCACTATTGCTTATAATAGTCGACTTACCGTTGTCCTCTGGGTGAAAAAGAGAACTCCAGCCACAATTTCCGAAGCCAATAGGATGGCAAGCATGACGAAATACTACAGGGAGAGGGAATTCAATATGGTAAGAAGTCAGAAGTATCAACTTTCAGGAGGATCAAGTGTGCCTGCACCATACTGTCGGACTTTGCATGGAGAAAAATTATCATTGGCATCCTTTGATGCCTTTTTATGGGTTTGCAAAGGAAGGATAAGCTATACAGAATCCTACAGTTTTGTATGAATAATCAAGTTGCCTGCAGCTACATTGCCATTATTGAGTAGTTTAGATTAGATTAAGGGTCACCTTATTTCAGGATTTCTTTGAGAACGGATTGTATGAAAATAAATTTAAAACTACAACATGAAGATGGGATGAGTGAGCATCCTTGAGCTGATACTGGGTAGAAGCTCCTTTTGTCTGAATTACTGCCATGTGGTTCTTGGATCAGTATCCTTGGTAGAGCAAACCTAATTCTGGGAATATGGGTCTGAAATACTGGTCAGATGAACAACATAGGGACTGACGGAGGGAATACAGAGTTTTTTTATGGTCGTCTGGATACAACAGGCCAGGAAGACGCAGGACAGGGAAACTATGAGTGTTGAAACATGGCTTCTACCTCTCTCATTCTGTCGCACGTGAAAAATCATCAACAACAAATAACTGAAAAAGTTTTTCTGTAAAATAAAAAATGTCTTTCTTGGTTTCATCAGTCATCATCCGTCAATCATTTTGATGGAAGATGGATGTATGAATACTTGGACTTCCATTAAGCAGTACCCATAGATGGAAGATATACATGGTAACTGTGCTGTACAAATGAATGCCGGAGTGATGTCCACTACAATGTGATAAAAACCTATTATTTTGACATTGTGTGGACAAAGTTTTCAGGTCCCCACAAAGATCTGTGAATATAATCAAAAAACTATTTTTTTTTTGGTTACTTATGGTTAAGGTTAGGACTGGGAGTGGATTAAGGTTGTCATAGTTAGGATGGAGGTTATACCGATAGAAATGAATGAAGACAGAGATACATTTAAATGTGTAATGTGTGTGTGTGTGTGTGTGTATCCCATAGTTTAAGTTAAGGTCCCTTTGTGTATCCCATGGTTTAAGTTAAGGTCCCTTTGTGTATCCCATGGTTTAAGTTAAGGTCCCTTTGTGCATCCCATGGTTTGAGACTAAACACCTCAGGGTCACACTTCATTATATATATCTATGGTTTTCTCAGTGTCTACCATTCCCAGCATACATTTGACCACTTTCTGTGCCTACCATTCCCAGCATGCATTTGACCACTTTCTGTGCCTACCATTCCCAGCATGCATTTGAACACTTTCTGTGCCTACCATTCCTAGCATACATTTGACCTCTTTCTGTGCATACCGTTCCCAGCATGCATTTGACTTCTTTCAGTGCCCCCAGACATCCAAAAAATCCTAATAATGTGCTGCCGGTGCCTCCAATTAGAAGTAGACAGGCAAAGGGGAAGTTCGACATGAGGGTGGGTCCATAACCTGGGGAGAGGAGGAGTTAATGCAGAACCAGCAAAAAACTCTCATATCTGACATTCTGTGCAAGAGATATTTCCTACTCACCATAAAATGCACTTAGACAAAATGCACCAAGTAATAGGTAAGTATTGGCATCATGCCAATGGGTCTTTAGACCAGGGGTCACCAACATGATGCCCGTGGGCACCAGGATGCCCCCAAGCACCACATGAGTTGCCCAAGGACCGGAAAATTTAATTATATCCTGTTGCTATTCTTCTTCAATCACATTTGCATCTATATAGATGCAATAACACAATAATACTCCAATTGATACTTATAAAAAATTTGATCACAAATTAATGTGACAGGAATTTAGAATTACAATTTCAGCACAGCACAGAAAAGATGAAACTTGCTTATTCCCTGATTGTGATTGTGAGTTGCTACAGTACCTCTGTGCAAGCCCATTAGTAAGAAAAGAAAGTAATATATATTACACTTTATAATGAAAAAAAACATTATAAACAGGACTGGATCAGCTTATCTATGTATTAATTTCATTCCCAGATTAAGCTGATTGTCTTTGAGAATAAAGCAACATGGACAAAAAGTAAGAAAAGAGATATTGTTTCATTTAGATTTTACTCTCTTAACCCTCACAAATGCTAGAAAGATTCTAACCTGGATTTTAACTTTTGTCCATGCTGTACTAATATAAGACACAGAAAACACTTGTTATCCTCAGGGGTGTACCTGGAAATTCTGGGCCCCTGACTAACTGGCACCTTGGGCCCTCCCACTGAATTTGAGGGCCCCAAAAACCTGCAGGGGTACCCATGCCCCTGGCCATCCTAGATCTTATTTAAATGTAAATAATTACATCAATAGTTTGGCTGCAAACATAAAGGCTGATATTTATATGATCAGTGACTTATTTACTCATAGAATTATATAACGATGCTGTGTTAGTATACAGTGCCCATTTTATGACTATTTCAATTTAAATCCATTAAAATGTCCTATTTTCCTCATAGGAATTAGTGAAGAGTGAAATGCAAGACACTCACTGAGGAAGCTTGTTTTGCCAAACATAATCCAGAACCCAGCTGAGGCCAGATTTATTCCTAGAATCTTTAAAAAGAAATGCAATAAATTAAAATAGAATACCATTTTGTATCACAGTGTATTGTAGAACAACATGATAGTAAAGCATAATAATTGTATGTGTATAAGTCCTGCATCACAATAGGACAACAGAGCATCCCTTTAAAACCATAGTGATTTAAGTCACTAATTATAGTCAGTCAATTACCTAAATAAGCACATTTAGAGTACTCACAGTCTTGGTCAGTTGGTACTAATAGATCCTAAGGGTGCTCTTAATGCTTTGTAAGGCAAATTTGTTCTTTAATACTTAAGAAGAAAGTTTAGTGACACTTCCTGTAAATGCCATGTCTATAAAAAACTATGAACCCATCAATAAAGCATTATAAACAAGGCTATAAATAATCATAAAAAGGCATAACACATTATCACCAAGTTTATGGTGCATTATGAATGTTTTATGAAGCTTTCACCTAGAATGCGCTATAGATACCTTCATAATGCAGTATAATGGTCGGTATAAGAATTAAGGATGCTTTGTACTACATTATGAAGGTATCTATAGTGCATTATAAATAAGAGCTTCATTGGAGGTTATAAAGTATTATAATCAACACTAATGCTTTATAAATTCTTATACCGACTACTATAATGTACAGTGGTACCTCAGAACTCAAATTTAATAGATTCAGAACTCCGGATCGAATCCTAAAAAGTTTGAGTTGTGATCAAATTTTCCCCATAAGAAATAATGGAAAACCGTTTCCAGCCCCCCAAAAATTACGCCTAACTATGTTTTTTTTTAAGCTTTAAAACACAAAACGAACTGGATAAAACAAAAAGAGCATATACTGTACTAAACACATCTACATTTATCAAAACAGTAATTTGTAAAGCAAGAAAATAAATGTATTCAAACGCGTCCTGCCCCGATCGTCCGTTCCTTCCGTGTGCCACGCCCCCTCGTTAACCTGGTGTGGAATCCCCATGTGATCAGCTATTTCTACTTGTTTTCATTAGCTCTCTGTATTTCTTCCGCATTTCACTTTGTTTCCCTTGTCTGGTCATTGTATTGTCCGTCTGCGTTTTGCCTGCCTTAATTAAACCCCATATTCCCCCATACCCTGACGTCTGTGCCTTTGTCTCTGTTCTGTCCCCGCTCAGCACAACAATCTTATTATAATTAAACGTATTCATGGTTTATTATTAATGTTAAAATAATGAATGAGAAATCTTTGTTTTTAAATGTATTTTATTATATAATAATATTGTTACTGTACATCATTGTCTAAATGTATTTTACTGTCTAAATATATGTATTCAGTTAGTGTAAACATACACGGTGCTAGTACTCATTTCCGCGTGTACAAGTTATCTTAGGTCGGCGTTCACGGTTTCACTTCTGAGATTCAGATCGAGCTTTTAAGAAATTTGAGTTCTAATGACTTCAAGAACTGAGGTACCACTGTATTTTGAAGTTATCTATAGTGCATTATAATGCTTAGATACTATATCAATATTGGCTCTTGTGCTCCATAACTGTGAGAACAGCATTCATTCCGTATCAGCTGACTTATTCTAGAAAATGTACCAACAAAGCCTTAACCATTTAAATTGTGAGCACTTAATAAGACAGAAGTACTTACAAAGAAGATCAGGTTAAACAGGAACAGGAGGTACTTCGTAAAACAGAAACAGCCCTCAGAAACCATACCTGACAAAGAAAAAAAAAACATTAAAGATAGTGGCAGACTTGTGTTTTTTAAACTTCAAGGATACTTCTATGCTCATGTTGATTTGAAGGCATGAGATACACAGATGAGTGATAAACATTTAGTATCATTTTGCTCCACTGTTAATCTTCAAAACCTTCACGTTTAATCTATATATCCATCCCCTAGGTAGCATAGTTGACAAATTCCAATCTTTACCCTTGTGCAACTACATTTGCATACAAAAAACATCCAAGCCCGGCTAAATTTAGCTAAAAACTGAAAAAAAAAACAAAGTCTCTCAAAAGCATGTAGCAGAATATATTTTGTGCTGATGAAACCAAGGCTTTTAGCCACAATAAGGAAGAGATATTTTTGGTACTGCACATCACTAAAAGACACCACACGGTGAAGCGCGGTGAAGACAGCATCATGCTTTGGGGCTGTTTTTCTTCAGGGAATTATAAACAAATAATAAATCCATTTTGGCCCAAAACCTTCGGGGGCCTGTACAACAAAGCAGAGTTACTGGGTTATCGGGGTAACTTGTCAGATTTAAGGTAGTCTGGGCAAAATGTAAGTGAACGAATATGAAGACTATTTAAACTGTGGTACCTTAAATCCGACAAGTCACCCCAATAAGCCAGTAATCCGGCGTCGTAGTACAGGCCACAGGTGTCTGCTAGAAAGCTGAAGAGGAATTTTACCTTTCAGCATGATAATTTTCCCAAACATACATCCAAATCAACAAAGGTATGGCTATACCAGAAGAAAATTAGTGCTGGAATGGCTCAGCCAGAGAACAAACCTACATCCAACTGAAAACTGAAAGGTGACCTGAAGAGGGCAGTGCCCAGTTTTTCTAAATTTCTATCTAAATACAACTGTCAACAACAACAAAGTTTGATGTTTTTGGTGTTGTCACAAGTCATTAAACATCTGAAATGACTGAAATGTCTTTTTTAAACATACATTGCTGTATGACACTTGCTAGTAAACCTGATTGCAGGTTTTTGTGAAACCACAAATCAAGATAAATCATATCAGACATTTTGTATATTTTTTTATATCAACCGTAAACAAAGCAGTTAGCGCTCTAAGGAAACAGATGTTTAGACACAGTAGTACACCGCCCCACTTCATCTGCAGTGAAGCAGTACATACCAGAACTTCCACTGCTCAGCAAAAATTCCTAATGGTATTCGCCATAAAAAACGGAAAGTAAAATACTATAAATAAATAAATAAGCAAGCAAACAAACAAACAAACAAACAAACAAATAGTATGATGAGATCAAAGCCAAAAAGGCAGACATGGTTGGTGTGGTCCTGCTACATTTGAGGGTGAAACACAGTGCAGGTTCACTAGAACAGAACAGTTCACTAGAAAACAGGAAACGAATGCAAACGAAGTGGCAGGTGCAGTAACTATGCAAAGATAATACAGTTGTGTGAACTTTTTGTTTTTCAGCTACCCTGATGTAGCTTCAGTTTTTCATTGGCTGAGTATTTGATAACTGAGAACAAGATTTCAATCATACTTTTCAGGCCGAATTCCCCAATATTTCTCAAAAATGTGTCACTGTGTGGACTCATCAACACCTATAAAACAATCACCCAATGATAAATGCCGCAGGATGTACATTCTAAGCAAGTTAGCAGCATTTCACACATATTTTGCAGTTATTTAAAAACAGCCAAGCTTGTACTGTAAACGTTTACTGGTGGGCGGTATGCGGCTCAGAGGGTAACACTGTTGCTTCATACAAAACCCTCCAGTGTTCTCCCCGTACCATATGTGGGTTCAAATAGAATGGAACAGTGTGAAGTTTTTGCCAGTGGCTACAGTGCCAATCCAGCCACCATCCCCTAAATTTCCTTTAAAGTTGGAGGACCTGCTTGCAGGGCTGGATGTAGGTTAAAACCATTCCCAGGAAGAAATAATTGGAAGTTTAGGACTTTGCTCAAGGGCCCAGCTCCTGACATTCATGGGATTCAAACTGGAAGCCTCCTGATTGCCAGTACAGATCCCTACACTTAGAGCCACCACTCTGATTAAATAACAACAAAAAAAAACAAAACAAAAAAAAAAAAACTGGTCCACTATTTATAGAAAAACTGTAACCCCATTGTAAATTTTGTTGGGTCCATTTTGCCATATCTTTAACAAATACAATTATTTGGTCCTATACATACCTGCAGTATACCACAACATCACTGTTATTGCATTTGCAGAATAACTGAACTTGCTGAAAGCAGCAGTAATAAACTTGAAATAAATGAGTTTGCAGGCAGGTTGAATAAAAACTAGAAAACATATATTGAAAATTGAGAACAAAACTGAGCATGTAAAATGATTACAGAATAAAATAATTTTTAATCTGAAACTGTTGCAAACATCTGATTTTATGCAACATTCAAATTTGTAGCATAAATAAAGTCTGAGTACCCCTAACACTAGAGTACACTATATGTGCTCAAACAGATAATCAGATCATATGTTAACACAACTGGCTCTAACACTGAGATTTTACTGAAGGACGTGACTATATGCATCAGGTGTGTTGAATTATGGCTGCACCAAAATCCTACAGGTTGCTGGATCTCCAGGAGTAGGAAGCAGTATCCCTGCCCTAGAGCATCTATGATGTAAAATTACATTTTATCTGCCCTGTGTTGATGACAAAGGGGTTTGGCCCCATGTCGTACCTTTGGCTTGAACATTTGGGGGAGGGGGGGGGGGGGTTGGGTTGAGGTCTCCACCCATATTAAGGGGGAAGCTCATTCCCCCATAATTCACGCCCATGCAAAACAGTCCCCCAGGGCATAATGACCCAAGAAGAGATTGCTATGTTTAACAGAGCTCTACTAACACTTTTTTTTCTTTATTACACTTCGTTGATCGCCGTGGGGAAATTCTCCTTATGCCTCCCCCTAACTTGCTCCTTGCAGCGAAGGTCTACCACCTGTTGCGGTGCCCAGGGAATACAACTAATTACAATCTTATCCAACACAACAAGTGTTAAAAGCACAGTTTAAGGCTTTAAAGGCACTTTTTACCGTTACATTTTCTGTTTTTTTCCCCACTTAACGCATGCAACCCAAACCAGCGGATCCCGTGTCTGTTACCTTGGCACTTTAACAACCGAAAAGGTATTATTACCTTATTAAATATAGATGCGCAGGTGGATAATCTCACGGTTCATTTGCTACACTGAGACACTTTCTCAGACTCCCCCAGAGTGCGCGTTACATTATTATTGAAATTATAATTCATTTTAAAAAAGTATTACTCAGTTATAGAGAGTACAGTATTATTTTTGATGAGGCAGTGCTCTATAGGACTAATTATGAAAGCCCGTTTCTGCCATCGGGAAAAAAATAAATAATATAAAACTAAAGTCGAAATTTCGACTTAGTACCTTAGTTCGTTGTTATTATTATTACTATTCGAAATAACGAGATAACTATCTCGAAATTTCGACTTATAGTATGTCGAAACAAGTTTCTAGCTTTAATGATTTTTCACAGAAGGTGGCGCGTTTTAAGTTACAGAATCGTGATGTCAAGTACACAGACAACAATGCACACCGATTATTTTCGCGCTTGAAACCATTTCGTAATTTGTGCAAATCGTGTTAATAGCTAATAAAATAGGTCCTGTCAGCTCTAATAACATTGTGATTTAGCATTTTGAGCTCACGGCGACTGATGCACACCCCTTTGTCTCCAAGATTGCCTTACGTACGATTTTAATCAATTTTTGAATATTCGAATGTATCCGTATAATGTGTAATGGGATAATACATGAATGGGTTAATTACTTTAAAACTCGACAAGACAGGCACTTCTAGTAAAGTGTGCTTTGATCAGTGGACTACAGGGAACTATGCACACCCCAAAATAATGTAAAATTTAAGTCGAAATTTCGACTTAGTTGTCTCTTTATTTCGAGATAACCAAGTCAAAATTTCGAGATAATATCTCGAAATAACGAGATAACTAAGTCGAAATTTCGACTTACACTTTATATTATTTTTTTCCCCGGTGGCAGAAACGGGCTTCCATAGCTAATGGAGATTTTAATTAAGATTAAACAAAGTTTGCTAACAGTAACAAATATTTTGTGAATGAGTTACAAGTGCACAAGTATGTAGTTTAATCAAAAAGGCTCTGCTTTCAGACATATTTGTCTTAACCCAGCTATGAATAATATCGGGATTAAAAGAAAGAAAACGTATAATGGACCTAGCGATATAACGTTATGGATGTAAATTTGACACTTCTGCTTCGTTTGAAAACTACGCAGCGAGTTTCATATATCTACGGTACATCATCCTTCATTCGATAAACAAATGCAATACATTTAACATACAGGCAGTATGATTGCCTAAATTTTAGGAAATGGTGAGAAGATTACAAAAAAAGTATCAGCACAAACGTTATCCGAGTTTATTGTACTTAAAGATAAATGAAACAGCCGAATTTTGTACATTTAAAAGTTATTTCCATTTAGTCTAAATTAAAGAAACGCCGACTCGACATAAATTGGCAAACCAACTGAAGAAATAACATTGATCACCCAATACGTCTCTAATTTAATGTCAGCATTGTGAAATTTTAACTATCACTTTATGCACATTATCAACTGCAGTAGCATATTATCAACAGTAATACCGCTCACATCGGCAACCAAAAACCAAAGTAGCCAAAACTTGAAAAATATCTAACAAATTAAAAATATATTTGCAGCAACTTACCTGCAGCTCGAGTGGAGGCGACCGATATAGAGAAATGGAGAAGTGAAATAAAAGCACGCTGTTGTTATTAATGAACTAAGACGGCGGTTTCTAGGGTATTAAGTGTATATAAGCCCACGCAATGCGCCGCCGGGCAGAGGGGCATCTTCAGTGGAGGAGACAGAAGGGTGTGACAACATCGTGACAGGGGAGACCCTGGAATGGATACCACCGGTGCCTGGAGTGGAGGAAAACAGGTGCTGCTACTCCTCTTGTTATTCAGTGCAAGCAGATATTGAGTAACAACACAGGTACAGTCGCCCCTTCCACATTAACAAGGGTTAAGGGCGCAGCCTAAAATGTTCCCATGGTCTCCACGGCCAGCAGAGCGAAGCGAAAGGTTACGAGACAAATCAGGTACATAGATTACTGCGAGATATCAAATGAGAGGCTGTTGAAAATACCGCTGGCGTACAAACCAACGCAGTACAGGGGTGTTTCTAGTTATTGAAAGGATCCGGGGCTAGGTGCTTTATTCAGATTTATCCATGATAGAAATGGTACATAAGGGAAAACACTATTTATATAGGCCAATGCTTCAATGAAGTCCCCTCATCCAATTGGTGGTTCTGTAGATGGTCCTCTGGAACAATTTAATCCTGAAGTTCCAAAATGCATTAGCTCCAATAAAGGTTAGGTTAGTACACAATAAACATAAAGCACCATGGAGAAATACAACTGCTGTTTTATCACAAAAGGGCAAACGCAGGAAAGCAGAGCATAAGTGGAAAAAGCAAAATCCAGATACATTATGACGTCTGTAAAGAGAACCTTAAGCTTCGAATTCAGCAAGGCTAGATCTTTTTTTCCTCACACATCATTAATGACAGCATCAACAACTCCCGCATTCTATTCACTATTGATGATAAACAAACTTACCAATCCCAGAACTCAAGTGCCTCCTCAGTTCTTCTCAGCAAAAGGGTACAATGAATCTGCAGAATTTTTCTTTGAGAAAATCATAATCGACTAGCAATCACTTCCGGTAAGCTAAACTGTGCCTTCAATTCACCCAGCATAATAAGTAGAATAAATTTGTTGAAACTGACAACATTCTAGAGGATCTGACTTAAAATCCTGCACTTGCTCACTCAATTTTTCAACCATAAGATTTTTTAAAGATGTTCTTAGCTGTGTGAAAAATGATATTTTGAAAATAGTTAGAGAGAGATGGAGAATGCCGCTTCTTTCAAAAAGATTTATGACCTAAAGGTCAAAAAAGTCATGGGTCAAAAGGTCACTTGGGTGGGGCTGGGGCATGGTTAGGGTGGTACGGTGTGACATCACTAGTCATGATATTGGGAGAGTGGGTGTTTTTTAAAATTCTTATTTTATTTATTGATTTTTAGTCATAGTATTTAAAAATTTATTTTATTTATTATCACATCCCGACCACGCCCCCGGCGGACGGGCATTTCTCATGCAATGAGACTTGGCCTTGACTGGACGGCATCCTCTCTCCAGGTGCTCTATCGACGCGCCCTCAATCCAGAGCTGCAACCCGAACGGGCTTGCTGGGGCGAAGCAAGGGAGTTTGATAACAACGTCCAATTCTCAATCGCCTTGGACAACGTAGTACGTGAACAACACCAAACCCGCTCCTGCGTGGAGGCTCCCCATGCTCCGCCCAACCCCAGTGCCATGGAGGCGGAACCCATGCAGTTAGGTCGGGCTCCACTCACCCCTGCAGAATGACAATGCCGGCTGCAGCAACAACTCTGTCTGTACTGCGGTGAAGCGGGCCATCTGATCTGGTCCTGCCCGAACCGTCCAGCCCAACGTCCTTCTTCCCAGAGCCAGGTAGGGGTTCTAGGTTCCGACGGTAGGTCCGCGGCACAATTGGTTGTCTCTGCTTCTCTCACCTGGCCAGGCAACCATCTGCTCCACCGAGCCTTGGTGGACTCCGGGGCGGCGTGGAATTTCCTAGATCAGAGTCTGGCCCTGCTCCACGCTGTCCCCCTGGAACCGCTCACCCAACCACTTCGCGTACATGACGTGGATGGGTCCCCGCTGGCCGCCGGTTGCGTCCTTCACCAGAAGTGTCCAGTTACTTTACAAGTGGGAGCGCTCCATACCGAGGAAATCCGGTTCCTGGTTCTGCCTGTGGTCCCCGATGGGCTGATTCTTGGATACCCCTGGCTGCAGCAACATAATCCCCGCATTGACTGGGATAAGGGAGAAATCGTGACTTGGTCCTCGTCTTGCTTTGCCCAGTACCTTCCTCTCCCCTGCCGAGTGTCCTCGGTCGAGAGTCTCTTTCCTGACAACAGCGCCCGCATTCCCCGTGAGTATCTGGATTTCTCCCCTATTACCTCCGGGTTCTTCTTTGTAAAGAAGAAGGACGGGGGTCTCTGACCCTGCGTCGACTATTGGGGTCTGACTGCCATTACCCGGAAGCGATGGGAACTTCTGCCTCTGATCCCCTCCGCACTGGAACAGCTGTGCTCTGCAAGGATCTTCACTAAACTGGACCTGCGGAGCGCCTATAACCTGGTCCGCATTTGTGAAGGTGACAAGTGGAAGACCTCCTTTATTACCACTACCGGTCAGTTTGAGTATCGGGTTATGCCTTACGGGCTGGCGAATAGCCCGTCCATCTTTCAGCATTTCATGTGTCAAGTGTTTGGTGACATATTGCATCGTTTTGTGATAGTTTACATCGATGACATCCTGGTGTACTCCCCTTCCTTTGACACACACATAACACACATTCGACAGGTGCTGCAACGTCTCTGGGACAATCAGTTATATGTCAAGGGGGAGAAATGCGAATTTCACGTCCAATCCCATAAATTCCTAGGGTATCAGATCCAGCCCGGTGAAGTGGGCATGGACGAGGAGAAGATGAGAGCCATAAGGGAATGGCCCCGACATAAAACTGTGAAGGACCTTCAAGGCTTTCTAGACTTTGCCAATTTCTACCGGCGGTTCATCCGAGGATTCAATACGGTGCCAGCGCCTTTGACATCCCTGCTCCGAACCAAGAGGAAGCTACTGCCTTGGAATCCAGAAGCCGAGACGGCGTGGACCACACTAAAGACCTTGTTTTGCAGCGCGCCTATCCTACACCAACTGGTAGAAGTGGATACCTCCATGGTCGGGGTGGGCACAGTACTGTCTCAACATGCCCCTGATGGTAAGCTGTACCCCTGTACCTTTTTTTTCCCGCCGAGCGGCATTATGACATCGGGAACCGCAAGCTTCTAGCGATAAAGGAAGCCCTCGAGGAGTGGCGCCACTGGCTGGCGGGAACCTTGCACCCCTTCGGCATGCTCACGGACCACCGAAATCTTGAGTATCTCAAGACCGCCAAGCGAGGTAGGCTCTCTTCTTCACTCGCTTTCAGTGTCCTATATCCCAGGATCTCGGAATATCAAGGCAGATGCACTTTCCCGGCTCTACGATTCCCCGTCAACCCAGGAAAAGCCCACCCCCATCCTACCTGCCTCCTGCTTTCTGAGACTCATTGCCTGGGACCTGGACCGTGAGGTGCGGGATCTGCATCAGATGCAACCAGTGCCGGCTGAGTGCCACCGGGAAAGCTCTTCATCTCTGACACGCACCGTCAAGTCCTCATGCAGTGGACCCATACCTCCCTTAGTTCGGGTCACCCAGGGATCGTCACCACCGCCCGCCTGCTCTCACGCCGTTACTGGTGGCCAAACTGGAGAGAGGAGGTGGAGGAGTTTGTGCTTTCTGGCCCAACGTGTGCTCAACACAAGCCGGACAGGCAACCCCCCATTGGGCTGCTCCAACCACTGCCAACCCGCCTGCGCCCATGGTCCCACATCTCCCTCAACTTCATGACCGACCTGCTCACAGGGTCATTCGGTAATCCTGACTATTGTTGACCACTTCCCCCAAATGTGTCGGCTTCCCCCTTAGCCAAAGCTGCCTTCCGCTGCCGAGCTCGCAGAGCTCCTGTTTACCTGGGTGTTCCGTTATTACGGGATCCCTGAGGACATAGTGTCCAATCGGGGTCCGCAGTTTACCTCCCGCGTCTTCCGCGCTTTCTGTAAGCTGCTTAATGTGTCCCTCAGTCTGTCCTCCAGCTATCATCCCCAGAAAAATGGCCTGAGAGAACGCACCCAGCAGGAGATTGCCAAGATCCTCCGAAGCCTCTCCTTCGACCATCCGATGCAATGGGCGCGCTACCTCCCTTGGGCTGAGTATGCCCACAATTCACATCCGCTTTCAGATACTGAGCTAACATCATTTCAATGTGTCTTAGGGTACCAGCCTCCCCTGTTTCCCTGGGACCCTCCTCGGAGTGAGATCCCAGCTGTAGACGATTGGTTCCAGTGCAGCCGAGGGGTCTGGCGTTGCACTCGCCGACTTTTAGAAGCACAAGCACAGCGAAGGAAACGACAAGCGGACGAACACCAGCGGCCCGGACCCCCACTGCGCCCCGGTCAGAGGGTCTGGCTTGCCATGAAGAATCTCCGACTTCCCGGGTGCCGTAAGCTTGCCCCGCAATACGTTGGCCCGTATCGTGTCCTCCAGTGGCTGGGTCCTGTCACCTACCGGCTCCAACTCCCCGGCTTCTTCCGCATTTCCCCGGTCTTCCACCGGTCCCTGTTAAAACCGGCTCGATACAGCTTGGTTCACCCGCCGGACTCCCGGTCTGCCCCCCCGATCCCCTGCCCGTGGGGGACGATACTTACACAGTGCTGACTGGGAAGGGTATGGTCCGGAGGAATGCACCTGGATACCCGCTGCCAATGTCTTGGATCCGGGGCTGGTGACCTCCTTCCATCTCGCTCACCCTGATAAGCTTGGTCAACGGCTAAGTGGTCGGCCCCGTCAATCCCCTCGGCTGCCAGGTGGCGATCGTCAGGAGGGGGGTTCTGTCACATCCCGACCACGCCCCCAGCGGACGAGGCACGCTTCCTAATCTGCGGGATCTGGCTCACCTGTTCCAGCGGCTTTAAATGGCGTCACTCCGCTCTCCTCGGCGCGAGGTATTGTTGTCTCCATACGACTTACTGAGCGTTTCTCTTCCTGTCTTCGTTACAGCCCTAGCCCTGTCCTCCAGTGTTTGTTCCATCGCTCCCCGCTTGCCTGATCCCTGCTTGTGTCCACCCTTCCCACGCCCTGTGCATCCCTCGGCTTGACATCACTGGCTTTTCCGACCACTTGCTCTGTGCCCCGACTACGCCTCCCGAACGCGTAGTCTAGTTTGTTGGATCTAAATAAAGGTCTTCTACGGAAGTCTTTCTCCTATGTAGTCTTTCTCCCGGTAACATTTATAATTAAATTATTTTATTTTAAAAATTATTTTTAATTCAATTATTTTAGTTATTTATATTTAATTTAATATTTTATATTATTATGATTTTATTTTTGATGATGGGCCACACATCATATTGGACGGTTTGTCTTCCAGTAAATTTTGTTTGAAGTTTTGGTTTTTCTGTGAAGGCCATTATTTACACCCCTGGTTGCCGGCGCACAAGTACAAATATGACTTAAAATAAAAAAAAACAAATAGACTTAAAAAAATGAGATAATCCTAAAAAACCTGACAGGCTGAAATAAACCAATAAAGGGAATAGCAACTGAATATTCTAGAAAGGGTAACTGAATTAGGGCAGTCTTAAGTATGTCCACAAGATGGCACCGAAGGATCACCAATAAACTAATATTTATTGTTATTAAAATAATATAATATAATATATGTATTAAAAAAGTTGGAAGTGCGTCTTAAGCTCAATTAATAGTAGTAATAAATTAAAATTCCCACATACAAATACTGACACACAACAAATTGCTACATCAACATAACAGAACAGGGCATGTAAATCCAGAAAACTGCCATATAATCAATCTGGAAAAACTACACCGGCACTCCACACATAGGAATAAATCAACTACATGTAAAGTATAGAAAACATTACTTGCTGAACGTCATATACGCACACCCGTAATCGCGGACAGGAAAATTAAACTACCGAAAGGGGGTACATAAAACAAGAACTATAAAATGTCTATCTCTGGAGTGCAGGAGAACGAACTCTTGCTCTCTGGAAGCTGTGGCCAGGCAAGCAGCTTGCCTTAAACGATCCAGCGCTGCTGCAGACTGGTGTAACTCCCGAATCCGCTTCCGTCTTTACACAGGCTGTATATTTCTCTTTAAAGCATCCTTAGAAAAACCTAAAAGGATCGCAACCAGCATCAGATATTTTTATTACGGGACACCGTACCACTTTTCCTCCTGCTCTGGTAAAGAAACACCAGTACCTCAGTTGAAAAACACACAACACACCACAAAGTGAAACACTACATAGGGTGCACTTGCGCACTTTGTAGTGCACACTTCATAGTGCGCACTTTGTAGTCTCTTTCTTCTTTTTCAAGAAAATGAACTGGATAAAACAAGAGCTTATACTGTACTAATCTAAGTACATTTATCAAAACAGCAATTTATAAAGTAAGAAAATAAATGTATCCAAACAATGTGTAAAGTTAAAAAAAAAAGTGTCCTGCCCCAATCGTCCGCTCCTTCCGTTTGCCACCCCATTGTGATCAGCTGTTTCTAGTTTTGTCATTAGTCCTCTGTATTTAGTACACATTTCTGTTTGTTTCCCCTGTCTGGTCATTGTATTGTCCATCTGCCTGCCTTACCTGTAATTAAACTCCATATTCCCCAATACCCTGACATCTGCGCCTTTGTCACCGTTCCGACCCTGCTCGGCACAACAATATTATTATAATTAAACGTATTATTGGTTTATTATTCATATTAAAATTATTTATAAGAAAGCTTTATTTTTTAATTAATTTTGTTATATAATAATTACTGTTACTGTCTATCATTGTCTAAATGTATTTTTGCTGTCTAAATATATGTATTCAGTTAGTGTAAACATGCACAATGTTATCACAGCGAATGCAAGGCTGAGACTGAAGCTTTATCCTTTGTTTCCGCTGAGAGACGTGCCGCGTGACTCATTTCCCTCCGGGTAGAAGTCGGCGTTCATGGTTTGACTTCTGAGATTCAGATCGAGCTCTACATCATTTTTTTTCTAACCGGTTGGTTCAACTT
>JAABNY020000040.1:16640922-16657150 GCA_015164015.2 Brevimyrus niger | reverse complement strand
GGTGCCAGGGACAGCGAGAGCGGGTGGTGGGGGGGCAGGCCGGGCGCCGGGCCCAGGCAGAGGGGGGCGGGGGCCCCGGAGTGCGGGGGCAGCAGGGACAGGCCGCTGGGCTCCGGCTCGTCCCGGCGCTCCTCCTTCACCTTGATGGGGGGCAGCAGGTGGGGGGAGGGCCGATTCGGGGAGGGCCTGGGGTCAGCCTTTTTGTCCTGGGACAGCAGGGAGGTAGGAGCACAGAGTGGGAAGCTCTCCTTCTGGGGGGGGCGGGAGGCTTCCGCCTGAGATTTGGTTGCCTGGGGGGTATGCCGACACGAGTACAGGTCCAGAGGAGAAGGAGCCAGGCTGAGGGAGGGTGCAGGGGTGGGCGGCGCAGAGGAGGAGGAGGAGCAGGGCCTCTCCGGCGCGAGGTGCAACCTGGAAGACAGAGCGGGGGTCGGCTTGCTGTCCCGCTCTCGGTCTCGGCCATGCGCCGCTGGGGGGCCCTCCCGGGGCGGGGCTTCAGCGTCAGGCTGGGGCCCCTCACGCTCACGCTGGGACACGGGGGTGCTGCCACGGGGTCTGGCGGGGGCCACGGCTGGCGACTCCAGGCCGGGACGGCGACCATAAGCAAGGCAATCACTTTTGGGGGGGCAGAGAGGAGGGGTTAATGTGTGTGACGAGGCCGCTGTACATGCAGGCAATGCGAGCTGCAGGCTCAATAATAAATATGCCCCCCCCCCCCCAAACACAACAGCCATAATAAAATACAGGTAAACACCCCTCCAGTGTGAGGGAGACGCCACCTGAGGGAATCCATGCTGATGTTATTCTCGGCACTGGTCACACTACTGATTGTAACTTTATATGCGATTAGTTAAACATCGAATTACAGGAAAGGGGGAGAGAGAGAGAGAGAGAGAGAGAGAAAAAGGAGGGAAAAAAACAGCTACTGTGACAAAGAGAGAGAGAGAGATAGGAGGAGGAGACAGGAAGGCACAGCAGGGGGCGCTGCGCAGGCAGGGGTGCCTACCGGTCCTTCTCGTCTTTGATGTGGATGACCTCTTTCTTCTCCTTGGCCGGCTCTCGCTCCTCCCTTTTGTCGGCAGCCGGGGTCCAGCTGGGGGCCGTAGAGAAGGCAGAGGCGCGGTGCAGGCGCTTCCAGGAGTCGTGGCAGCCGGCCACCGCCCCCACCGACCTTCCGGGGCTGTCCTTAGGGCCGAAGGAGCTGGGCACTGCAGGGGAGGGGGCCACAAGCAGGCCAGCAGATTAGTAATACGCCTGAAATATTTATGAGACGCCCGAAAGTCAGTAATCTGTAAGAATTCGGTGTATAAATAACAATAAAAATGTCAAACTGCATAAAGTACCGCCACACCACAGGCGTCTTTTTACCTTCTCTATCCACAACGATCTCCTCTTAAATGAGGCTGTAGCTGCTGACCTGCCCCTTCCTCCACTGCCCCTTCAGTGCTCATCACCTCCATGGTTTATACCGAAAGAGGCGCATTGCGCCGCCATGCGACACCATGCAGTCTTACTTTAGCGGCTGACGGACTCACCCAGCGCCGTGCTGCCCAGCCCTCCGAAGGCACCGGTACCCAGGGATCCCAGGGAGGCATAAGGAAGTAGGCGGCCAAAGGCATCTGCAACACGGTCACAGAAGCGGCAATCAAGCCGGCAGCCAGACTGCCCAGACGGGAGGGCCTCCAGACCCCCGCCTCTGAGCATCACGCAGACCGACAACACACTTCATCTTAGACGGCAGCCCCCCCCCCACAGCCTTGGCCTTATATACTCTAAAAGCAGCTAAAGTCATTACTGGACCGGTTAGGGGGGAGTCAGGGGTCCACATATTAGTGATGGTTAGACAGCAGGGTCTGCCAGCACCCCCACAGGAGCTGGAGTTAAGGGCCTTTCTCAAGGGTCCAACGGCGATACGGTCGGTCTGCCGGCCCTCAGGCCCCTGAACACTGGCACAATGCTACTCTGGCAGGTCAAACAGCATCACATACAAAACAAAGGACAGCAAAAGGATCTTACCAAAGTGACCTGGAGGGGTGAGGAAAGAAGAGTGAGGAGTTAGAGGAGGAACGAATGAAGAAGAGGATGGGTGGACCGCCCCTGGAAAGAGAAGACAGTCAGGCACACGGAGATTGGGACACCCCAAAGCAGGGACCCGGCACGGACTGGTCGGGCCACGAAGTACCTAGAGGTCCGTGCCCAGAGCCAGGCAGACGGGCCAGCATGTCGCTACGGAAATCCAGCTTCCGAGGATCCGCCTGCAAACAGGAGAGGCGGCAGTGAGGCTCAGTGCAGCTAAAAGCTGCTCAACAGACAATGAAAGGATCAGGTCTCTACCAAAACATTTTTGTAATGATGGTAACCTTATCGACGGCATGGTGTATAAAACAAACGGAAAAATGAGCGAAGATCACAAAATGCAACTGAGCAGAGTCAAACAAAACAAAACAAAACAAAGGAACATTTCATAGACATGGATACTAGGAATAAGTCGGCATTGTCAAATATTTGAAAATGAATAAATCTAGGGCTGCACCGATATCGGCAGGGGTATTGGGCCGATACTGTGCTCATATACTCATAAAAACTGTCCGTTACCAAGAACCTATACCACTTAATTGTAACATTACACTAAAACTCAAAAATGTGAGATTTTCTCAGACTGTAAGGCCTGTTCTGCTAAAGTGTGCAGAGAAGGAAGGGACAGCATGTCATGTGACAAACAATTTGATCAAACATCTAAACACACACCGTGGCTTATTGGAATTATACACAATTCAGTCATTTGTACAGTAACGTATTTTGAAAAGTGTTTGAAACAGCTGAACTGTTTTGAAATTTGTGTATTTTAGAAGATAAATGCAAACTTCACCTTGACTTTCTCCTGGTGTCTAAAAATCATCCAGGCCACACGGACATGCATTGCACACCATTTCCCGGGTTTCTGCATCGGAGGCAAGCATTTCTATCAAAACCTTACAGAGCAAGACTACACCACCACAAGAGCAAAGATATTGAAGTGTCATTGTCATGCTGCTAAAATTAAGCCTGACAGCTACACCTAAACATAGTATTACAAATGAGCACAATGAACATATCACTTCACTATACTACTGTAGGTATAATGGGCGAGGCATAACAGGCATTTTCCCTATGACAACTGTATCTCTTCTGGTCCTGAAATATCAAGCTGAATTTTTACCAAACACCTGAGATTTCAGCAATTTAAACTGGAAAAACTGAAAGGCAACAACATCAAATTCAGTTAAAAGTCAGAAGTGCCCTGATTAGACAGTGACTGATCTGAAGCTGTGGGTTTGGTGGTGAGAATGGCAGCGGGTGTGAGAGGGTCGTACGTTACTGACTCTTGAAGACATCTTGAATGGGTCACTCAGCTGGAAGAAACGCAGACATGAGAATGAAACAGGAGAGAGCAAAAGCACAGAGACACGTCAGCGTTTAATGCTGCGTCAGAGCAGAAACCGGGCTACTGGTATCTTCCTAAGGATTCCTTATAAAGCACAGGTATGCTTTCCCTTTAGCTAAACAGAACTGCGTGGAGGTTTTGTTGATTTACCTGATATTACTTCTACAAGTAATATCGGGTAAATCAGAGAAAAATTCACAGCTAGAAAATGTAAACAATGCACCCCCACAGTACAGAGAAAACGAGGGACACTCACTTTAGGCTCTTTGGGTTGCAGATGAGCTACAGGTCCGAGACGAGGTGACATCTCTGGGCTGGTGCCCTGAGGAGAGACAGCAGGGATGTCAGTGCCGACTGCCGTCCAAAGCGGGCCAACCCTGCCTCTTAAGACCAACCATAAAACCAAATCTCCCGTTTTGTCAGAATAACCACTGGTTGTAATAAAGAAGTTGGATAACCAGTAATGTACAGTGTGTACACACTGTGATCAAACGGCATACGCTGCAGCCCGGATGGTGTTCTCTCCTTAAGTGAGCAAACTGCAGAAAGAACCCCAAAGGTGGAAGAAACTCATATAGGGTTATAGTGATAGACAGATAGAGAGATAGATACAGAAATAGAGTTTGTTACACTACATGGGTTACAGCATAGGAAGGCTTCATTTACTCAGTCGGGCTTTGCTTCACCCCGATATATCCTGGGTTCCGGTTTTCATGCTACATGACTGGTATTACCAACAGCACAATGATCCAAAAAGCACTGAAACTGGATCAAATCCCAGCAGTACTGATGTAAGGTCACTACTCAGACTACACTTAACAAATCATTCAGTAAATCTATAATGAGTATAGATTAAGTCCAAGCTCTACAAGACATAAAATACATCAGAATTTATATATCCAAATATAAAAAAGTTATGAGCCAAATATTCATTTTCTTTAAAAAAAAAAAAAAAAAAAAAGTTAAAGATCTGCTGTGTAAATAGTGCATGTATATTTACATTTACGTTACGCTGCTCACCTTTGGTTGAAAAGCTCCTCGCAGGTTGCTGAGCTGTCCGGTAGAGGGGAGCACAGGGGGAATGCCAGGAACCGAGGGCGGGTACTGTGGGAAAAACTGAAAACAACAAGGGAAACCGACAAATTTAGAGTTTAGAACACCTTACAACACAGCAGTATAGTGTCCGTGTGTCTGACCAATCACAGTCTAGCTGTAGAAATTCACCACAAAAACGCCCCTTAGAGAGAGAGAGAGAGACCAGCATCATCTCTGCCGTGCCTGTAGGTACAGGAGGGATGAACACGCTGATCCCTCTAAAGCGTCTCATTCATACATCGGTGGAATTTGTGTGGTGAACTGGGGCAGTTAATGTGAAGTCACTGATACGGGGACAATGTCTGCAGGGGATGGGGGCGCCAGTGAGCCACTGCACCCCAAGAGGAATGAAGCCTCGGGTGAGGCCGGGACTGGCGTCCTGAGAGTGCTGCTAGATCTGGGGTGTCGTTAGCGAGTGTTTTCCCCATTTTGGGTGGGGAGTGGGGGGGGGGGGACTCACGGGGTGCCTGTAAAGTCCCTCCATCTTGCACTTGTCAAACTAGGAGAAAACGCAAAAACAACTTACTAATGAAATATCGTATCTCCTTCCGAACACAGGGCAGTACAGTCGGCTTCCTGGCTAAGCACCACAGTTTGCGAAAATGTGGATAAAGACAGGCCAATGTGTGACTCGCACCCGACTGCTCGGGGGGGACGTACCAGTGGACTGGCGGCGGTTGGGGGGGGCAGGAACGGCGTGAAGTGTTGGTGTGTGTGGGTGTGCTGGTGCTGATGGTTGTGCTGGTGGAACTGGAACGCCAGTGGGGGCACGGCGGTCTGGGCGCTGGAGGGGGCCGAGCGGCGGCCCGAAGCCTCGCCGGGGCCCGAGGATGAGGGGCCCCCGTTGGTCTGCGTGTCTGCAGCGGGTCCCCCCCCCTCGGCCCCCGTACACTTCGACGTAAGGAAATGAGGGCGCAGTTCCTGGGACAGCAAGCCGGACCCTGCGGGGGAGAGAGACACGAGTCGATATCGAAACCTCACCAGTAGGAGGCGCCTGTAAGCAGCTGCGCAGTGAGCAGTACCTGTCAGAGAACCAGCGCCGGAGCCTGTGGGCGGCTGAGACCCCCCCTGCTGAAGGGGGGGTGGCGGAGGCAGGCCGGGGGACGACCTGTAGTGAGTCCCTGAGCTGGAATGTGCGCGAGACGGCAGCGCCCCCGAGAGGCTGGCGGCCGCACTGGCGGTCGGCGTGGGGGTGCACACTGAGGAGGAAGAGGCGGAGGAGGAGGGGGGGGGCTTGGCCACAGTGCTGCTCCTGAAAGAGGAAGTTCACAAAGGTCTGAGGACCTGTTTGGCACCATCTGTAACCGAGGCCCCCGTTAACCTTTCTCAACATTAAACATTTAAGGTGTTCTGAGTGTCCTCTCTGCCGACACCATCAAGAGTAACAAAATACGGGGGCAGAGAGGTCAGGCAGTGTCAGCTGTGCCCAACACGCATTTACAAAATAAGCTATAGTCAAATGAACTGACATTAAGCACAAGACTGCAAATGATAACTAGAAAAGATGCTGCCAGCTAAAATTACTGGAAGGACCAACTGGAAACGCGAAAGCCGGCCCAATACATGTGTTTTTATCCGAATGTCCCAGTCTTAGTTGTGACAAAACGTAAACTACACCCATTCCTTTACTGTACATACCACTTACAGGCCAGTTTGCACAAACGTTCCCCAATTAGTTACCTGTATTAAGCGCCAAATCTTAAAATGTCACTATTTATATTCTTTATATACATTATTTCCGACTGCAAACAAAAAGTTGTTATATTTACGACTGAAAAAACTAATTTGAAAATAGATTTTGCGATCAACTAATCGGTTAGTTTGTCCAAAACAGGGTTTAGAGAAAAGTGCTAATGCCTTATTTTTAAAAAGCATCTAAGAGGTGTTTTAACACTGCAATAAGTCATAAAATAATATTAACTTTGTAAAAAATCTTTAAATAGAGTGATATAAATCTTGGTGATCAAATATGCCCAGCGGGGGTGGGAGTGGGGGGAAATCCCAGCTAATATTGCTGCCAAGATTTCAAAATATGTGGGATCTTACTCTAATACCACCCAAGCCTACTAACAACTTAAAAAATTTCATGAAAAGTTTACCCATTTCTCTACTGTTAGTACTGGTGCTTGTTGTGATACATCAGCCCTCCGCTGGTCTGGTGGAATATCATGGCTGATAAATTTCAGTGAGTTCTCCATGATAAATTCTAGTGAGTTCTCCATGATGCATTTTGCCAACTGGCTACTAGACCGCTACCCATAAAATTTGCCGAGCGGGTTGGGGGCAAAAAAATCACTTTATTTTACAATATTCAGGAAATCTCATGGTCAACAGACTGAAGATGACTGACCTGTTCAATATTCCTAGGAGGTTCGGCTTATGCAGTCTCACTTCCTGCCCTCTGCTGCCACCTATCACTGCCGCTTTAATTTGAAACGGATTTGTCTCGGGTGTATCAAGTGTGAAGTGATAAGATCAAAAGATCACAGTAACAAGATCAAGTACCCGAGGCTGTCCTCTTTGCTATAGATCCGTCAAGTACTTTTAGAGTTATCGTGTTCACAAGACCAACTGTCTTCTACAGCTGCCGTTTCCTTCCTTTTGCTGCCCCACTGCTGCTTCATTTTGGTGCAGTTGTCTCGGGGGGATACTGACTTTCACAAGGTCAAATATCACCTACAGTGTCCCTTCCCTATGTTTTCAGCTGCATTGGCTTCAATTTTGGTGAGATGTGTAATTTTTTCCCCCCCCTCAGTTCCAGTTGTTGACCGTACCATGTGCCTGCAAAGTTTGAGAAAGATCCTTCAAATACTCTTTGAGTTATTAACAAGGAAGTGTCCGCATTGGCGGATGATCCCAAAACCATATGTATTCCCAAAAGTCCAGGGAATTGAGATTTGGTAATTGGGGGAACCCTAGAATCCGGTGTAGCAGTGCAGCAGGAAAAATGAAGGTGGACAGCAGAGCAGCTAGTAGAGATCATGTGATGAGTCATGTGATGAGTAGGGACCAATTATGGAGCTTCTAGTCTCTGCGTTTTCAAAGGGTCCTGTTATCAGTGTAGTTCTTGGGGACTGAAAACTCAGTGTGGACGAAACGTGGACTAAAAACCACTCTCGCCCCATTGCTCCCCTTCAGTAGCTAGAGAGAATCACAATCGGAAATCTATCTGCATACATGAACACACTGAAGGGAAGGGAGGAGAAAGGAAAAAGGACGCGTGTTGAACGTGGGGCAAGCCTGTGGGGTGACATTACTTTCTGATTTGTGGAGAACCTTGATATCAGCTGGAAGGAATGCCAGGCCGCATAGGATTATAGCTGATAGAAGGAGATCAAAGTGTTCAATCCTTTGAAATTCAGTCTAGAGATTAACACTGATGTCTACAACTGGACATCCCATGAGTCTGCAGGGGCTTTCGTTGATGGCTAGCTAACGTTTAAAGTTAAACTGCTACAGGCACACCTGCCGAACCACGCACAAACCAGAATGCTGATGAGAAATGGCACGGACACTCGGAAAAACTGAGAAACTTAAGACACTGTTCACAGGGCCGAGAGCAAAAACGGGGAGGGAGGGGGGGGAAAGAAAAAAACTGGACTGAAGCCATGCAACTAGTGGGGCAATGAAGTGGAAATTTTGGCCAGGATGCATTTATGTCAGATATTAATGATAAGCGGCTAACCCTTTAAGTTGCACCGGTCTGTACTCATGTCAGTTACGTTATACTAGAGCTGGGCGGTATGACCAAAATTTATATCACGGTACAGCAGTGAAAAGGGTTCCCCCCCCGGTTTCCAGCTGCGGCAATTTCTGAAACTTGTGTACGCTATTTAAACTGGTATAAACCGGTATGCCGCCCAACACTACATTATACATCTTAGGATCCCATGAATGTGTGTAGCAGCTACATCATATAATGCAGGCAGTGAGATATAAGCGATGTAGAGAGCAGCGAGGTCCTAAGTGCTGAATGAGTTAACATAATCACTTGTTCTCCACCATAGAAAATGGCAGAATAGTTGCATCTTTAGTTCTGGTGCTGTTAACTTCAAATATGATGAAATTTTCATATCGACAAGCAACTCCGATCAAGACGGACACATTGGGCCGATGCCGATAACCTTAAACATCAGCTGACACCAACGTAAAACCAACATACCGTGCGTCTCTCCCCACAGCAGAAGCTACTTTGGGGATTCCCAAGGCATCGCTGTGGCTGTACACTTACCCCCCAAAAACTACTTCACACTCAGTGTCATATACGTGAGATTAGCACGAACGTACGCGATTCGCCGCACTATCCGCGCTCTGAATGTCTGTAACATTACCAGATTATTACTTCAGGGTCAGCATGTCTACTGCATACATACCCTGGATGCACTGAGAAAAATGAGAATATTATTATTCAAAACTATTAAGTTCTGTTGATTCTCAATGCCATTTAGATTAGTTTTCAATAAAAAATCTTTAAAAGCCTTTAGTGGAACTTTAATAAAGACCACTTTTACAGAGTCTGTAATATGGCAACAGGTAAAAGGACAAGACAATAAGACAAGATTAATAGCGTGTTTTAAAACAATGGATCAATCAAGCACAATCACAACATAGTGATCTAACAGAGCTGTACACGAATAAACAGTCACATCACGGCATGAGGGATTTTTAAGATGCCTTCTAGAGACCGACCTGCTGCTGAAGTCCAGGCCAGACGGAGCAGTCCGGTGCTCGGGCAACACCAGGAAGGCCTTCAGCTTGGGCGAGGGGCCAGCACCGGGCCGCGGGGGGGCGCCCTTGGGGAGGGAGAGCGAGGCGGCCGCCGTGGACAGGGGCTCGGAGGCCGAGAGGTCCGCGCTCTTCTCCTGACTGCGCTGGAGACCCGAAACGCGCGGCGTCACCGAGAGCCAGGGGTGACAGCGCAGCCTAGAGGACGGGGAGGGTGCGCTCCTCACAGAGGTAGCCATCGTCAGGGGGGCAGGCTCTGAAAAAAGGGGGGGGGGGCATGTGAGGGTGGTGAAGTACGTCTCTCAGAGGCAGACATATAGGCGAAAGGCCAAGCAAGGCCTGCAGACAGCTGAGCAGAGATGCAACTAAAACACTTGGGTTCCATCAATAGGCAGGAACAGAAGCATTAACACGCAAAGAGGGCAGTCAGAGGTGCAGACCCTGACATACACACCGCAGGGTTTTTCAAAGTAACCTCCAAAGGTCACTGTGGTTCTTCTGTACACAATTCACAGCACAGGCCCCTTTTTAACAGAGTAATACGCAGAACACAGACACACAGGAAAACGCAGGCACACAGACCGAGACAGACAGGCACGGCATTCACGTGAACAAATGCAACGAGGGGCCTTTCAGAGGCAGAACAGGCCACTGCGATTCACTTCATTTACTGCAGAGGGTAGGGCTGAGGACTAAACTTCGGTACTTTTTCGGTACCGACCAAAAATGCTCCAATTCTAACAAGGACAGAAAAATTCATTCTTTCAGAGCCAAATTCTGATACCCAAAGAGTAAATATTAGCGCCCGTGAATTAATAAACATGCAGCATACATGTGTAAAGATCTAAAGTCGCTTGCGAATGGCTGACCAACGCAACGCTAAATGAACACGTGATAGAAGCCAGAAGGAAAAGCGCACACCCAAAGACAAGCCTCTGACGCGACTCGCATTTCAGCCACCGCTGCTGATTTTGTCACATATGTCTAGTGTAGCTCCACAGGGTTCCAGGAGACCATTTAGTCACATTTGGTGACCATTTTTGGAGACAGCACGACTGAATTTTATAGGTATGCACACTAGTGTGACTTACAAATATGCCCCCCATATAGTGCCTGGCCACATTGTCGTACATCGCGTGAAACACGTGGACGATTGGTGTGTACATGCATGCGTGTGCGCGAGTCATTGGATCATCGTAACTCGGTCCAGTTCAGTTCCGCGGAGACACTACTGAGGCGATGTCTACGGCGATGAAGTTGCCGACTGCTTCACCACAAGCACTGGTGACAACATGGAAGTTATGCAGAAGTGCGATAAGAGAAAGAGAGCATATGGAATTGTTCGTATTGTGTTGGTCCTTCACTTCGACATTCATGCATCTTTCTGAGGAGGGGAAGGATTTTAAAGCTACAGCCCTAATTTCCTGTCACTAGTGTCAAGCCTTTTATCAGACAGTTTTAACCAACATCTGAAGTGTACAAAACAGCTCACTACAATATTCTCTCCGTAATTGAATAAAATCCACCAGGTGGCCTGTGTTGGCCAAACATTATAGCAACAAACTCTTTGGCGGTTGCGTGTGACTGACTGGAGCAGAAGATGAAATGATGCAAGGCCCCCAGCAAGCTGTCAAGCCGTTGGAAGCCAACAGACAGCTTCCCTGAGGACTCGCTAAACATGTGACCCACCGAGGATCAGCGGGCTGCTTAGCTGAACCCGCAGCCAAGCCACAAACACTGAAGGCTCAGAGGAGACAGGAGGAGCTGGACGGCGGCAGACAGGAGATGCTGCAGGAAGCCCTAGGCTTGCCGGCTGAGCCGAACGGCTACATGACCGGGGATGTTCTCTAATCGAGGGCCTGAAACAATCTCAGGAGAATGTGAAGAAACACCTTTTTCTGCCGCCTTTGAAAAACAAATCTGGATAAATGAAGTGTGCCCCACGTATAGTCCGTTGACCAATAGACATTTAGGGGGTGATAGACCAGCGTTTCCCAACCCAGTCCACGTTTTTGCTTCCTTTCAACTCCCAGTGCACCTGTATCAGGTATTCGGAGTTCCTGATTGGATGGGAGCTGGGAGGGAGCAAAAACGTGGGCTGTCAGGGGTTCCCGGGGGACCACCGAAGGTGTTTTCACATAATTGTCCTTTCTAAGCAAACCACACTCAGACTTCTTAAATTGGACCAAATGAAAAAGGACTCGGCTCTCCTTGCATTCTCATTGTGAACTCATTTGAAACTTGGTTCCCTTTCTGGTTCACTCCAGGCCTGATGGGGCCTCAGTCCTCTTCCTGTTCACACTATATAGTTCCTCTGGAGCTTTCAGACCTTTACTGCTTTGGATTATGGGCAGCTTGCCAGTGCACATGATCTGTCTACGGCAAGCCTGGAGGGCTAAAATACAACGGCAAAGGGTGAAGCGAACCTGGAGAGCTTTGTGTTCACAATGTGTAGGCTAAGCAAACCGCAACATGGACTTGATGCATTTATTTCAGCAGGGTCTGAGTTTGTTGGGAATATTCACACGCAGTACTGTGCAAAAGTCTTAGGCTCTAAGGCCATCAAAAACAATGTTTAAAGCTATTTAACTGTGTAGTAAGTGTACATTCGCTCAGGACAAAAAATAGTGTTAGATTAGAATATGCAAATCAAGAACACCATAATAAAAACAAGCAAAAAATTCTTCTGTTCTCCAAAAAGTTACTGATATCTAGTTGTATGGTTAGATTAACACGGCTTTGGTTCCCAAACCTCCCCTCAGGGGCACCTCAGCCCTTCCATGCATTTATCAAAATGTCACCACTGGCTCAATTCATTACGTTTAGTTTAAAACGTTAATGAGATGCTGATTAGCTATACCAAGGGTGCTAGTGGTCAA
The DNA here is from genome assembly GCA_015164015.2 of Brevimyrus niger. NCBI lineage: Eukaryota > Metazoa > Chordata > Actinopteri > Osteoglossiformes > Mormyridae > Brevimyrus > Brevimyrus niger. The sequence goes on along the minus strand of JAABNY020000040.1, from coordinate 16,645,027 downwards.
GTAAAAAAACAAAATGGCTGCACTGTATGGTTACTGGAATTAACAGGGACATTTTAGCAGATGTTCCGAAAAGGCTAACACACTTTGACAGACATAGTAACAGTTTTAAACCAACATTAAGATAATTTAGACATTATTTTCTTTGACTGTCTAAGACTTTTAGCACAGTAATGTGTAAAAAAAACCAAAACTTACTAAATCACTCTAAGTTTGATTTGAGGGCTGAAAGGGATCAAGTCTGAAAACACCCTCGATCTCATATGACCTGAGGCAGGGAATGAGCTGCATGCCAAAGGCCTCCTACACAGTCCTACCAGGCATCCCTGGCATCCGCTGATCCCCCTGAAACCTGTATGGAAGCCAGAGGCATTGAAGTGCTTTCAAGTGACCCTAACAGCTCAACAATGCTGCTCAAACTCCAGATCCCAAAGTGCCATTAAGCTCGAGGGTCATTTCAAAGGTCTGGTCATACAGAATCCAAGGCTACCCTCATCAGCACCGATACAGGAAAGTGTTTTACTCAAAGCCCCACCACTGGACAAAACAGAACGTCAGAACGCCTGCAACCAATCACAAGCAAAGGGATTAGAGGGAGCATCCAGATTTTACCTTTCCTAGTGCTGACAGTGAATATTGGATCCATATCATTTTCTGACACCTACAGTTGAAAAGACAAAAAAAATGTTTTGTTAGGGGAGGAATAATATTTCAGCTGATGTTCAGCCAAAAGAAGCGCAGAACTCAGGTGCACCAAAACAGCTAAGAACTACAGGAAACTGAAGAAAGGAACACATACCTTATCACCAGAGTCACTCTCTGCGTCACACTGAAAGACAAAATGAGAACACGTGAACGCGGGGCTAGGGAACACATGGACTCCGCTCCGCCCTCTACAGTCCAACAAAAGGATTACAGCTGGATGAGCAAGGATACTTACTATGTAACCAGTCTCCAGCAAGAAGGTCCCGGCAGTCTAGAACACACAAACAGATTCATGTAGAGTGATCCGAGACAGAGAATCTCCCAGAAACGACCGGGGATGATAATACACCCCCCCCCCAACCAGAAGAGACAGTGTTTGTTAACCTGATAGGAGGAAGAAAAACATACTATTCTAAATGCAGCCATTTCAATTATGTATAGAGACAAACTGTCACGTATCATTGTGATAGAGCTGAATATACTGCACAGATCACTATGAATTATTTAACGGTTCTTCTCCTCCATCACAGCTGCACATCCTATCAAAAGCTAGACTGCAACATTATAATGTCACCCGCCAGACTTGCACTACAATTCTATATGTTGGTGACCATACAAAAATGTGTCCCCCCGCCTGTAAGTCTGACCCGCATAGCACGTCATAACTGGTTTAAACAGGTCGCTCGCTCCACGCCAGCATATGCAAGAGACACACACCTCTGGCTTCCTGCCACGCTTGCGGCGCCTCTCCTGGTAGCCAGTGGGATAGCCGTGCCGGTCGGACTCCCGATCCAGCTGGCCCTCGCTGTCCCCGGCGATCCTCCGTCTCTTGGTCCCCCGGTCCCTCAGGAACGCCACATGCTCCGAGGCCTTCAGAGGACAGTCCGTCTGAGAGAGAGACGGGGGATACCGTCCGCTAATAGGAACCCGACAGCCACACAGCGCATCACATTTGCCCAGGAAGAATGCAGTTTCACAAGTATTACAGCAACCACAACAGGAAAACAAATAAAAACTAAACCACAGACAGCAGATCGCTATACAGTAAATGAGTATCACCCTTTATAGCAAGAAACAGCATCGATTGTGGATTTGGCAAAGCTGTTGGGGGGGTGGGGGGTGTTTGCATTTTTGTAATTATTTCACCATGAGGACCAGATTTACTCACAATGTGACAAAACCGTTTTCCTTGTGGGGACTGAAAAAAATAATCTGTCACAAATCTGTTACTGCAATCAAAAAGTCCCAAAATGCCATAAGTCTTGTATTTTGTTTGGTTACTAATGGTTAAGGTAAGGCCCGAGTAGAAGTTAGGATGACAGTTTCCACTTTTTTCCAATTTTTCCACTAAAGATATGAATACATTCACTGTGCGTGTGTGTGCGTGCGTGTGCGTGTGTGACACGAACCACGATCTGCAGCTGTGGAACCATCTCCTTCTAAAACCGTATTTATGCACACAACGATAGAGGTTAACCGCAGCATCAAGCGCTTGACTTCACAATGAATGGAAAGGCGAGGTTCGTTTTCTACAATGAGTCACTGCAGATGACAAGGCCGATGCCAGGCAGCTAGAGGCAGTCGGCAAGACAGGTACAGGCTTGTTACCATTGTGACAACTCTCACGGGCGCCATTTCGGCAGATGATCAAATTCTGCCGAATCAAGACGGCGTGTGTGCAGTCCGATATGGTAACAGCAGTGCTAATGAATGACTGATGAGTCAGAGAGCATGATTAGACCGGCAGCTTCCAAAGATACATTTCTCCCGAAACCGCAGGTACATTCCTGCCTGCACTGGTTATATAATACTGACTGCAAGGTGAGCAAAGACTATGCGTCTGTTAGTACACATCAGGCCGCTGTTAACTAGCATGTCAATGCCGCCAAACTGACTTTCCTAATGTCTCACACAGCAATGATTCTGCATACAAATTTTGTTGAACAGGACAAGTTTACAACCATGTAACCCTAACGCACATTTATAATGATGTATATAAAACTTTAAACTGCTCTTCACTCACACAAATAACCCCGCTGTTAGATACTCTTGCAGAGCTCAACAGGTCTTCAGTGAAACTGAACAGTGATCAGTGACGCGACAGGAAGTCTAAATATTTACTGTGATTAGTACAAGGGCTCCCTTGAGTTTTCTGATAGTGCCAAAGGCTATTTAATGTGTTACCGTGTCTAAAGAGACAGAATTAAAAATTAAGTATTACAAAGAAACACCTGGAATTAGCTAACCTAAATGACAAGCCTTTTCCTACATTAAAAAAAACTGAACTTCAGTGGTTTAATGAACAAAATACTTCTCATTATGAGAAACTCGATACTTTGTTAGATGTTGCCATCTTAAAACATAAAACACTGTTTGGGAGACTTACTAACTTTGGCTGGTGCTAGACGGTGTGTAATGAAAGCTTTTCCAAAGCGCTGCGAAGATAATTACAATCTGAGATAGTAGAATATTACTGTGAATCCAGTAACCATCCATCCATCCACCCATCTTCCAAACCGCTTATCCTTCTGGGTCGCGGGGGGTCCAGAGCCTATCACTGAAGCTATGGGCACAAGGTGGGGAACAACCCAGGAGGGGGGCCCGTCCATGGCGGGGCACACTCTCACGTTCGGCATCCAGTAACCATTTCATCCCTAATTAGCTCACATCTGTATTAAGGAGACATATTTACGGCTGCAAAATAGCTGCACGCACAAGTACTTAATCTGACACAAAGTTAAACCTGAGGCGTGTACTAAAATGTCTAATTTGGTGCTTGGGTCAGTCTGAGAACCTGTTTTAAGGGATGTTAATGGAGATGGTGCAAACGGAACAAGGCAGTCCTACTGAGGTTTGAACGTTTCAGGAAATATCAGCGACATCCGTGAAGCCAAAAAATGTCACGGCACGCCTCAAACTGAAATACCAAATCATACCCTGCCAACAAGCCTGATCTATCTAATTCAGGCTTACAGGACACAATATTACTTCACTAAACATACTCTACATGCAGAATATTTTACCCTAAAAGCACTGCACACAGTCAGTGTAGCAGTGTCACCCTGGCAGGGTGGTGGGTATTAGCCCAGAGCCAATGGACATACGCCTTAGGCAGACACACAGTGCCCCCTGTGTGTGCCCGTGTGTCCTACGATGGCCTGGCACCTACCCCACGTTTCCCAGGGCACTGGCCCGGCAGAACCCCCTTCGACATAATGAATAGGTGGAATTGTTACTGACATCCTAATTATCCAATTGCCATATTCTAACAAACTAACACTGTAATGCGATTTAAAGGGGGGGGGGGGGGGGGCAAAATAAGGGGACCGGGGGCAATTTAAAAGGTTGCGAAAACAGATAACATTTTTAGCGGGCGCACAAGTTTTGTAGGCTTGTTTGTTAC
>JAABNY020000040.1:16613465-16640822 GCA_015164015.2 Brevimyrus niger | reverse complement strand
GAAGCAGAATAAAAGAGGAGGGTCAGAAGGGGAGGAGGGGGGGGGGGAGAGAGGGGAGGCGGGAGAACATAGATAGAGAACGGAGCAAGTTGAAAGCTTACAGAAATAAGTAACATTTATATGCTGGAGTACAGATTTAGTAGGTTACTAGTTCTCCACAGTCTATAGTGGATTTCTAATTGTCGTTTTCGTCTCCCCCATGTTTAAGTGGCTCCCCCGGGGGGGGCTGCTCTTTAACAAGTGCCTGCAGATTGGCAAAAAGGACACTTTAAAACACCAATGAAACAATAAAACACAGCTACCCTATATAGTGGGCAACCACAATAGATGGCATTCCACAGAAAATCAGCGCCATCTTTCGCTATATCGATACAGACCGCAGCTATGGGGGATTGAGCTACAATTAAGACAAATTCCCCATGGTATAGCACAGGTACAACAGCGTTTCACTGAAACGACTTTTCTGGGGGGGATGGTAACTAAACTGCCCACCCAGTAAAACAGCAAGCTGCCAGCCCAGCGTGGGGTAACTCTGGCCACATGTACAGTATCTACAATCAGAGGGTTCTTAACACAGCGCTGCCGCCCCTCATTCAGCTTCACGCTCTGAAACGACAAGGCGGGCATCTTGAACATCGCTCCAACGTCCCCCTGGTGTCACAGAGCGGCAGAGACGCTTCTGCTTTCCAAGCCCGCAGCCTTCCACATCTATCGACGCTAACTTCTCTGTGCAAACAAAATGCGAAAGCTGCTTTTTATTGACATATACATCGCATAAACAGCGGTACTTCCACGTGTGCAGCTATTCTGTACCTAAACGATGTAAGGTTCGGACCGCATCGCTCTCTACGATTACTCTGCGAGTACATTTCTTTGTGCGGGTCGCGCTAAGAAATACTATACGTCGTAAAAAAATAATTGCAAAAAAAAAAAAAAAAAAACTCGACATTGGGCAATGAAAAACATCAGCATTACCAACCAAAACAGAGCCACAAACAGCCAGAGTGAAAATTATCCACAGCTGAAGCCGTGTCCCAGAGGATGACCAAATGTTACTCCCCAGGACATCACCGCCAGCCCGAGAACACTGACTGAAGCAGGCCAGCAATCTTATTTGATCATATTCCTGCTGCTATCACCGTGTCGCTCAAACTATGAAACAGATGTCGATCACCAAGCACGTGACGATGGCACTTCAAACAGAAATAAGAAACAACACTGGGATGCTGAAATACTTATAAATTAAAATTCATGCCAGTGTTAAAATTTCTAGATAAGCTCCAAAACAATCAGGAGTGTAAGGGAAGAGATTCGATTGCGGTCAAGGAAGCAGCATTTTCCCATCTCATGTTGCTAATTAGGTATGTTTTCCCAATACACACAGGATTATTCCCCCCCTACTTGAAAAATAGGTTCACTAAGTGTTAAAGAGTTCAGCAGAAAGCACACCAGGATTAATCAGCCAATCGGGAATCTTTCTGGCAAAAAACCCAAGTCCATAAACAGTAAGCTGTGTTCTGCTCTCATGGTTTCCTTAGGAATAAGACAGCACCAAGCAGACTCGACTCTACTGTGCACGTAGTGCCCGATTAGGATCCAAGCTGCAGTTATAAACAGGAAGGACGTTATTTTCTGTACTTGAGGAAACAAAACAGAACAGGAAAACAGCTCCGCTCAAAGACAGCATGTGCATGACCTTTGTGGCTTTTATGGTATTATGGTGTGGCAAAGTTCTAGGCCAATGAAGGCCACCTGGATGCAATCAAAATTAGAGCTTTCTGTCTTATGACAGGGGAGTGACCTAAAGGTGTTCAGCTTCTGACTGCTACCAGATACTATGTCTAAGTTGTAGCAAACTTCCATTTTCTTCATTAACTGGACTCCATGTTTTAAATACCCCAAATGTCTTTCATCACGACACACCTCATCTAACAACTTTAGCAGGTAGCTTAGCCCACATCTTTTTGCACATCACAATTGCTCTCCGTCCGAGTGCCTGGGGTGACTGCTTTCTCTTGGACACCAAATTCAGGTGAAATTTATCCATCCTGGCAAAACCGTTGACCCCGCCCCCGTAACAATGACAGACATATCCATCCGTTGCGGGCTGTCGGCTGCTCTCCGCCAGGTCAGACTAAACGCATCCCCACCCCCAGCGGATCCCCATTGTTACCCGGGTAATGCAGTCAAGTCGCCGGGTTTCTCCTTAATCGTGTGATCTCTTAGATCCAAGCAGAGTTTAAAGCATTACAACCACGTTGTTAATTTATGATCGATTCGCAGCATAAATAATGATCGTCCTGCGTTCCTCATTTCTGAGAAAAGCGCCCCAGCCGTGACAGATGACACACCGACCTGGAACCCCCACCGTAACCCTAACTTATTTGCACGATCGATTCTTAGTCTAAAGCGAATAAACCCGGTTGAGGGAGCCTGAGAATTCAGATATTTCCAGGGAAAGGACCCAAGGCCATGTCACCCCACCCCCACCCCACAAGGCCACGCAGCCTCGTCCTGCATTTCTTCGGCCGCTCACCTCCAGGGCCTCCAGGCTGACGAAGCTGGCGATGGCGAACCCATCGATGATGTCCTCCTCCCTGGACGCCGACTCTCTCTTCCGCCGGCGGGGAGGCCTGCGCCGGCCGCACAAAGACTCGGCACCGCGATCCAGACGGACAGTCGTTCCGGTTCCGTCCTCGACGACTGCCGGCCGCTCGGAGTCGGAGGACGCGGACGACGCCCTGCGCTGCGACTCGGCCCTCCTCCGCAGGCGCTCCCTGTCGCGTTGGGAGCGGGTGCGCCGGCTCTGCCTGGGGCCTGGCCCGTCCATATCAGCGCATACACCAGGGCGCCACTAACATCCACTTACCAAGCGCTCTGACGGGCCGCTCGGAGAACCGCGCGCCTTATCCGCTTCTTGGGACTACCGGGTACGGCTCCGCTATAGTGGGGCGCCCCTCTCTAATCTCAAAAAGCGACCAGATCTGATCAAAAGGAGCTTGCAAGTCCCCTCGTCCGGCCTTGGAAGAGCCCAGGCGTCGGCATGCGGCCGATCGGGATAGGGAAGCTGAAGCGGCCTATTTGCCCGAAAGCCCCCTTTCAGGCTGGGAGGCAGCGGAGCGGCGCCTCTCGGCACGTTTGGCGAAAACACGGCGCTTAGGTGGCGGAGGGCTTGTGCGGCCCCGCTCGGCCGGCCATCGGGGACCCCCGCTGGCTTCTCCTTTAGCCCAAGTTCGCCTGCATGGTGGCTAGGCTCGCTCTGCTTGTGAATAATAACGTCAACACCCCGATTGCGCTTATTTATCAGTCATATTTAACCACCTCTGTTAGAATAACCGATGGGTTTCGTTCGTCGCCGCTTCTCTCAATCAGCCGCTGAACCCGACAGGCGGCCCGGGCAGGGGAACGACCAGCCTACAGGCGGTGTCACTGTGAACAGCGTCCCCTCGGGATACGCCGTCTCCACTCCAGTGTAATAAAAAGCACGATACCGGCGCCCCTGTGGCGATAAGCTTCGGTCAGCGGAGCGCTACACGTAGATTATGCGTTCGCCTTGCGGCCAGCAGTGACTTTGTCTCCCGCGGTAAGCAGAAAGCTGGGCATCCGGCGGCTTGTCGTATCAGAACCGCTTAAGGATCCGCCGTTAGGTCGGACAGGCCCCCCACTCCGTACCGAAGATTCACGAACCACATCGTATTGAACTGCAAGTTAAGCATCAGATGGGCCGAGAACTGGTTCTATCTCATATTTCGGTAGCTGGTGTCGGGATCTCCAGCCAAGAAATGCGTTTCAGGCCCGTTTAGCGCAGCCTGGGCCTCAGTTTAAAGAGCCCGGAGCTCAAGGCGGGCTGTCGCCTCCTCCAGTGACAGCGGCTCCGCGGTCCGCCTGCGGCTCTCTACAAGTCCCGGCCAAGCTGCGAGGTCCGTGTCCCAAGCGCCGAGGAGCACCGTGAGCACCTAACTCCGCCAGCGGCGGTACTGTGCATCATGTCGGACCGAGGGTCTGTATTCTGGAATAAAGAGGAACCTGAAAGCACAGCAACACCGCGATCACAGCGCTGCGCCTGCACGGAACACGGAAGGAGCCACTCAGACGGAAGTGGGGGAAAAAAGCCAAACATAAAAGGCACGTGCCCTCCACTTAGGAACCCGAGAAGATACGCGTGCTGCCACCTACTGTACTGGAGTAAAAGAAAACTAGCTTAAGCTGAAGGTGACTAAAAATTACTTTATCATAACACTAATGAATGATTCCGAAGTCCAAGAATTGTATTCGATTTTTCATAATATTAATAATGGATTGCAAGTCTGGGTGTACATTATTAAATCATATCAGAATGTGCATTGATCGTGGATAAACTACCATTCTTACAACTTAACTCTGGCAGTAGGACTGAAAAATGTTACAAGGAGTTTATTGTACCCCTCGAAAACAACAAGCTGGGCAAACTAGGCCAATATCTAAGATGGCTGCTTCAGCTTTAACCAAGGACGAAACTGCAAGAAAACTACATCAGGCAGAAGACAGCCTCACGAACCATAAAAGCTTATCCCTGACCTGGGCTTTATTCTGGAAGCACCATGCCCTTCCCATCTTCCTATCTACATATAATTCAGAAATATGTCAACTCCATTCCCTATTAAAGTGAATGTTTTATTGGTTTATTAGGTTAACAATTACAGTGCATAATAAATTATGTAATTATTCATAGAGCAAATAAAACATATTTACCTTTAATGTTCTAGACACAATTTAAATTGAAATCTTAAGCACTTTCAAATGCTTCGTAGGAAGTAGCATCCGGCTATTTCTCCAAATACGCATTTGGTTAAAAAAAATAAATAAAAATAAGCTATAAATGGGCTTTGGCTGCATTTATATTCAGATTTTTGTGCAGATTTGCCAGTGGGCTGCCCGGTCCAGCCAGTGACAATCAAATCTGATGGTAGTTTACTCTCCCCTCACTGCACGATGCTCCCTACTTCCACTGCCATCTGCTGGCTGAGCCAGGAAGCACATGTAAATGATTAAATTCTACACAAATAAGCAAGTGAACAGTCAGCTCTTGAAGCTGATGTGTTGGAAGCAGGAAAAATGGACAGGATGTAAGGATCTGAGCGACTTTGATAAAGGTCACACTATGATGGCTGGATGACTGGGTCAGAGTATCTCAAAAACAGAAAGTGTTATGGTGCGCTTCCACAATGCAGTGGTCAGTACCTACCAGAAGTGCTCCAAGGACTGCCAACCTATGACCCAGCAACAAAGTCATGGGTGCCCAAGGCTCACAGATGTTTGTGGGAAGCGAAGGCCAGTCCGTCTGCTCCTGACCTACAGGAGAGCTTCTCTAGCACAAATTGCTGATGAAGCCAATGCTGGCAGTTTTCTTTGTATGGGGTTGAGTAGCTACAGATGGGTCCGACTGCCCACGCTGGCCCCTGTTCAATGCCGAATGCGCCCACTGTACAATGGGCATGTGAACGTCACAACTGGAACATGAAGGAATGGAAAAAGGTGACGCGATCTGATGAGTCACGTTTTCTGTTACATCATGTGGACGGCCGGGTGAATGCGCATCATTTATCTGGGGAAGCAGTCAAACTGGAGGAGGCAGGGTGGACAGTGTTCTGCTGCAAAACCATTCTTGCATTCATGGCATTGGCATTCATGTGGATGTTGCCTTAACACGCACCACGTACCTAAACATTGTTGTAGACCGAGTACACCCCTTCAAGTCAACAGTTCCCTGATGGCAGTGGCCTCTTTCAGGAGGATAATGCACCCTGCAGCGCTAAAAAAACTGTTCAGGAACAATTTGAGGAATGTGAAAAAGAGTTCAAGGTGTTGACTTGGCCTCCGAATTCCCCAGATCTCGATCTGATCAAGCATATTTGAGATGTGCTGGACGGACAAGTCCGATCTGATCTACACAAAAATGTCACGCGGTGATGAGGAAAGTGTGTTCGGGCCCAGATTGTTAAGCGTGATGTGAGTACAGACCAGTATCCGAGTGAGAACAATGGTGCTTGGGGTTTGGTACAGGGAAACTGGGCCAAGTGTGAGTACGACAAAAAGGATCTGCTGGTAACGTCTTGGTACCAGATACCACAGGACAGCTCCAGAGGCCTTGTGGAGTCCATGCCTCGACGAGGCAGAGCTGTACTGGTGACATGAGGGGGACCTACACAATATTAGGCCGGTGGTTTAAATGTCATGGCTGATCGGTGTTTGTCAGTCAATATTCTGATAAGTACTGATCTAGCACTATGGCATTATTCTGTATGAACAACTCTGACATGATACAGTGTCATCTGTAGACTTCACAATGTTCCATAAACGTTGCTGCTATCGACTTGCCCTGGCACTCAAGTAAAACAAAAACTTTCCACTGCAAACAGTTTACTTTTGACATTCGGACGATATCAATTTGATATTCTCCTTCCGCCAGAAATAATTCAATATTTACACTCCTGTGAGTACAATCCTGTCAGAAAATCATGTAGCCCCAAGCCCTCACCTTTCCTAAAACCTGTTAACTCACATACTGTCAGGGTTAACACCTGTCTATCCAAGACTTTCTTGTTCTCCCCGTTCGGCTAGCAGATGTCGCTGGCCATCCTGTCCTACCTCTCGTCAAAATCTTCAGTGTGTTTCCCATGGCTCAATGAGCTTTATGAACCCCTCTGTCGTGTGCTGAAATTCAACATCCTCTGTTTTTGTATTTTGTGGATTTTGTTCCCTAGTGTTTCATTTGTATTAGTTTTCCTAGTTCCTGTGTTTTGCGATTTGTATTAGGTTTCGGTTTCTGCTTTGTGCCCATGGTTGTGTTGGTTTTACCTGTCTTTGTTATTCCCCTAGTGTTAGGTTCTGTTTCCTTGTTTCTCTGTCAGTTTCTTAGGTTCCCTGATTGATCTCCCAGTCCCTTCCTTCCTTCCTTCCTTCTTGACACCTTGTGGTCCGTTTGTTTTTTAGTGTCCCCAGTGTTTTCAGTTTCTGTTAATAAACCCCTGTGTTCCTCTGAGCCACAAGTTGATCGCCCACTCCTTTCCCAGCTTGCACCATGCCGTGATGGAAACCCTCGAGTTCCTGACACATACTGCCACATGAGAGAAAGAAATTTACTCATATTTTTAAAGGAATACCACCTAATTTACAAAATACTTACCAAACAAAAAAGGGAACAAAGTTAAGGAAACAATTTATGTACAAGAATGTTAATAAACATAAATCAATAAACAAACGGTGTCCTTGGGGTTCCTATGCTGTTTGTGTTTTAATCATTGAGAGGCCTGCCTTAATGTGATTTCCACAGCAGGCAGGGAACATCCCTTTACAGGTAATGGTTTCCTTTTATGGACATCATAATAGCAGTGAGTAGTGAATTAATCAGTCCCTTGACTTCAGTAAATGTATCAATCAAATTGGATGAGTTGTTGAAGGATAAGGCAACAAAGAATCATATATTTAAACACATTGATAATACATTCCAGTGAAAAGTAACCTTTTCAAAACAAGTCCTGGATTAATACTATAAAAGATGGATGGGTGGAAAAAGACATCTGGCTTCATCTGCAGGAGATCCAGCTCTCTCGATTACAGCATAGAGAGATCTCAGGGGTACTTCATTAATAAGGGAACGGTTGTCTGGTGTATCTGAGCAATTTATTTGATTTATTTCTGTTTATTTAAGTAACAGACATTTTTATCTGGGGTACAGTTGAGAAAGCAGGGGCAGCCACTGTGTTAACGGCCCAATGGTAAAATCACTCTGCTAATGATGGGATTTGAAACAGCATCCTTGTTTACAGCCACAGATTCTGCTGAGTCATACAAGTAACAGCTCACAGGGAAGCTGACGGAGATCATTCAGCAGCTAGTGCAGCAGGAAAAAGCTACTATAGTGGATGGGACAACTCCACTCTGGGCTGTAGAAGAAAACCTATAAAGGCTCTGGAATAACATAGAAATTCCATAGCCAGAGTGGGAGCAGCAACCAAACACCCATCCCTAAGGCTGTGAGGCTGCAGGATCAGTCGCTGAGTCACAGTGTCGATCCTCATTTGAAGCAGCTCAAAAAAGAAAGTCTTCATAACGTCGTATTTAATGCCAAGTGTTTTGTGATATTTTGACCACAAGAGGTCGGTAGCATCGTGATGTAGAGCTACGAGGAAACGAGTGTTACGGCAAGTCACACAGTAAACTTCGGTGTACCGTATTGTGGAATAAAAAATTAAATCCCACCCAAACACCTGGAGGAGGGAGGGGGGCGGTTTAGGGGACTGGCAGTAAAATTTGCCGGTTCAGAAGGTGGCTGTAAAACCTCTTGGTGGATAATTTTATCACCAATGAATAGCTGCACGGAAGATGATTCTTCATTTTCGGTGTCAGGAAGCTGATGCTATTTGTGGGAGGCGGGATGTCCCCCTTTTTCTTTTGAAATTATCGGTTTGTAGTAAGATCTATTTTTTCTCCGCAAATCAAATCGACAAACCACAGCTTAATTTTCTGTAAGCGAGTGACTGTGAGCGTCTGCTGATATTCGATAGGCTTTTTATTGTACTCCTCCTCCAATTAGGGTTTTTATTTGAAATATTCAATCGCCCCTTCAGGCGCCGGGCACCCGGGCCACGCGCCCACATTGCCTCCTTGACATTATGGTTCTGTCATTTTACTATTGCAAGAAGTAATATTAATGTTTATGTATTAATGTAAGTTTATATCAATGTTACTTGAGGTATGTTTCCTTTTGTTCATATTTCACAGCAGCCTCAGCCTGCTTACAGTCATGAAAAGTGATCAGTAATCTTGCTGCTAAATAGATTGATGCCAGAAGAGTTAATATATTATATCTGCATTCTTTTTTAGTATTTTTAAAAGCACACATAATTTTACGGCTGTTCAGTATTCAGCTATTTTAATACTTACTTTTACTACAGCAAGATACAAATATGCCCCAAGATGAGACATTCCTCCTAAATAAAGTATTCCAGGAATTTATCCCTCTCTGTATCCATTTCTTCTGTTTCCATCTCCAGTCTTTTCATGTCAATGAAGTATTGCACAAATGCATCTCCTAAGGCCCCTCTGATAACACAATCTTCATCCAAAGCATCCAGGGCCTCTTCCAGTTTACAGGGAATGAGGAATTTCTTTTGCTGAATCAGGTTTCCGCTGGGAATGCTGAGGTTTTGCCGGATGCCGTCCATCCCGGCCGCCACCGCGGCCGCGAGCACGATGTACGGATTCCCCATGGCCGAGCCCAGCATGCTGTCTATTCGCGTCCCTTCGTCGCCGTGGAGTTTCACGCTGAAGCTGCAGCTGCTGTCGTTGCGCCCATAGGTAGCATAGGCGGCCTGCCGGGGCTCTTTGGCTGCCTTTGCGAGCCATCGCCGACAGGTGGCGCTAGGTGCAGAGAGACAGCTTAAAGCGGCGGAGTGGTGGATCAGCCCGGCCAGCCACTTACTTCCGATCTCTGACAGCTCCCCACCAGCGGAATGGAAAAGGTTCCTCTTTTTAGCCGCATCCCAGACGCCGTGAGAGAAAACTCCGCAGTTGTAGAAACTACTGTTGCTGAGGAAGCTGGCAAGGTAGCCCTGCTTGCGTGCGGTCTCCTTGATGCCGGTGCGAAACGTAAAGGCGCTATCAGCGGCGCCGATCCCGAACTCGGGACGGAGTGAAAATTCGATTTGGCCCGGCCCGCCGGCTGTGGCGAAGCTGTCGAGGTCGGCGCCCATGAGGTACATGCTGTTGACCAGCAGGTGGAAAAAGGGCAAGTCATTGCTCAACAGGGTCGCGCCTGGAAACAGGAGCGTCTTGGAGCTGATTTTCTCAGGCACGTTGAAGATGCAGCACTCGTAGGAGAAAGACGCCCGCAGGGAGAAACCCAAGCTGTGGAGTTGGGCCAGAACCTGACTGGCTACACGGCGGGGGGCGGTTTTCAGAGGGACCCCGGCCACAGAGCAGGAATCGCAAATCACCCGAGCCGTCTGAGCGGCCCAGGGCAGGCTCCTGAACGTCAGGAGGTCGGGGACGAGGAGCACGTCGCCGCTGAAGCCAGCTGCAGTCATGTGATCCACTTCATTGTCCCGAGGACTCAGGGTCAGTTCCAGACAGCTCCTTGGGACAGCCACTCCATGCAGGGCTTTCTCCTGAGAAGGAGAGTCTGCATTATAGACAGATCCATATACATGTATGTATCTAAATATGCATCTTAAAACCAAGAATGACGCACAAAAAAAATGCCGGTGGGACGAAAAATTTGATTTATTCAAAACATATTTTAAACCGTAATCTTTTTTAAAAAAAAAAACACACTTACCATTATATTTTTTCAGAAGTTTCTCTATAAACGTAGAAATCTTTTTCTTACTCTGCTGAATTTGTTTTTTCAGATATAATTCTTCAAACACCTTTTCTTAAAGAAGAAGTGAAAGCAAACACTTCCCTACAGTAGCAGTATGTTAACCTGGGTCTGATTTAATGCAGGGCTTCTCAACCTTTCTGGCCACGAAGCCTTTCCAGCCACCTGCGTAAAAGGAATCTCTTCCCAGTTACACTGCAGCTGAGAATCGCTGACCTGGAAGTGGTGGGCCGGGACCATCTTGGAACGGGAGATCCCATGTAAATCTGAGGTCTCAAAGCGGACCAGGCTGATGCCGTCCTTGGCCATCCCCTGCTTTATGTGTGCAATGGCTGAGTAGGAAAGAGAGGCGCTATGAGACTCTAGGGTACCCACATCCATGCTCTCCCTTGATGTGCCGCTGGATCACAGAAGGGCGTACAGAGAGGCTGATTACCTTGTGAGGTGCCACTTTCCTCTCCTGTGACGTGTTCATCCGCCGGACGCCTCGCACTGGGCTGTCTGGTCAACAGTGCCTCACACCTGTGTGAAACCTCAGGGGGGTCTGCACTGGGACGGGGGTGCTGTGGGTGACCACCCGGCTGGATCGGGGACGTCTGGAAATCAGCGGCAAGTTTTAAAAGGACTTGCCAGCCACTGCCAAAACTGCAAAAGTGATTTGCACGTCTGATAAATAAAAATCGGTCAGTTTAAACCACGACATCTGACAACTTAAGTGTTTACTGTAGTGTTTCAATGTTATTTTATAAAGACGTCGGGTCTTACTCCTGTCAAGATGCCATTACAATACAGCCAAATTTACATTCGACCAATTTTTCTTTGCTAACAATCATTTTGTTTCATAAATGTAGATTTGAAAATATCACGCCTTCTAGATTTCTCCATTACCTGATTTTAAAATGACTCATTGTTTATTATATTGTGCAAAACGCACAGGACATATACAAGACATACATACATTGTTCTACAAAGCTGTCCTAAAGTGTAAAACGTCACATGACTGTGCTCTGAAACTCTACCTTCAGACTGGGATCCCCTGCTTCGTTCATTCTCTTCTACAGTATATGCCTGTCAAAATGGTCCAGTGCAGTACAGGTGGGTGAAGATCAGGCTAACACGCTCACATCGCATGACATTTTATAGTGACCCAATACAATGCCCTGTGGCACTGGCATCAACACACCGCAGCTTTTGGCTGTCAGGATGTAGCTTCAGTTATATAAACTGTCCAAACAACATAACAGGCTGCAGAATAATCCCTCAGTAAGTCATTGTGTTGCGATGAAAAACTCTGCTCAGCTCTTCTGTGTGATTCTGCTTGTATTCCAGAAGGTACATGCAGTGCATCGAAAACAGGCACAAGTTACTGTAATCTTACTGTTTTTTATTTTGTTATCTTATGACACAAATATCGTTTGCAGACAAAGCTTAGGTAAAAACTGTAATTTTTACAGGAAATATAAAATTATTTTCTTTTGTGTTTACTGTGTTTCTACAAAACAAATAGTGTATTAGTGCCTTACGTGGAAGATCCTACCAGTTACTTTGTTGCAGTAGCATGTTACATACATGAGATGTATAATTGTCAATAATTAAATGCAATGCATAGATGTTTTCTTTTTGTTTATGACTTATAACTGCGTCAGAATGACTGAAAGTCCACTCCAAATAATATAACTAAAAACCACAAATAGTGCTTAAACAAAAAGTAAAACAAAATACGGCTTTTGTTTGTGCATGAGGTTGTGCTGCTCATATAAATGACAATGATTCTGAGCATTCTACAGAATATAACATCAGTTTAATTCATTTTTAAATATAACATAAAGTTTGACATAACCCTTTGTCATTTTAAGACCTTTTTGTAAGGCGGTGTTTGTCAAAAATGTTAAAATGTGTTACATGACATTAAATTGCTATAGGCAGGCAGCAGTTTGTGAAGTGAAGGTTTTACATGAGGTGTGCTGACTGCCCTCTGCCTCTGTAAGGTGCATTCCCAGTATCTGATTTATACAGCATTTATTCTAACATGCATTTTCATTCCACCACTTTAAACAGTAACATGGAAACTGCCATCTACGGAGAGACAACATCAGAAAACACAGGGAGCGTGATTCAAATGCTTTATTGGCACAAAGTAGGAGGTAACTGGCACCAGCAAATTGTGTTTGTTTATCTGGAGAGGTGACAGGTTAACTTCCTGTGGAAGAATCTGCTAGAATCAGCACATTTAGCCTACATAAGCACATGACTCATCTCAGACTCTGGTGGCAAACTTGATTTACAGCTTTTAAGACTCAATTCAAGAAACCAATAAAACTTTTCTTATTTTTCTAATTTTTTATTTTATATGTGTATTCAGACACTTGAATAACTGAGGAGGTGCACTCTACCTCTGTCTCATGCTACTTTTCAGATTCATCTTTTCATTTTTTCAATTTATGATTCTATCTCTTTTGTCTTTTCTCATGCCTTTCCTTGCATAGCTGCCCCCACATTTCCCTTTTACTTCCTCCTGGGGGGAGTGGGGGACTTCACGTTTCTGGGGGGGGTGGGCGACTTGGCTTCCTGGCGCGGGGTGGGGGACCTCGCGCCACTAGAGGGAGTGGGGGACTTGACCGAGGGAGTGGGGGACTTAGCACTCTGGGGTGGGGGCATCGGGGACTTAGCGGGCTGAGATGCTTGGGGGGAGGATTTGGCGGCTGCGGCCCCCCCCGGCCTCTGTCCCAGTTTTGGCTCAGGGATTTCTTCACCCTGCCTATAGACGCTTACAGTTATCTCAACAAACTCGCCACCATACTTGTTCCGCACGTTGATGCTGTACTTCCCGGAGTCTTCGGAGGTCACAGATTTGATGGTAAGACTTGAAAACTTTCCCCCCTCGAAGGTGATCAAAATGTGGTCATCAGGAATCACCTCCTGCTCATTCTTGAACCAGGTGACCTCAGGGGTGGGATCACCCCATATGGTGCATGTCAGGCTCAAAGTCTACAAAGAAGGCAGAGAGACAAAGGCCGTTTCATTTAGAAGGGGGCCGGGGATGTTAATGGCTACTACAGCCGCTCAATGCACAATAAAGGCTGTTAATACAGCATGGATGATCAGAGCCAATGCAAATACCTTACCTGTATAGCTAAATGCCCAGTGTTCATAATAAAAGAAATGTTATGTTCACAGATATTGTTGTGTGAAGAAATGTATCCTTTGTGTAGCTTTAACATTACAGAGGTAAACAGCAGAGAAGGGCAGGAGATCGATTCTGCTACAAAATCGCAATTCTTTTGAGGTGCCAATTTTTATATCGACACAAGAGTTAGAATTTGATTTTTACATGTGATTTCAAATGTAGCTTACTGTAATCATGTTGGTTACGTTTGTTACTTCTAATATATTTATTATCATGAATGAGCAAAAATGTGCAAAGATTTTTCCAGCACCATCTCAATTAAGGAACCTGATTGGCTTCACGGTTTGGTACAATTTGGTTTTTCAAACTATTTATTATTTAAAATGCAAACACAATATAGGCACAGTTGTAAACAAACATATGACAATGTGTCTGTTGACGTCTAAATAAAAAATCCTCAGGAATGTTTGTTTCCACAATAAAAATAAATTCAAGACAAAAATTCAAAAGTATTGACAAAGACAAAAATTCAAAAGTATGACAGGATCATAACAATCATAATGAACTTAATCCCCTGTTATACCATTTATGGTCACATATCCCTGCAGCCTTAGTAATTCTTTTTTAGCCGTCCAGAATTTCCTGCCAAAAACGCTTTAAATGCCAAGTGGACACTAACTAGCCCTGCTCCTGACGTACACACACTCACATGACGCAGTCTCTAATGAGTTAGCTGAGTTATGTTGGATGAATTTCCAGCAACAGAAAATCTTGGTCTTATCAACAGCCCTCTCTCCAATGTTGATGTAATTCAATAGGAATCCAAAGTGTTCTCACACTCCTGATTTAAATGACTATGGATGGTCTTTGAGCTCTCTAGCACTAACCAAAATCACAGCCAGTATTTATATGATTTCCATATTGAACATCCATCATCTGAAACCACTTATCCTGTTCAGGGTCACAGGGGCTCCAGAGTCTATAGGCATAAGCCAAGGACCATTCCAGGATGGGACACCAACCAATCACAGGGCACAGTCACACGCCATCCACACACACACACACACCTATAGACAGTTTGGTAACTAATGAGCCTCAGCATGTTTTTGCACTGTGGGTGGGGACCGGAGTAACCAGAGGAGACCCCAAAACAACATGGAGAGAACATACAAACTCCACACAGGTGGAACCCTGGCAGACTCAAACCCAGGTCCCAGGGGCGTGAGGCAACACTGCTCCACCATACCGCCCCACCATATTGAACGCTTACTTGTGCTTTTAGTTTTTATCTGTGTCAAGAAATGCATTCATTCCTTTAATTGTGTGTTCAGAACTGAAAATGATGTAACCAGACAGCACATGAGGAATATGTGTGAGTCAACCATTACTTTACCTTAAATGTTGACCTGACAAATACTGTTCAAAGGAACATGACAAACATAAAATCGTCAAACAAATATTAATACAGTATCTTCTTGGGAGGTCCATGTCAATTTCCAACCCTACTCACCAGTAGCTCTTTTAACATAATAAACCCTGTTACTGTTCTGGTTCAATGCAGATGCATATTATCAGGGTTTTTTAAATTCCATACCATTTGAGTACCATTTTTTTAACTTTAATTTGATAAAACACGTCTTTTTTTAAATTTTCATTTATATTTTTAACTTAAAATACATGTTACACATTTTCATCAGGCTTCATACAAGTAGCTATAGGTACGGATTTGATCCATAAGCTCAGATGTCTGCATGAATCAATAAAAATCAATTAATGGCTGTTTTACCTTCTTCTCCATGATGGTGACGACGTCAGGGAGTCCGCCGACCACTCTGCCGCGGTCTGAATATGCAAACAAGGAGCATAAAGGTTTTACTTTACACATATAACAAACCAGGGCCCCTCTGTAAATGCAGTGCTGTCCGGATGCTTACTCTTTTCTGCAAACGCTGCGGCCCTGGAAACAAAACACAGTGAGAAAGCGTCAAAGTTCACAGGTCATTGTGGATATAAAAGCAGATGGGGAATTCTTTGCTTTATATAACAGCACATGCGATGGGTGCCTTACTTCAGCCTCTGAAACTCGGCGTGCGCCTCATTGTACGCTGAAATGATAATACACGCGTCAAAAACGAATCCTCCGCAACGCTATCTAAACAAAATGTGGCAAACAATGTGAGCTTAAGAGATATTTAAGTAGCTATTAGAAAGTATCTGGAGTATTTCATTAATATGCAGAGTTGGGTTCATTATAAGATAGTGAAGCTGTCTATAGGGTAATTCAGATAAAACTGGTTTTAATTCACTGAGATGGGGCAGGTTCATTACTAGGGTCATTGTTTTTCCTGCCTTACACGGTGCTGCTTAAAAGGTCCCCACCTTGCCCAGAGAGATCGAAGGTGCGCGTGTGTGACGTGGTGCCGTCCAGGATCTCGATGGTGTAATGGCCCTTCTCCCTGTCTGTGGGCTCACAGATCTGCATCCAGGCCATCTCCGAAGTGCCACCGATCCTCATCTTCTCTGAGGACGAGATCTTGCTCTCCCTGAATCGTAAGACAAGGTGCTTTTCTGACATGCCTTCCAGGATGGTGTTTCACATAATTCACAGCACTTCTTTATTAAATATCCCAACATGAGCCGCAAGGTGCACATCCATGGGATTCACGAGAAGAATCAGCAGAGCTCAGCTCAAAAGCCTTGGAATCAAAAGCCAGACAGATCCTGAAGTGCATATCAAGGCATACAAATGATAAGAATGATAAGAAGGTCCTAATATTTATTTTATTTGTGAAAAATGTAAACATTTTTAAACCTGATGAGTCCTCTGGTCTAAAACACAAAATCTGACTACATGTGCTTCTAACAAAGAAAGCCTTGTCTTATATACAGTGTATGTAAAAATCACGAGAAACCAAAGAGGATTCTTTTTTAATTGGCAGCACCAACATGCCCATACGCCAGCATTTTTAGCCTTTTATTATTTAGGCAAACCCTTTTATGCCATATAAATGGCATCTTTGGAAGTGAAAGGGGCAGACAGACCCTTCCCTACATCTCTATGACACCTACAGTCATATATAACAGTACATCAACCACGGCACAAAGTACTTAACTACCCATTTCTGTAACTTACAACTGTATTATATGCTGGACTCAAAATCATACGCGTGTAGCCTGTGGCAGAGTGAATTTTAAAAAGATGTTAAAAAAAGATTGAGGACTGAATTGATCACTTTAGGAGGAGAAAAATGACCATACTTGTGGAACCAGTGAGTTTTCATCTCCTCGGTGTAGTACTTCATGTAGCACTGCAGCCGGATGCCCTCTGGGGTGCACTGCAGCACCAGCTCAGACGCGGAGGAGCCTGCCAAAGACGGGACGGGCTTTCAGCGGCCAGCGGCTAAGAGGCAGCCGGTAACCCTCACTTACACGCTCTGTTGCGGGACTCTAAGTATGTCACAATTAAATCCAGGCACAACACAAAGCAAGACTATAGAAATTCAGGCATTTAAATGCATTTAGGAGGTATTAAATACATCTCATAGTGAAGCAAAAGTGTATACAGTACTGTCTCTCTAAAGCATGCAATAACACAACAGCATACTATGCTTTAGAATAGTGGCCCCAACCGCCAAATACTGGTCAATTTAAAATACTATTAGAACTTATTACTTTCAATAAAATTAAATTATGCTGCTAAGTTATATTTGAAAATCAATAATCATTTCAATGTGTAATAATTATTTATTATAAATGTATTTACCAATTTTTTTTTACAGATTTATCTGGATGAATGACTGACTGGGCTCTCTCACTTTGCATAGAATTACCTCTGTTTCCAAACTTTTGATGTTCACAGACCAGTCTGTGTTATACAAGAATATGACAGACCCATAAAGGGCCAATGGAGATTTCACAAAAGTAAAATTTTTCCATTTATATAAATCTAAATATATTTTTATAATATATATGTATAAATATAAAGTTTATTTTTGAAAACTAACCAAGCCCTCTGTAACCCCCCCATGTACTGTGGTCTGGTGCAATACTGATCAAGGACCAGGGGGTTGGGAACCTCTACTGTAGAAAATAAAAGATATAGAGATGAATATGAACATATGGCCCATACCAGCAATGTGAGCAATGCCGTTGATAATATCTTCAAACACTATAAAGAAAAAACAAAGTTGATATTTGCATGAAGAGAACGGAAATAAATACATAAAATCATTCACCTCAGATTAATAAACCATCAATATGAATTATATGAGGAGAAGATCAATAAAATGGAGCAGAATATCTCGTGTGCTCTATGTTCCGATACCTTTGCCCGAAATGTCGAACAGGGAGACATCTTTTCCTCTGTCATCACTAAGGGTAGCTTTGTAAATACCTTGATCTTTCCTGGAAAACTAAAGAACAACAAAACGAAAACTAAAAAACAAGAAATTTATCCATAGACACATTAGGGTTATTATTTAGTCAGTTGTTATCCTGTACACCTGAATCTTCATCCTTCTATGAATATAAAGATATCACAGCTATTTCACCACAATTCACCATCATTCACACAATCACGGTTCTGAAGCCTTAATTCTGACTTTATTCACTTTTGCTACATGTATTTTAATTGTCTAACTCAGTGATTCGCAATATGGTCCTTGGGGACTCGCAAAGAGTCCATGTTTTTGCTTCCGCTTCCGGGTTGGAAAACACTGGTCTAACTGGGTTCCCTGGCTCTTTCAATAAGCCAGTGTTCACGTCCGGATCCATTCAATGTGCTAATGTTGCTAAAATTATTTTTTTCATTAAAGAGATCAGCATTTAATAGGGAGTAATGTACGACGTTATAACATTTAAGTTCTTTTTCCAGTATCACAGAGAAAGGACGTGGGACGTGCAGTTTAATTAGGTGAAAATTCAGCTGTCTTCCTGCAGACCCAATCTCCTTAATTTACTAAGTGAATAAATGGACCACTGCATTTTCCAGTGTCGCCCCTAGCCGATGTAGCACTCTAGTCAAGCGTCACTGCTGGCGCCGCCCATTCTGAGGCAAAATGATTTGCCTCTCATGTTGGTGCCTTAGGCGACTGCCTATGTCGTCTACAGGATTCACAGTGAGTTTTGTCAGCTGTGAGTTTAAATTAGATTACATGAGATATAAGATCTACCTTTTCATCTAAGCCAACAGAGGATGGCCTATTCAGTAACAAGAAATGATGATCAGTGTTTGCTTTAGATAAGCCCATAAACAGCAATGTGATGCTGTTTAAGAAGGGAAGGTATAATTACTGATAACCAATGCAGTTGCAATGTTACCGCAAATTTACATCCTGTTTGATCAATAGAAAAGATAAGAGTTTTGGTTAGCACAATTACTTACCACAATATTGTGCGAGTACCTCACCACAACTGAGAGGTGGTCCTAGATTTAGTGCGGTATTTTATAATAAAAAATTTTTTACCAGTGGGATAGGGAGTGCACAGCTCCCAGACATCACGTTGACTGGCGTGTCGAGAACAATTTCCTCATCATCCTTATACCAGTGGAAGACAGTCTCTTTCTTGACATTGGCAAGCTGTCACAAATGCAGAGGTGACGTAAATCATTAAAAACAAACCAGAAACACTGCACATGTAAAATTATAATAAAACTCCAAGCCGAGCTGATGACTAGCACATTCATATAATTTTGGGGTTTGATATACCTTGCATTTAAGTAACACAGTGCAGTCTTCTTCCACCTGGAAATACAAATAATCCTGGAAGTGGGGGCCTAGAATTAAGATGTACAGATATTTACAATGTCAGTCAAAAAATTTAAATTTTTCAAGTGAGACCAACACACACAGTATGCAGCCAGGTATCAACTTACAACTGTTAGAAAACACACTAGTGATAGATATAAGACATTACTAGACAGTAGCATGGATAGACATAACATTTAATAATATATATTTTTATAAATATGCATAGAAGCGTTACCTGACTCTTAATAACTAACCTTGTTTCCTGATGTATTCTTTCCTCTGGAATTCAGCCTCCTTCAAAGCTACCTTGAAAGCTATGGAATTGAAGAAAAGCAAAGTCATTACCGGGATTCATCCCTGACTTATCCGCTTCTGCCTTGTTTTCCCCATTTGGCCAGCAGGTGCTGCCAGGCCATGTTTTACCCTGTGGCCGAATGGACTGCATATGCCATAAAGGACTGAGCCTCTCCTGCAGTTGTGGGTTCGAGGCTGACAGGAGACCAGCCTCAACTTTGGAGGATATTTTGAGCTTTTTCCCCTTTGGTTATTTTTTCCTTGTATTGTAGTTTAGATATTTGTTTTGTATCTGTTCTTGTCATTCCTGCTGTGTCTGTCTGGTTTTGCAGTAATATTTAGTTTTACAGGTATGCCTAGTGTTAAACTCCTTAGTTCTTGTTAATTACCCTCACCTGTTCCTTATCACCCTAATCTTGAGTGTTTCGGTAATTAGTAATGACTTACACCTATCCACTGTCATACCCTTGTTGGCTGTGTAATTAGTTTCTCGCCCTTGTCCTCATTCAGTCATTGCATTGCCGCTGCATGGATGCTTTTTTATTGTGTTTGTTCCCAGTTTTGCCTTGTGTTTATGGTTTCCTGATTGTGTTTCTCCTCTCTTTAAGTATAGCCCTTATTAGTACTGTTTTTTAACTTCCTGCTTTTTTGACCCCTTGCAGCCCCATTGTTTTGTTGTTTTTTTCTCATTGATTTTCAGTTTGGTTCAATAACACCCCTTCCCCTGGAGCCTTACTGTGGATTGTATGTCCTTCACCAATGCCTGCCCGTAGGTGATTAAACCTGACTGGACCTATTAGTATGGCATTACTCTCTTCTTACTATTCTCTTACCATCACCGATGAGCAACAGAGACGACTGATTCTTTGCTTTGCCGTCCTCAATCTGAATCGTGTAGGTCCCTTCACTCTCCTTTGTGAAACGCTCCATCATGAGCTCAATAATTCCTGTTTCAACATTGTGGCTTAACTTATAGCCCTAAAAATGAAAAAAAAAAAAAAGGATTCTGATTGGACTGGTGGAATACAGCATGCAAATTAACATTTAGATATAGAATACTCCAGCACAAAAATCCATATTAAAAATATATATTCTCATGATAATTCTTAAGTAATATTATTAAAATGCATCATAAATCTCTTTCATCTGTTCATTTGTCTCTGATAAAAAGCCGGCAGGTATGTAGCTGAAAAGCAAGCAAGCATATTAGCATTTATTCAGTTCCTTAGGGTAACATTAAACAAACAGAATGAATATATTTTTTTTGTTCTCTGGGTAATTTTAATAATTCAAAAGTTTAAATAATCATAATTAAACAACCCCCTCATGTTCACACCTGAAAAAATTGAAATGTTTTTGCAGTTATATTGCTAAATATAGTTACTTTCCTTGCCTATTGTTTCTATTGACTTATAATCATACTAGGCAGCTGTACAAAGAATGCCAATAATAAGCCCACCATATTCTTGGTCGTTTCAGTGAGAGCAAAAGTAAAGAAAAAAACTGTTTGAAAATGTGTATACATCTTTGTCTCTCAGTCATATCAGTTGATAATGTAAAACTTACCAATAATGTAACAACATTTCTGAATCAAACTTTTTGTGCATAATGTAATATACACACCAGCCAATACAGTAAGTACTATTACCATGTTAAAAAAATAGTATGTTGTTAGCAGTTGTTACATTATTGGGTGCTACTGTTGGTCTTTAATTTCTGAATAATATTTACAAAAAGCAGTGCTTCCTAGATCACAGCTACTGCACCACAATTCACCACTATTCACAGCAAATGTGCCGGTTCGTTAGCTGGAGTTAGAAGCCCCCACCTCACTGGTGGTGATCTGCTTGTCATTGGCGATGAAGCGGTAGGAGACGGCGGTAGACATGCGCGCGGCCTGCAGCCAGAAGCGCACGCGGCCTCTCTCTAGGACCTCATAGGCCAGCTCCGTCTTCAGAGGAACGACTGCAACAAAGTGATGTGCGTCTGAACATGTCTGAACAGCCTCCTACTAACAAATGTTTTACAGGCATATAGGGGCTGGACAAATTGACAGAAACACTGCATGGAAAAGGCCTTAAATCACAAACTACCAAGGTGAGTCATATTACAATGATCACTAATTCCCTGTAAGGCAGGGGTTTCCAACTCCGGTCCTGGAGAGCTACTATCCCGTAGGTTTTCTATCCTACTTGGCTTCTGATGAGCCACACCTGTTCTCAGGTAAATACCGGGGCCAGGTGTGGCTCATCAGAAGCCAAGTAGGATAGACAACCGACTGGATAGTAGCTCTTCAGGACCGGAGTTGGAGACTCCTTCTGTAAGGCCATTGGCACCAAAGCAAAAAGAGAAAACTATCAAAAAGGCCAGATAGCTGATGTGCAAACTGCAGGCACGCAGATCACGCACTCAGCTGAAGTATTTCCTGCGGCATGGTTGCTACTGAGGATGTGTTTGTTTCCAAGACCAAAGCACAAAGGTGCACAGTCTGGTGTAAAATGCACAGAACCCAGACCCCTCAAGGATGGACACTGATCAGCCATCTTTCACGCTTTCCCTCATTCTGGACGGGCTGCCTTCAGGCCGCCATCTTCCACAGCTGCTATTTCCTTTCTTTCCTGCCACATGGCTTATTTATTTTTGATGCAATTTATCTCAAAATGATTACATTTTGTAATCACTTTGTACATACACTTATTACATTCACAAGGTCAACTGCAATGACCCTTCCCATTGCTTCCACTAGATGTTGCTTCAATTTTGGGGTGATTTGTCTCAAAATTTTATAAGTTCCAGTTGTTCCATACAATGTGTCTGCAAGGTTTGAAGAAGATCCATCAAATACTTTTTGAGTTTAACGAGAAAATGTTTGTGGTAGTGGATCGGCCACAAAACTATATTGTATTTCCCATTGAGGGAATACAATGATCTTTAAGCTAAATTAAAAGTTGTATATAAGGAGTAACAGACTCACTTGGATGTCTGATTGCGTAACTCAGCTCCAGCATTTTGTTCAGCTCTGCAGGAAAAACATCGATTACCAATTCACATGTCATCATATATACCAACAAGACAGATTATCCAGATCATTCTTTATAATCCTGCAGCTTCAGCTTGGAGTCTCCTGCCAGTTGTCAGCCTACCTTCCTCTTTTAGGATGGTGCTGGCAGACACATTTTCAGTGTCAGTCACAAAGACAGAGTACGTTCCCAAGTCTTCTTTGTCTGGGTTTTTGAAGATAAGTTTAGATCTAAAAAAGTAGCATTATTTAATTAGTAATTTAGAGAGAACTCACAAAAAGTACCCTCATAATCTCATGCAGAGGTCATAGAGTGAAAACCTAGATTTTTTGCATATGCAATTCCATGTATATGGGGAAAACTACTATTTATAGCTAATAAGAAAACATGAGGTTCAGACAATCAAAAAGCTACAAATGGCAAAAAAACTTTTTGTTTGATTACTTATGGTTAATGTTAAGGCTGGACGGTCCCCACAAAGACATGAATACAAACGTGTGTGTGAATATCCGGCCCAGTACCGACATTCTGTTTATACAGTGCTTACGGGAAATCCATTCACCTTCTCCCTTCGGATTCGATTATCACTCTGGAAGAATCAGTGATGTCTTTATAGGATTTTGACCAGACAAACTTCGAGACCTCCGACACTTCACACGCTTCGAAGGACAGATACACATCTCCAGTTTCTTCATCCACTCCACAATGAATTTCCTTGGTACCTGATGTGAAAATAAGTTGATCTGAAGTGGGACATCCTGATTTTCCCAAGTTCAGTATGTCCCTGGGTCAACAAGGGAACGACTTGCATTTCACTACTTTAACCAATCACAGTCTTCATTATATGACATCACTCAGGAAAATCAGGACGTGCCTCTGAATTCTCCTTAGATAAAGGAACACGTACTCTAGACACCATACTCATTAATCCACACTGCTAGTGTTGTACTGTTTTGGCTCACAGATCTGCAAAAATAAACTGAAACAGTACTCAGTAAATGATATTTCAGATCCTGCTTCTCAGCATATCCTTCACTGTTGTCTGTCTAGCACTAGTACACTGATATGTGTTTGCATTCCTAACCATCTATTACAATTCACTTTTTATTAATAACACATCCCTTTAGATGGAGATGTTAGCTTAAAAATAGCCTGGGCATTGCGGCGATCTCATGTTACCTGGCAACGCCTTAACACACACAGGCTCGGAGGGGTCAGATGCCCGTCCAATACCCTGGGCATTGACCGCTCGCACCCTGAAGACGTAAGTCTCTCCTTTCTCTAGCTCGGACACCTAGGGATCAGATCCAAGACATTTAAAGCTGGCTTGATTATTTGACCAAGTGACATGCAGGATAGAAAAAATTAGTTAATGAGTTTTCTATTTTAATAGAAATTGTAATAGAATGAAAATGCTTCTTTGTGGACTGTGCAGTGACTTTTACCTTCAGATAACAGTGATCAACACTCTTGTCATTGACAGCGGCCCATTGGCCAGTTCCCTTCTTGGACACTTCGATGAAGTACCCAGTGACAGCACTTTTACCCATGTAAACTGGGGGCTTCCACTGAACAACCAGAGAGTCATTCCTGATCTCAGAAAAAGAGATATCATGACAAGGACCTGAAATCCAAAATGACAGAACTCATAAGAACCCATAATTGCTGTATAATTTCTACTGAACATTTCTACTGAATTCTGTAACGATTCTGTAATTTCTACTGAACACTGTCATACCCTTCAATTTTAAGCCATCCATCCATTTTCTGTAACCCATTGTCCTATTCAAGGTTGAAGGGTATCCAGACATGTGCCCATAGGCACAAGGAAGGGAATGTTTTTGGACTTTGGAGGAAATCAAGCAAACTCTTCACAAACAATAACCACTAATTTGCTAACTCCAAAGTTTAAGTTTAGTAGCACTAAACTGATAATCCACAAAAAAATTGCTGAAGCTAATGATAACTACTAACTGCTAGATTTTATTATATAAATCTAGTTTTATTATATAAAATCAGTTTGGTTTTTGGCTCTGAAACCTTTAAAAACATACCTAGCTATTTTTTTTCCCATCTGTCGGATTAGAGTGATTAATAGGGGATATTTAAGACTTATCCAATTGAGCAGTTGCGTGTTATTCTGCAGTCTCCTGAATAAATCTATTTAAATCTTTTCGTTCTATGATTTCTTTCCATGATATTCTGTTTCTGAGATATAAGCATTTTTGTCTGAGAACTCCTCTTTCACATTGCTGACATTTTGCCCTCAGTGAAAAAACTTGGGGACTACAAACATGGCACTATTTACCAACAACTAGGAAGGAGGTCTCTTTATTGGTCTTTAGATCTGCCAATCAGATCCCAGAAAGTACACCCAAGGGCCTGTATCCCAAAGCAGGATTTCTTGCTTAGCCAGAAACACTCATAACACACAAATGCCTATGATTTTAGGGCTTACAAAATTTGTTGACCATTAAAATTTATTCACTTTACTTGCGAAAAAATGTTAGCGAATTTATAGTTAGCGGGATTACTAATTGGCCCACTCACGGTCTCCAAAGTTAGGAAAACCGGTAATCCACTACTGAAAAAGTTAGCCTTGCTAATTAACAGAGCCCACCACTGTTTATTAGCAATTTACATGTACACTGAAAGAATGTAATATGCATAATATACTTAGTTGATCGGTAAGGAAACAAGCTCCATTATCCATTATCCATTAGACCATTGGAGCAGAGACACCGTGCAAATGAAATCTGCTATTGAAAAAAAGTTAGCTTTGCTAATTAGCCTATCACTGATTCTTCCCATAAATACAAAGATAGGAATTGCGGACGCTTTTCCACTGTGCCAGGTATTGTTAAAAATTACTTTGACATTTTCACTGATTTCCAATTAGGAACCAGTAACAAAATTATGAAACCAGCTGGGGAGGAAGGAATTGCACATGTGTTTATTGTCAATTGGTTATGCAAATAAGCTGTTTCGCAAGCACAAAATACATCCTCCATCCTGACTAAGTCTAGATACAAACTCAGAAAGCAATGATAATGAAGTAAAACAGTAATAATATTAGATGCATGGACAAATGAAGAGGCCCTAGCTTTAATGGTGATCTGGTTGGAATAGCAAATTCAATGAGATGTGGATGGCGTGACATTTTACTGTAATTTTCTAGGACTGTGAGATATTGGAAAAATGTCGCATATCATAATGTGATTTTTTCTTGTATTAAATATTGGGATATTTATAAAGCAAAAATACATTTCTCACAGATCCATCTAGGAATGATTTAAATGGCAAAGATGAAAATAATTATGATCAGCTCAGAGAATGATCGCAACGCTCATGTACTGTAAAAGCATATGCAGAATAAGGCAGTACATAATACCCTGACTAACGTTGTGATGTCATTCAGTGACAGTACCAGTTTTTATGCCAGTGGAAAACCCACCTTGAAGTATCGACTTTTTTGAAGTTCTAAATGTACCTGGTACAGTGGAAAAGCACCCTTAGACTATAGAGTCAATAAAGTAGTTTAAAGCAAGAAAGAATGAGGTAAGCAACCACAAAAGCATTCTTAAAGGTACCTGGTTCTGGCATGTTCCAGGCCTCACAGTGAAAAAGTTCACTATTTTCAGAAGACTGCCCAACTCCAGCAAGATTTGCCGCTTTAACTTTAAACTCATAAAAAGCTCCTTCCTTCAGATTTTCAACCTACACAGATAATTTACAGGGTTCAGGGATCAGAACAAAGGACATTGGCTAATTTATTGGTAAATTTATATGATACTTCAATTATTGATGGCAGAAATATACCTTTAAAGTTCTCTCCTTGACAGGAACCACATTAACCTCCTTCCATTCCACGCTAGAAGCCTCATGCTGGTCAACATAGTAACCAGTTATCTTGGATCCGCCAGAATACTTGGGCCGCTTCCAACCCAGAATCATGGAGGCTCCATCGCAGCAGAGCAGGGCGATTCCGTATGCGGGAGTGGGTGTGGCTAAAATGGAGGCATTTACGCAGCTCAGTCAAGCTAAATGTTGCATAAAACATGTACATCATCTCATTTAGTGACATGCGAGGCAGAAAACCATCATGTGCTACAGCATTTGGAGCAGTCGGTGACAAATGATAGTGGAAGCAGTCAAGCACAAAGTTACTTAAAGTCTGTGTTTAATTTTAGTATTACCCATTATATTATTTACTCAAGACAGACTAAATAAACATATCTGCACTCATAATGGCTACTGGACCAGCTCAATAATCATACTTATACTCACAATGAACCCTGTTACAATTGAATACATTTGTATTGATTACATGTGTAC
This sequence comes from Brevimyrus niger, assembly GCA_015164015.2. NCBI lineage: Eukaryota > Metazoa > Chordata > Actinopteri > Osteoglossiformes > Mormyridae > Brevimyrus > Brevimyrus niger. Next base: position 16,613,936 of record JAABNY020000040.1, on the reverse strand, counting down.
TCATAACAGACCTTGTTTCAACTCAACAGTCATATCTGTACTCATATAGGACACTTTTAAAATTCAATACATATACACCTGATGAATCCTGTTCCTGCTCAGTAATCATATCTACACTCATGGAAGCTGCTGTTACAAGCACAAATCATATCTGTACTCATAATGGACCCAATTAAGTCTGACAAATTGCTATTAAAAAGAATATTAGTTTGTATTGCTGCTTGAGGTAAATGGTCTGGTATAATATTGTTATTCAAACATACTCTAACATTCTAGTTTAATATAGCTGCACAATGTAAATTGTTATTTACCGCAAGTTTCATAATGCATAGAAAGATTGGGGTGCAAAGTAGCCTGCGAACCAGGTTGTTATGTTCTGTACTTACAAAGGGCATCTGCCACCTGGATAGGCAAGGACTCCTGGGATTCATCACTGAGGCCAAAAGCATTTACCGCTTGTACACGGAACAC
>JAABNY020000040.1:16572168-16592237 GCA_015164015.2 Brevimyrus niger | reverse complement strand
ATTAGATTAACTGATTGAAATTATTGATCCCAGGTGGAAATTCTTGATTATCTAGTTTTCAGATCTTCCTTTAACAAACGACATGTGAAAATATTTTAAATTAGCATATACCTTTATTAAATGATGTCAACAGTCAAGGTTGTTCATGTAAAATGTGTACTTATTTAGCAATTATTAAAGCATTCTTGTCTATAACCTCATCCAAGCACTTTCTGTAGCTGCTTATCAGACCTGTAGGGATTAGGAGGTGGTTTCATGCATTCTTCATGCAAAACTGTTTCAGTTCAATGTGGAGGTTTTACACACTTAATTTACAATAGTATAAGCTCATATATCGTAGCTTTCCCGATAGTCCCCAAGTCATCTCTATAGATATACAATATGTAATATAATATCCAGAGGTGTAAGAGCAGTTCTTATATACATCAGGCACAGGTGCACCATTTTACATGCAACATCTTTCCAAAGTGCATGCCATTTGTGAACATTTGCTATGGACCATTACAAAGTAGAAGATAGAACACAGATAATTCCTTGTCATATTCAGTAATATACCATCGCTTTCTGCCAGATACCTTTGTAAACAGGTAAAAAAATAAACAGCAATGGTTCTCCAGATTCACAATACTGACCAGGAAGTCACCCAAACATCTCTCATCACCCAAGTATCTGCTCAGATGGAGGGCGATAATGATTTATGGGTCTGCTGGAAGATTAAACTGTCCAAAAGTCCCTCTGAGAATCTGTGAATGATTCAGGCAGGCTGGTAGCTAGAAATAAATTTTGTGACAATTTATTTGGTACGTTGTGATGGGGGGGGGGTGTTCCCTAATTAAATGTACAGTGGAGGGGTGAGTACCCCTCGGTTAGATTTTGCTGATGGGCGGTGGGAGCGAATATTGGGTCAGGGGGTACATCCTTATAAATTTAATCCTTGGCTGTGTTTCGGAGTTCGTGATATGAACTGGAACAGATTTTGCTTTCAATAATTATGGTTCCACATGCAAGTATAACAAAATATTCTTTTGAACAGCTCTACAGCACTCAGGTAAGGCGGATGCTGGAGGTTGGACTTACAGAAGGGAAGCAATGCAGAGACATAAGTCATGATCTCATCCAAAATGGCTGGTGTCAACTGACAATTCATGAAGAATCAGAAAATTAGCTCATGTGGTTTATACTCCTGAAGAGACAATGCTGCTGTCACTGACATCCGGCAACAACAGCAGAGATACTGTCATCAGTGTCATATCTGTAGGGCTGCAGCAAGTATTCTTGACCACAGGAAACCAAATGCAGGTTTCCCCTGCTGTCCAGAAGTATGGTGTAAAAGTTCTGTGAGCCAAAATGGCGTCAAGTGAGGAAGCAATTACCAAAGCTAAACGATTTGATCATTCTCAGACCCAAAAAATAACCTAAAAAATCATACCAAAGAACATATAAAACCTAAAAGAACGCCAACATATAGTAAAAGCAGGAATGATGTGATAAATGCACGTCCTGTATAATGCAGAAGTAATGTATGCACAGTATAGTTTCACATATCAGAATCAATATATCTACGTATAACAGCTCACTACAAAACAAACACTGAATGCTATTTTTGCTTTTCGCCTTTTTTCCCAAAAGGAAAAATCATCTTTAGATTTCTTTCAACTAGGGAAAACGGGTAGTAATGTAGGTCTTTCATAAAAGCGAAGAGGCATAGAGCAAACTTTTGAGAAGTGGAAGACACATGTAACATCTAACAGGTATGTTTCGTGATAGGCTTGTGACCACAGAAGGTTGTATGGGGCACCATGTGTTGGGGGATAAAGTTTAAAAATGACGTTGATGCATCATCACAGTTTTCAGGTGGTCTTGGGAGGAGCCTTTCCCATGCACGGATTAGATGCTGGAAACCACTGGTGGAGTATCTACGTTATTACTGAGGAAATTGGTAACCAGTCCAAATGTTCCTTGGTGTAACTGCACACTACAAGACATTTGCAGCGCCTACCCTATTTTGTTGTCGCTTACTCTGGCTAAGGCTGCTTTGGTTGAATATGGCCCTGTTGGGGACTTTCCATCATGTGTGATATTCCATAATGACCGCCTGGCATTGCCAGTTAGGCCGCCTTAATCTGTGGTCACAGGAGGGAGGATTGGGCCAGTGCTTATTTCAGGGCACCATGAAAAGAGGTGAGCTAGTGTATGCTGAAGAATGAGTCTGTGTGCATTGTATAATTATAGGCTTTATAGTGAGGCAAGACACCAAGAGGATGTGAGGCATGCCAGATGAGTGCAAATACAGAGTAAATAATGTTATGCAAATGTATGAAAGATAACATTTTTGTATTAAGGTTCAGCGGTGGCTTAATGGTTAGGGATTTGCCATTGTAATTGAAAAATTGCTGGTTTGAATCCATGACCAGCAAAGCCCCACTGAAGTACCCTGAGCAAAGTACAGTCCCCAAACACTGTTCCCTGGGTGATGAATTAGCTGCCCCCTGCTATATTACGTCACATATGGGTTAAATGTCAAGGACACAATTCATGCAAGATATCTTATGGGAAATCGATATTATTCCATTACAAACCTAAAATTAACTATTTCAAAAGCATTGGGGTAGTATGGAGACACTTCAATCTATTTTCAAGGTAATGAAATGGTTACATACATGTAAATGCGTGTGCAGACTTGTCTCGATTTGAAAATCTCACACCAGCCAGCTGACCGAAGCTGGAAACCTTGTGATGACCCAGCACTATGTAAGTGGAACAGACTAATGAAGTAACAAACAAACATATTTAAGATTATTTATTTGTAAAAATCCTAAACTATACATTACAAAATAAAACTATCAGTAACACTTTCTATGAATGCCATGTCTATAAGAATCTATGAACACATTCGTAACACATTATAATACATTCATTAAGCATTATGATCATGATTATAAATATTTATAAAAAGACATGAGCCATGTTTATTGTGCATTATGTATGTTTTATGTAACTCTGATCTATAATGAACTATAGATACCTTCATAATGCAGTACAAAGCACCTGTAATTCTTATATTGACCATTGTAATGCATTATGAAGGTATCGATTGTACATTATAATTGAGAGCTTCACTGGAGTTAATAAAGTATTATAATAAACATTATAATGCCTTATGACCATCAATAGAAGATGCTGCAATGCTTTATTCATTTTTATACTGATCATTATAATGGATTATAGATGACAGCTTCAGATAAAATGTTACCAAACTATCTATAATGAAATATTTTAGCATTCCAACAATGTGAAACTTAAATACATTTATAGGAAAAAAAACATGAAGCCATCGTCATTTTTGTATCTGCACAAAATTAAATAAAAAACATAAACTCCATAAAATTAAAAACATTTACAAAACAAATAAAATAACTTAAAGTTAACTTAAGAAATACAATTATTTTATTTAAAAACAACGTTTTCACATACAGCCCAGAGTCAAGACTGGCTCAGTCAGCTTTGAAATTCTCTATTTATTGTTGCTTTTTAATAGTATTCAGCACTTCTTTAAATGCAACATCCCATTAGTAAGTTTATTTCATTTTTATCAGAAGAACAGACATAATTATGTGAGCCAGTGTGGCCCAACATGCACTGTCTGAAGCAGTGAATCTGCTGGCTTCAGTAGAGATCCAGCTCATGCTGAATGACAGTCTCACAGCAGCAGTCTTTAACGGAAACATTCCCAGGTTTAAGCAGCTTCAGTGGAGTAAGGGCTCCGGGTCTCTGTGGAGTAAGGGCTCCGGGTCTCTGTGGAGTAAGGGCTCCGGGTCTCTGTGGTGCGTGTTACACCTGTGTAGTAAAATATATGTCATAACAACAAAAAACACTGAGCTGAAAGAGACATTTACAATCATTTAATATGTGTATCACTATTGCTAACTAAATAGGACGTAGTTTAAGTGAAGTCACATTTTTCTTCAGTTGCTCTTAATAGGCTAATTTGATTTGATTTTAACGAACGTGTGCATGTTTTAATCATAATACAGTTCTAGCTGGCAGCATAATGTTAATCATGCTTTGGACATTTCAGGTCAAAAAGCAGACATCCAGACCAAGATTTTATTTCAAAGGGCACCTCCATACCAGCTTTTGAAGGTAATCATCATAGTGCAAACTCCTGTGAATGTAATTTGCTAGGATCTAATTGGTTCCATGTCTGTCTGCATATGTCACAGATCATGGAAATCTTGACAAGAGAAACGAGAAAATTGTTGCGACCTTGAACGTGGTAAGAATGGAAGATGGATGGCTGAATGGTTTTTGTTCATGTATATTTTTATGATTGAATTATTTGTTTGGTCCTGGGTTGCCATGGTGTTGCCATGGTACCCACTGCTGCCTCACACCTCCAGGGTTGCCAGTTTGAATTTCCATCCTACTTTTTCCCAAAATGTGCGCCATATAATGGACTAGCATCCCATCCAGGTTGTCCCTTACCCTGTGATGGACTGTCAACCCATCCTGGGTGTCTCTGCCCTGTACCCTATTCTGAATGAAACTCCTGACTAACCTTGCAACCCCGTATAATCACTTGGGATAATGATCATATTATTGTCATAATGTTACATTACTGATTGTAACTGATCATAGACATGCTTATTGGTTGTCGATAGAAGTGGTGCCTTTTCACAGGCCTGCACCTGTGCTGAAGCTCTCCAGCCGCCGGGCCCCTCCGACGTAACGCACACTGACAAAATCTCACACCCCGGGGGCTCCTTCTCTGAAGCAGCACTGAAACAAAAGTGACATGAGCCCTCATTAAGCACTGCATTCCATGAGTCACAACAGCATCTGACAGTCGCAAACCCCATTTACCTCTTCAAGCTCCTCCTCTGTTTCGCATCCATATCACAGTCTACAGATGCACATTTCGGGCTCTTCTCCACCTCCACTCTCACCTTGTCCCCAGACTTTGAATTGGACACCAGATTGTAATCCACTTGTAGGCAATGAGCCTGCTTCCCATTATCACCATATAAATCCATTTTCACGTTTGTGTTTTTGACGTGGGGAGCCCCTCTGGTGCTGGCAGAAAGCTCTTCACCTCTGGGAGAGCTGGTCATCAGATTGTTCATGGTCTTGCCGTTGTAGTTCTTGCTCAACTGACTCCTGGGGTGAACCTTCACATATTTACGAACCACCAGCACTGCAAATCCTGTCAGTGGTACCAGGAGCAGCATAACTCCAGAGCAGACGGCCTTCCAGGGGATGCCCTCCTCATCAGCTTCGTCCAGCAGCTTCTTGGCTCCTTTGATACCAAGCTGTTCCATGAACTGGAACTGACAGTTGCGTCCAGTATAACCACGCATGCAGGTGCAGACGTAATGGCTGTCACTCTCGTGACACGTGCCACCGTTTTGGCAGACGTTATACTTGCATTTGCTGACAGATATGTTGCAGTTGTTGCCTTCATATCCAGGAAGGCAACTACAAGAGTAGCCATTAATTTTATCATGGCACGTCCCGCCATTCTGGCAAGGGTAGTTGGAGCACTCATTTACGTTCTCTTCACAGTGCAGTCCAGTGAAACCTTCTGTGCACTGGCATACGTAAGAATTAACAAGGTCCATGCAAAGAGCACCTGGGACAAAATTCCAAAACACAATCATTGTTTATAAAATAGGTTTTACTGAAGAGTCATTGATACAACTGGACCAGCTAGCATTTAGGCCGACAGACATCTCTTACCATTAACGCAAGGGCTGGAGGCACAGTGATTGATCTTCTTGTCGCAGTTGAAACCGACGTAGCCCCCGAGGCACTCACAGTAGTACCCACCATCTGGGTTACTGGCACAGTGGCCACTGTTGAGGCAAGTGTCATTGGTGCAGGTCGTCGTTCTTAACTCACAGTTACTTCCATAATAACCTGGAGCACAGCTACAGTTATAACTGTCTTCAGTATTCTGTCAGGGTAGACAAAGTATATCATACAGTAACCAACAGCGCATTCATATAATCATAAATTGCAACAAGCTACTTAACACACATTGGTATAGCTTAAAGGGAACATGAAACACTAGATGGGTCACCACTGTAAAAATAATTATGCACTAATCCTTTAACACTGTTGGTGAAACCGGATTAAGAATGACAATTAAATTTGTACATTTTGTACGCATCTGCAAATCTGAATTTTAAATCACTCCTGATTCTTTTGTGATTTGAATGCACAACAACAGGCCCCCTGATCAAAAGTAGGTTTATTCGAAATGTTTATTAGAAAACATTTCTTTAAATTATGTCTGAATGTCAATTACAGAGAACCTACGACAGAAAAGTAAATCAGTGTAATCGGAATCACTCACTGTGCACGTTCCACCATTCTTACATGGCCCATCGACACATTTATCAATCTCAATATCGCAGACAGTCCCAGAAAAGCCGGCTTTGCAGGAACACGTGTAGCTTCCCTGCCCCGTGTTGGTGCATGTGGCCCCGTTCATGCAGGGCTTGTGGTGGGTACAGTAGTTGAGATCTGGAACATGCAGTTAAAATGTTAAACCAGCCTGCCTCCTGTATCCAAGATTCTGAAGGTCCTTCATTGGGTAAAACAACCAAATAGAGGGAATGCTCAGAATGATGACATCACAGCATCTGTGTTTGTCACAAGTTAAAGGCATGCCTTAATCTCGTTTCCAGACTGTTTAACCGGTACAGAATTATGGGTAACCTGCCGCTAATCCTAAAACGAATAGGTCTTCCTGGAAGGGACACCAGTTCATTGCAGGGCATTCCGGAATTTACAATTCCACACTGTTCACCGGTTCACCCAACTGCACGGTTTTGGACTGTGGGGTGAACTATGGAAGGAACCTGCACACCTCACGCAGACACTGGCTGTTATGGACCCAGGGCAAATGGAACCGACCTTGGTTGCAGAAGAGGCCGCCCCAGCCCTCCTGGCAGTTGCACTGCCAGGGCTGGTTGCAGGTGCCGTGCAGGCAGCCTGGGTAGCGTATGCACTCGTCACAGTACCGGCCCGTGAAGCCGACCCTGCACCTGCCGAGTGACCACAGACTGCATGTCATATCAGCTAGACCAAGAGATTAATTTAACTCATTTATTTAATCATGTTGCTGTAGTACAGTGTCTCCCAAGCCGGTTCTCAGGGACCCACGGATAGTCCACATTTTTGCTCCCTCCCAGCTCCCTGGCCGACAGTCCGCATCTCTGCAAAAACGTGGACTGTCTGTGGGTCCCTGAGAATCACAAAGAAATCAAGAGGCTTCTCCTGATTCTTGGAAGGACGGGAAGAAGGTTTCGAGCCAGCGGAGACCCTGCCTGACTTACTTGCATTCCCCGGGCTTCTCACAAAAGCCGTGTTCCTCGTCGCATCCTGGAAGACAGATCGCTGCGAACAAACCGACAGCTGTCTCAGCACAACCGCAACCTCAAACACTAAACGGGTCAGTAAATGCCGGATTATTTAAATAAGTTCAGTGCCGCTACCTGTTAAATAGGAAACCTGCCCCTCTAATCAGATGGGAATTAAAAAGAAACTCTCTGCTTAACAAAGTTCCCCACACAAAGGATGCACACACAAAAGGCCATTTTGCTCTCTCTGCGGGTCAGAAGTCCCTGATCCATTCTTTGGTAAACTCCTCCCCTCGGTATGCCTGAGTCAGGGCAGATAAGAGTGCACAGACAGCTGGTCTGCATGCTGTTACTGCAGGACAGCTGCTTCATTGTCTGCTTTCACTCAGCAGCTGCCTGCTGCCAACAAAAGTAATCCAATCAGCAGCAGGCCCCAGTCTGACTGGTCCAATCAGACGGCACAGAGCATGTCTGTGACTATTCACAAAACTTCTCAAGATTCAAATTAATCTCTTGGCACTGATAATAGTAAAGTTGTTTTTTTTTTTTGCAAAATTCTTTTTCATTAAAAATGTATTGATTGCACATTAATCTAATAATGAAATAATGCATAATCAGATTTGCATCAGTACCTGTTTGTGTCAAGATGGATTTAAACATGATGAAGAGACCTTACCTTCTGTACAGTACTGTCCTCTCCAGCCCGGGCTGCAAAGCACATCGCCTCGGTCTCCGCAGGTGAAGTGGCCGAAGGCGTCGTCCCGGGAGCGACAGAACACAGAACATCCTTCTCCATAATAGTGCTCGTCACACACAAAGCGGTATGAGTATCCGAGCTCCGTTCCAGCAGCAGCGTGTACATCCTGGGTCCACTCTTCTCCCGCGGCTAGATGCCTCTGAATAATCATGCGGCTGATCAGGTGCTCCAGGCTTTCTGGAGGAGTGTGAATACAGGGTCGTTGGTGTGAAATGCCTCCACGCCGGCCTGCCTCCATATGCTCGAATGCAGAGGCATTGGAGTGGAATGCCTCCACGCCGGCCTGCCTCCATATGCTCGAATGCAGAGGCATTGGAGTGAAATGGCTCTACGCTGTCCTGCCTCCATATGCTCGAAAACAGAAGCGTTGCTGTGAAATGCCTCTACGCAGGCCTGCCTCCATATGCTCGACAGTGGCTGATAAAGGCATTAAGCATTGTTTATTATGTTCACCCTACCTGTCGCAGGATCATCAGTAGAACCGGTGTGGAAGGCGTCGATGATCAAGGAGAAGGTCCCCTGAATCAACAGAGAATATGTGTCCAAAACCGTCAATGATTCCCACCGAAAATGGGATACACCAAGAAAGCATGACCATTTATCTTTGATGCTTGTTCAGGACACAGTGTCGTTTTATAGCTGGTGAGTCTTCACAATATCTGATAACAAATACACTTTATTGGCTTGTGTTTAGCTGCAAGAGATTATGAAGAAAATATGTCAATGGTAAACTTAGGTTTACAGATTGGACTTTGAGCCGCCAGGATACTCACAGGCCACGTGAAGCTAACGGGGAAGCGTACGGGGTTGGTGAAGGAGTGATCGGGAGCAGACTGAGGGAACTGAAAGGAGTTGGAGCCGAGCACAGGGGTGACGGTGCTGCCGTAGGTGCAGGGGGGCTCCGGAGACACGCTGCTCTGGTAGTGCTTCAGGCAGATGCGAAACAGCGTCTTACATTCGCAGAGCTGAATCACGGAGGCCACGGCTCCCCGGCAGCATCGCGCGTGGCTCCTTTTATTCAGAAACTCCTGCAACATCAGCTCAAAGCCACCTGAGGAAAGGCACTGTCAAGAAAGAGAAGAAAGAGTTATTATCCTGATTTACAATGGGATGGCCCAGCACATACCTGTGTAACCTGACTGTACAACACACAGCACGGTTAATATTATACTTTAGGAAACTGTATGGTAGTGTCATATTACCTGGGATATTAAGACATTTACAATGAATATTTTCAAAAATTGTGTCCTGGTTTTCATTATGGACAACATCTGCAATAAATATTCAAAAACTACAGCAAGAGAAACTTTCTAGATTCTAGCTAAACTGTAATACGACAAGAACTAATGTTTTTCCTTGAGAGTCTCCACATTTGTTCATCTACATCCGTTTTCCAAATCATGAGTAAGAATTAATCCCAGCGCCCATCAAAGGTCAACGAGATGAAAAGTCCTCGTGGAAAGCTGGAGGTTTAATTCCATGAAATTCCATGTCAAGGTGATAATCCCAGTCCTGGAATTAAATATTGCAGAAAAGGAGCAGCCTGATATCCCGTGAATGAAAAGGACTTTTTTCACCCCTGAATCTGCGTGTGTGCTCGACCAGGCTTCCTGCCACTGGTTATATACATACCGCTGGCTGCTATGTTAATGACATGCTAATGACCGCCCCCCCCTACAATCCAGCACTGGTTGATACAAAGGGACACGGAAAATCTCACACTCCTTCACAGATCTCAGTGGTCACTGAGCTGTAAAATGTCCCTCCCCGGGACACAAATCAGCAAATCTTCCAGTAGAGTTATATATTCCATACTTTCATCCTGCACTGGAATTTCGACATAATTCGTTATTTATTACAAACATGCATATTGTTATAAACTGCTTCAAATCATTTCGCAGCAGCAAAATGTCCCCATTTTCTAAATAGCATTTTTATGACATCCTCTTATTGTCCAGAACAAACTTTGACTTGTCTTGAGAACTGCACAAATACAGGAGAGATATGGTCAGCCTGATGTTAAAGTAAATAATTGTGCATTTTGTTATTGCACTCTTAAACGGGGATGTGCAGACGTGGCTGGGGGTGTCACTCGCCTGCTTGTCATTAAGGCATTTCAGCATTGTGCGATGCAGGACTCAGCCTGCCCTTTGCTCTCTCAGCTGTATGGTAATTCATACAGCACCTGCTCCCCGCACAATGTCGACAGAGGGGAGCCGGCTCACACCAGCACACACTGTGGCCTCCCCAACAATGTCCCCCCAGCCCAGGAAACATGTACATCATGTCTCCTCAAATAGATGGCTATCATTCTCAGCCTCTCCACACCTTCTCTTCTCAGTGGTCTGCCAGGACCTGCGCTGGCAGGGAAACGCCGGCTAACCACGATTTCCAAATAACTCTGCATAGACTGGCCTGCTTTTGAAGAGAAACAAATTAATTCGTGTTTGCATAAGAAAAAAAGCAGCTGGTGGCCCCTGTAATATATATTATTTATATAGAATTATTTTCTACTTCACTGATTCTCTTTCACTTCATCCAGTGTGACTTACTGCTGCTTTATAGTAAACCTGACACCTGAATGACTGTGGCTTCTATATTAGTGTCAGTTGAATTGTTATTAAACAGGCAAGTTAAACAGTAAATTAGTGGGTGTTGATTTTGGAGGTTATCTGTCCCGTATTTTGTGGTCATTTAACAATATATTTAGTTGCCTATTTTAAATTTTTTTACAAGCTAATAGGATGACATCCGCCTTTTAGTTATTTTGTGTTTTCTGCTTTATAAGTGAAATGGTGGAGAAATTGGGGCCAGGTCTTCTAAAGCTTCCAGTTCATTCTGCAATCGTTTGTTAGAATTTCACTAATGGAATGGAATACATCCAGAAATAAACTCATCATATATCACTGCGAAATTCATGTTGGATTATCTGGTGAAGTTCTTCAAAGGACAATGACATTGATGATGACGATGATGATGATGATGATGATGAAAATTCCTCTGTAGCACTTTGCAGTTACATACACTTCTACCTCATACTGTCTTCTACATGACGGAAGTGATCAGGAGATGGTGAAAGTACACTCTTTTCTTTTTATGTTTCGTTATTATGTTCTAATTATGTCTTAAAATGTTGCTAAGTATTTCCAGGGAAGCTTGTGATATTACTTGTTAAAAACATCTACGTTACAGGTGTAGTACATAATATATTGGTGTAAAATATTGCATCACATGGTGTACATATCAAGGTATTATTTTATTTTTGGATTTTAGTAACATTTCATTTTGTACATGGTTTAAAAAGAGGCTTTACTCTTCCTTTCAAACGAGGTTGATAGAGCTTTTTAACTGTTCCCAGGTACAGGATGAAGAGCAGATTTTGGAATTTATACAATAAATCAACCACTGACATGCTCCTTAGAGGAGGTAATGAGTGCAAACTGTGAGAAAGCTGTGAGAAAGTGTCACGTGCACCAGATGGCCCTTCCCCCAATTCAATGGCTGACATCCGCACTCCCCTGTAGGTTATACCTGTTCAGGGTTCACAAGCAGATGCTGAAAATTGGAAGTTTATCATGAAAAATGTTAAATCTGAAGTACAGTGGAAGGAAGAGTGGAAAATCTGGAGAAACCCAGGGAAGTTAGGGGTGTTGGTAGGTTTGCCTTATTACTTTCTCCAGACTTTGCTGATATACGTAACTGTGTGGCTTATGATGGGCAAATCTGCATTCTGACCATGCCATGTTTTTTCAGAAGTTACTTTCAGAGACTCCTAATGGCAATTTAAGTTGTGAATTGAAAATGTTTTTTTTAGTATTATTATATTATATTTACGTATTTTTATTGCTATATGCAAACATGAATATATAGAAAAAGATGATTTTTGTCTTTATTACAGCAGGTGTTTCTGGTTACTCTTTGCTAAAGAACGCAATTATATTAACTTACATTTTAAGTTTTTGTTCTCACTTCCTCTCTTTTCCCCAAAGACATCTGTACTGAAAATAAAGGTTGTATTTGGTGCATTAAGAAAATCTCTGTGTCCTGATAGGCTGCTTCCCAGGGACTCTTAGGTCAGCTCTTTGACTATTTGAGTCACATGAGTTTTTATGCCATTGTAACTACATACAGCTGTGTTCTTCGTTATTGCCTTTTGCTTATGTACTCCAATGAAAAAGCGGCTGACTTCTGACTCGCCTGTGTGTCCTCCAGGGCAGCCCATCTCCAGCTTGGTTCCAGCAGCAACAGATTGGGATCTGCAGGCTTACAGAACATGGCCTACAGAGGGAGTTCTGCTCCCAGCAACTTGCCGGTACATGCAGATGACCTGATCTTCACTTACCAGTTGATGGGCACTGAATGCAGGGTGACTTTACAATGTCACTTTGCAGTGTTCACTCTCAAATGCCTGTTCCTCAAGAGACCACATTGTTCTTGCCAATGAAACGGTTGTGAGCCCCCAAGTCTAACCTCTGTAACTTAGCTTAGAGTCTTTTGTTGATGCCTCACCTGAAGCAGTCACTGTCTTGCAGCAAACCTGCAGAGGGGGGCATTGGGGGGGTGCAATCATCTTTAATTAAACCTTACACAGCAGCAACAACTGATTTCACAACTAAGAAGTAAAATGTTGTTTCTACATCATTCCAAATTCATAGACAATGACAAAATGACACTATTCAACAGTTAAACTTACAAATAAGATTGTACACTCATTGGCTACAGTGTCACCTAATAAATAACATTAAGGATCACAGACTCATTGGCTACAGTGTGACCTTATACAACAACGTTATGGATCACACTCATTGGATACAGTGTAACCTTATACAATGACATTAAGCATCACAGACTCATTGGCTACAGTGTCACCATTTACAATAACATTAAGGATCACACACTCATTAGCTACAATGTCAATAACAATATAATAAGGACTTGCTTAAAAGCAAAATATAAATTACACAGCTATTCATTCTATAAGAAGTTTCATTCATAATACACAACAGTGCCAAATGCAATCTATCAAACTGGCTCTAGCAGCAAAAAAGGGGAAAAATGTATTTTGATACCAAAAAACAAAATATCCTATTTGTAGTGAAATCAACTAAAAAATACACCAACCAAGCAATAAACATTATATGATTATGTTTATTACCATATAGTATTTGTTATTAATGTATATTTAAGCCATTAAAGTTCTTAAGATGTTACAGCATACTTACATGCTGCTTATGAATGTTCTATGGAGGCAATGTACATGCGTTATGAAGGTGCACTGAATGTTCTTTCAATGAATAATGAATGCATTATGAAGGTGCAATTAATGTAAAGCGTTACCAAGTAGTTTAGTACAAATTACATATTCATTTTTATGAAGTAAGTGAAATACAATTTATATTTAAATGTGTCAGAAATACTGCCTGTTTCTGTCAGTACTGACAGATTATGTCCTTAAAGTGACTGACACATTCCTATCCCTATTCCTAACTCCAAATATTGGCTGTAATCATACTGCAGACTCGGTCTTGTCTTTCAAAAACTCTTGCAAACTTTGCTGCCCTCTAACAGCAAACCTATTTAGATTCCTGTAACAAACTGCTTCAGTGTGGCCTTGATCCTGGCCACAGTGCCAACGATCCTTTATTTAAAGGGGCAAATGATGCGGTGTTATCCTCTGATGCAGGAAATGCAGCAGCGCCCACATCGCTTTTCATGCCACTGATCACTTCCTTTTCTTGTGTGGGGATGAAATCTGTCTCAGCCTGTCTGGACATATCCTAAAGTGATTTACATTGTTTTTTACATAATTGATGTCATTGAATGCAGAAATGTTATAACTGTACTACATGTTCAAGGGTGAACTGCCAATCTGTTGACTATTAAAAGCTGGCATTTTGCAGGGTTGAATTGACAGCTGCCATTCCATTCTAACCTTATTTCTAACAAATCCTATGCACATTTCTGGCCACATTTTTGGCTAGCAGGTCCAAGGGGTGGGGGTGGGGGGTGGGGGGGTTTGGACAGCCAGATGGTTAGAGGGTTTTTCTTCTCTAACTACCACAGAAGGTTATGTGTCCCATCCTACAAGGTCTCTGGATTTCCCTTTATTGTTGTGCAACGTTGACCGCTATGCTGTTCCTGTTTAATCTCAGTCAAGTTCTTTAGGGAGACAGCATTGAGAAGGGCGTGCAACGTTCAATTCACTTCAACTTATTTGATATAGCGCCTTTCACAATACAGTCGCTCAAGACACTTGACATGAGTGTGTGGTTATACATTATTGCATCATTTAAACAGAATAATACATGAAATAGGTGAAGGGGCATGCTAACATGATACAAAATGTCAAAATTAATTTTCATAAAAAAAATAAAAGAAAGAATGTGCTAGATTTGTGGTTCATGCTGGCTTATAGCCCGTTACGCTCTGTATGCTTTGAGTAACAGCAAATCCAGCAACTTTCTCCCCCAGAGACGTATCAGGGAAGGATATTTATCCCATCTATTGTTTGGCTGTTTTAATAGAGCTGCTAGCTAGTTATGTACCATCACTGAATAGGCTAATCCCCGGTGAAAGGGATTACTATTATAGATTGATCATGATTGCTCTAGAATGGCCATACCGTGAACGCCTAATCAGCATGATTTCTCTGCTCAGATCTGTTTAAATGAATCAAAATTAATCTGAAACATTAGCATTGGTTTCTACTTTGTTAGTCATCACCAGGTGACCAACTTGACTGGAGGAAAAACGAGACATTCATTTTATTTATTTGCAGCTATCAGATGTGAGTTTTACATGATCATAATTCTTGTTAAAGCAAATACAAATATGCAGCAGCAGCCCTAATAATTTTTATATTTATCATGTAAACAGAATTTATGTTTCATTACTGTAATTAAGCAAGAATTGATCAGCTGATAATCTTGCTGATAAATACAAGAATGGCTTGCAGGTTACATGAATTGTGTTTGGTCAAATGTCAGATTGAGTCAGAGATTACCTGTGAGTTGGACTGACTCTGAAACCATCAACGATTCTAAGGTTTTGTGCTTTTTGTGTTTACAATAAAATGATTCACAAACAGCCCTAGGGAATTCTGCTCATCCATGCACCAGATTCGTATGAAACTGACCAGACACGGTGGTCCACCAAGGGTTCAGCACCTCTTATGGGGAAAGCGTCCAGCACTCGGTAAGCAGGCCGATGCACTGTCCTTCAGAGATGCATTCCACAGAGATTAACGCCAGACGCGAAAAGGCTCTGGTGAGAAGCATGGGGCAGGGGACAGTGGAAAGGTAAAGTGAGCAGATGCTCGAACCCCCTATTGTTTGTTCACCACAAAAAGCCCCATGAACACATTGTCTGATGAAGAATGAACAACACGGTCCTGCTAATCTCTGTTGGAGGACCCGAAGTCAAGCGGTCAGCTCCGCACTCGTTTTCTTTTTCCGAATCAGCATGTGATTTCCTGTTTTGTGATGGTAGGTTGGGGTTTCCCCCCAAGAAAGCAAATCCTTAATGGGAAAATTGTCAGGGTCTGTAGCGTCCGACCCTGCCTGTCATGTCTTCTCCCCGTTTGGCCAGCAGGTGTCGCTGGGCATCCTGTTCCCCACCCCGTCTGCTGTCCTCCAAGTCCCTAGTGTGTTTGCCCAGCTCCCTGGATTGCTGTGCAGCTCTATGCACTGAGTGTGTAGCTGTAAGCCCTCTGGTCACAAATTTGAGGGCATCTTCCCCTGTTTATTAGTATTTGTTGGATTTTTACTCCCCAGTGTTTATTTTCTATTTTAGTTTTCTTGTTCCTAGTTTGAGTTTGCATTCTGTTTTGGTTTTTGCTTTGTGCCTTTGTGGTTATGTATTACTTGTCTTTGTTATATTCCTAGTCTTAGATTCTGTCTCCTAGTTTCCCTGTTAAACTCTCAGTTTAATAATTAAGTTGATCAGATTCAACCGTGTCTTATTTCACTGTGCCTCATGATTGTTGATTGTTCTACCTGATTGCTTGTTGTCCTATGCCCTCTCTGATTGGTTGAGTTTTTCATGTTCAGCTCTTGCTTTGTGTATTTAAGTTCTTACCTATATTCATTTAATCAGTGGGTTATTGTGTTAAAATATGTGTTTCTTACCCTGTTCTCTATGCTGCGCTGCCCATAATTTGTGTCATCCTACAGCAGGGCTATTCAGCTCGCAGTCCTCAAGAGCCGAGCCCTGCTGATTTTTCCAGCCTTCCTTCACCTATGAGCCAGGTGTGAAGCCTCTGACCAATCAGAATCAGTAATTATAACACTAATTACCTGGGAGAGCTGAAAACAAGGCCTGGATTTGAATCGAGGGCCTGAATTGAATAGCCCTATCCTATGGTATCTTGTAGTTAGCTGATGATGTCCCCGTTTTGCTTTTTTGACCCCATGTGGTCCCTTTATTTAGTGCTTCCCTCTTTTGTTCAGATTCCTTAATAAACCCATTTGTTGTGTTGCAGCTGCAAAGAGGATCATGGCCTTTATACGCCGTATACCAAACCCTGCCATCGTAACTGAAGACAGGGCAGATGTTGAAACTGAGAAATTTTGTTTATGACAAAATTTCTTCTTCATTTGCACTTCTGAAGATATAAAAAATTGGTAAGACTTTACTTAATGCTATGTTTTAGTCATTCATAAACACATTCGTAATGCATTACCATGCATTCATAAAGCATTATAAACATGGCAATAAATATTTATCATAAAGCATAACACATGTGTATTGTGCATAATGAATGCTTAATTAAGCTTTTATCTATAATGCACTTTAGCTACCTTTGTAATACATTATAATGTTAGTACAAGCATTATTGATGTTTTATATTTCATTATAAAAGTATAGTGCATTATAGATGAGAGCGTTGTAAGGCAGTTTTAATGCATAATAAACATGTATAATATATACATGTTTATAATTACATGCCTTTCTCTAAATATTTATATCCATGTTTATAATGTTTTATGAATGCATTATGCTATGCATTTATAAATTACTAAAAACATGACCTTAAGTAAAGTGTTACTGACACACCTGATTGAACAGTACATGTTGCTAAATCTTTAAATGCATCTTTAAAAAGATTTCATATGCTGTTACTCCCACAAAATGCACCATAGATCACCATGGATATAGGATTTTTGTGTATTGTTTTTATTTTGTGTGCTATTTTTAAATACTCTCTTAGTTTTTTATTTAAAGAGGAGAGGGACCATCCAGCTTGTTATCAGAGACCTTGAACTGTTCAATGGTTAAAATCCTATATCAGGCAAGAATATATAAGAATTGGACAACATTTCACTTTCAAAACTCTAGCAATTGGTGTCTTCTGTTTTGTTAATTGTTCTACCTTTTTATTCCTGTCCTTGGTTTGCCCTGCTTGTGTGCTATTTGCATTCATTCTTAGTCTTTCTTAATGTAGTCAGCCCTCAGTTTTGTTCTGTAGTTTCTAGAGCAGTGTTTATGCTTGTTAATTATAATCCACCCCACCTGTTTCCTGTTAACCTGTGTTCTTTTTTGATTGGTTGATTTGATTATGAAGTACACCTGCCCTTTCTTTGCCCTGATTCCGTGTGTGTATTTAAGTGATTGCTCTCACTGAGTTTGTTAGTTAGTCATTGGATTATGTTCTTATGCATGTGCGCTTGGTCTGCGCTTGGTCTGCGCTTGGTCTGCGCTTGGTCTGCGCTTGGTCTGCGCTTGGTCTGCGCTTGGTCTGCGCTTTCATTTCCTTTGGGTATCTTGTAGTTTAATCCTGTTTAGTTCTGTTTCCTTGGTTGTTATTTTAGTCTCTTAGTTCTGTAGTTTTTTTTTTTTGCTGTCTGGTTTGACCTCTTGTGGTATTGTTTACCCCAGTATGACCAATTTCTTTAACGAACCCCTTATGTAGTCGTAAAGTGCTTCATTGCTTTCTCCTGCCTGTGCCGTCTCTCGAGTCTGACATGCAATAAATTGTGTATGTGTCTGTGAGAGAGGACCTAAGTCGGTAAAGAAATCCAATATTTAAGAAAATTTGAACTATTCTGCATTACTTCAATCCTGATATTGCTAGGTATGAGAACCTTTACTGTTCTGTGAAGATTATATCTAGACCTGCCAGCTTTTGGGCATTTGACTTAATTTTTCTAGTTTATATATATATATATGCACAGGCAATAATGGGAACAGCCCAGAGAGGGTCCTCCCTCAGACAGTGCCATGCTGGAGACCTTCTCTCCTTTAGTTCTCTTCATTAGTTGTTTGGTTCTATTGTTATTCTATAATTATGTGGATTATGAGGTTTTACATTCACTGTGTTTAAATGACCTGTGCAAGCCCTGATATATTGTGCTAGTGATTCCATGGACAGCTGGTTATCACGAGCTAACAAAGGTCTCGCTGAGAGAGAGCACGATCTGTGAGAGAGCGGCCAGCTTTCTATGAACAAACGACTAGCGCTGAAAGCTGCCTTATGCGGGATCCCTAATGAAGTAGAACCCTGTTTTGACATTTTCCAGAATTCATAACTAATGAACCTAAAAAGGTCAGCGTATGAGTTTTCCCTGCATTTGTTTTTTTTTCAGTGATGTAATGGCATCCCTTCTAGAACAACCCCCTGCCTTGCTCCTTTGTCCTTCCTATAGTGGGCATCAGCTTCACTATAAACCTATACTGGAGCAGCAGCTGGTGGTAAATATGGGTTGATTTGATTTTCTTTTATCTTTAAGATGATCAGTTACCATGCAGGAGAGAGGCCACTTGTCAGGATTCAGCACAGAGGTGATGGAATCCCTCGACCCCCCCCCCCCCCTCATTGACGGTGACCTGCGTCCGCTCATTAGGGAGGATACTGCAGCAAAGGAAGGAGAGGCGTGGTACAGACACCAGTCTGTGTAGAAGGGGGTCAGAGATGAAAGCCACAAAGTGGAAAGACTTTGGAATGACCTAAGACTCCAAAGAAATGAGAGCCTCACAGACAACCACCACTAGAATAGCCCATGAAACACCCACACTTTTATTCATGCATTGCCAGATATCTATTAAACTCCTGCCTCACCAGGCTGATTCGCCTGGTATAACCTGTGAGCAGACAATGCTGGACCAGCAACGATGCTGAATGTTTGTGTTTCTTGTGCCAATGCACCAGGCAACTGTATATGTTCAGGTCAGGCCTGGGGTGGCACTGCAGAGCAAAGTCGCTTAGAGGTAATATTTATGACGTGTTACGGAAGTTGTAGTAAAAATAACCATGCATTATGCACTGGCATTACTGAAGGCAGAGTTTTTATCATTAATGAAAAGATTTTTTTAAACATAGACAAAATAGACCAGCATTTAGCGCCATATACTGCCATTTTGTAGGAGCTACCAAAGTCCTACAACTGAACCCAGACGTAAAAACAACCCCCGCTACTCATAGGCTGTACGTGTAATTGAAAGATTGCAGGTTCGAATCCCCGACCAGCAAGGCACCCCTGAGGTACCCTGAGCAAGGTACCGTCCCAAAGCACTCCTCCCTGGGTGCTGAATTAACTGCCCCCTGCTATGTCACATAGTCACATATGGGTTAAATGCAGAGAATACATTTTGTTGTTGTGCACTGTTTGCTGTGGTGGTCAACAACAATTAATCACTAAAATAAAAAACATAAATACGGCCCCCTCTTGTCCCACACCGTACCCGCGGTGACCCTGCCACTGAACCTGGGTATGAATACGGCCCCCTCTCTTCCCACACCGTACCCGCGGTGACCCTGCCACTGAACCTGGGTATGAATACGGCCCCCTCTCTTCCCACACCGTACACCAAGGTGACCCGGCCACTGAACCCGGGTATGAATACGCCCCCCTCTCTTCCCACACCGTACCCGCGGTTACCCGGCCTCTGAACCAGGGCATGAATACAGCCCCCTCTCTTCCCACCCCATCCCCTCGGTGACCCGGCTACCC
>JAABNY020000040.1:16558934-16569394 GCA_015164015.2 Brevimyrus niger | reverse complement strand
ACTGAGCCTGGATATTAAGTCGGCCCCCTCTCTTCCCACTCCGGACCCCAAGGTGACCCTGCCACTGAACCCGGGTATGAATACGGCCCCCTCTCTTCCCACACCGTACCCGCGGTTACCCGGCCTCTGAACCAGGGTATGAATACAGCCCCCTCTCTTCCCACACCATACCCGCGGTGACCCGGCTACCAAACCCGGGTGTAAATACACCCCCCCCCCCTCCTCCCATGTCTCCTAGACAGCTGCTCCTTATTTCCACTATTTGTCTTTTGCCAATCTGGGCTGCAGCCACACTGAGCCTATAATTCAGAAGAGCCTTGTCCCCAGCAGGGGAATCTCACACTGCTGTGGGGGAATCCATCATTGCATTTAAAGATAGTTCATTAGACAGCAATTAAAATTCAGCAGGATTTCTGCTCCGTCGATTCCCGCGCAGACGGTGCCTGTGGCTGCGGGCTGTGGGGTCATACTGTCCTGGGAAAGCTAAGCTGGTCATTTAAATGAACACATGTTGCAGCCTTCTGCTGAGTGTGTGAATGCGTGTGAGGACAGACGGCGGGGCTCTGCAGCTATGGGCTAATCCCCCAGGGGATAATGAATCTCCAGGATGCAGCACATCCCAGCGAATGGAGGGAGAACCAGGGAAGAAGGCCACCTCTGCTCCATCCTGATCCCAATGTCCTGCATTAGAGAAGCGCTAAGTTTCTTCTTATTAATTACTACAATCAGAACTCAATAAAAAAAGAGCATAATACTTTTCACAACCACTGCTGCTTTCCCAACTGGATTCACTGACATGTTACAAACATTGTAATTATCAGAGCTAGAAGCAGTTCATACTTTTTGATATCATCCATCTAGGCCAGAATTAGTGGAGCTATCTGCTGGGAACCAAACAATGAATTAGAGTGATTCAGCAAATCATCATACACACACCCTCCCCCGCCCTCCCAAGTCGGGGTTCACACACTGTCCCATCTGGACTCTCATTTAAAATTCTGCTCGCTGGAGGGAAGCCTCCTTTTAAAGGCACACAAAGGAGGAGGCTGCTGCTTCTGCAGAGAGTGATTTTTGATCCAATAGATGATCACAACAAAGGGGAAGCATCCAGTGTCACAGCCGTTCAGACCTGTGAGGGATTCATGGGAATGAATAAAGCGCCATAATATAGATAAAGAGATACACACCACTCACAGACACACATACTGCTCACAGACAGTGATGGACAGTATTTCAGTTTAATGTACACTGCTCAGGAAAAATTAAAGGAACACTTTTTAATCAGAGTATAGCATCAAGTCTTAAACTTTTGGGATATTCATTTGGTCATTTAAAGTGCAGAGGGGATTGTTAGTCAGTTTCAGCTGCTTTGGTGTTAATGAAATGAACAACTGGTGCACTAGAGGGGCAACAATGAGACGACCCCCAAAACAGGAATGGTTTAACAGGTGGGGGCCACTGACATCTTTCTCTCCTCATCTTTTCTGACTGTTTTTTCACTAGTGGCTACAGTCAGTGTCATTACTGGTAGCATGAGGTGATACCTGGACCCTACAGAAGTTGCACAGGTAGTCCAGCTCCTCCAGGATGGTGCATTATTATGTGCCATTTCCAGAAGGTTTGTTGTGTGTCCCAGTCCAGTTTTAATGCCATGGAGGACATTCCAGGAGACCAGCAGTAACCGTAGCAGAGCTGGATAGGGCCATAGAAGGTCCTTAACTTATCAGCAGGACTGATATCTGCTCCTTTGTGTAAGGAGGAACAGTATGAGCACGTGCCACAGCCCTACAGAATGACCTCCAGCAGGCTTGGAACCATTATCAGACCCAATGCTGGTGCAGTGGCTCCTGGGTTCCTCCTGGTGCATGACAATGGCCAGCCTCATGTGGTGAGAATATGCAGGCAGTTCCTGGAAGGTGAGGGAATTGATACCATTGACTGGCCCCCATGCTCACCTAACCTAAATCCAATAGAACACCTCTGAGACATTATGTTTCGGGTTCATCAAACGTTGCCAGGCTGCATCTCAGACTGTCCAGGAGCTCAGTGATGCCCTAGTCCAGATCTGGGAGGAGATCCCCCAGAACACCATCCATCGTCTCATTAGGAACCCTGACATTGTCAGGCATGCATACAAGCAGGTGGGGGCCATACAAACTACTGAGTATGATTTTGTGTTGCTGCAATGAAATTTCTGCAAAATGGACCAGCCTGCCACATCATTTTTTCCCTTTGATTTTCAGGGTGTATTTCAATTCAGCCCTCTGAATGTTGATCATTTTCATTTCCATCAAACAATGTGGCATCCTTTCATTCCTAACACATCACCCAGTCCATATCAGTATAGAGATCCAGCAGGATTTTTTTCCCATTGAGATCTGAAGTGTTCCAATAATTTTTTGAGCAGTGTATTTAAAATATGTACTTGATTACTTTTGAGTATTTTGTAGTTTATATTTTGATGGATGGGGAAAAAACATTATGTAATTTGTAAGAAAATATTTTGAGAGATTGTAGTTTAGGCATTTTAAATATTTAAAATACTTAATAAACTGTTGTTTTATTTATTAGTTTCTGTCATTTTAAGAACCTTCATCACCTGCTTTACAGACATAAACCTCCTATCACCTTCTTTATGCAAGTAAATCACGTGACCTAGGGCCGATCAATTCTACAGGTGACATGGGCGCCAACTTGCCAACAAATTTCACTTTGCCTCAGACAGAGGGCGCCGGCAGTGATCATTGCCTAGGGTGCCACTTCGGCAAGGACTGGCACTAACGTAACCCATCCTGTTGGGCCCAGCTTACTAGTTGTGATCTTCGTTTTCCCAAGACCAATACTCCAAGTAAAGTAGCTACTTTGGTGTTTTGTGCAAACTGCTTTAAGGTAAAGTAAATAGTAAAATATACTATGAGATATTGCTCACTGAAATGTCAGTATAGGAAAGTATAGATTAAATTAGCAGTGCTGTGCTTTAGAACTTGTGGATTAACTTGCTAGCAGCATCTAGTTCATTTCAACAGGCTTGCTCAGGCAGTGGCATCTTGCTGTTTGTCATATATGGAAACTTTCCATCCATCCAATTGTTATTATAGCTGCTTGTCTTATTCAGGGTTGGGGGGACAGAGCCTACAGGCACTAGGCAGGGAGCAACCCAGGATGGGGCACCAACCCATTGCAGGACACACTCACGCATGAGTTGTACAGTGGGGGGGAAACCCAAAGTACTCAGAGGAGACCCCACGATGACACGGGGAGAACACACAAACTCACAGAACACACAGAACCACTGGGAGAGAGGTTACTGAGGTGTGAGGCTACAGTGCTAAGCGCTGCAACACCACGACACCACCTTCGTTAGTGATAAATCAGGCTAGCTGCTTTTGTTACTAAGGACAAAGTTACTAACAGCTAAACTAATAATAACAAGCTGTGGGAAACACTAGGTGTGAAGCAATGGTGTAATGGTAATGAAACCGAGTCCACAACCGCAATACAAAGCTTCACAATGTCATATTGTGGTTCCGTCTTCTGTCACAATGTCATATTGTGGTTCCGTCTTCCGGAAACGCTACGTCTCCCACAACTTCAGTCTCATTACATTACTGATCATACAAAAGTCATTCTTATTGCACAATAAGCACTATAACAAATGTAAATCACTAATTATTATTCTATTTAAAGAAAAAAGTGAAGGGCTGTAACGTACACAAATTCGATGTGTACTGTTACTATTATACATTATATATTTTATGTGTTTGTGCCCATCACTGCCCACAGCAACACACAGCGTTCATCAATCGTGGAAAGTAATGAAGTACAATCACTTAAGTACATTTCTCACATATCTGTACTTAAAGTAGACTTAGCTGTGTACACTTTCGACTTTTTCGTCTTAAAGCAAACAATTACACTTTCTACTTTACTGTATTTCTACTTAGCATTGTGTTAGATTTTACAATCACATAGCTGTGCTTTTTTATAGGATGACGACAGCTATGGTAGTGATGGGACTGGTGATCCTGGGATTTGAAGCCCAGTGACTTGCTGTGACGAGCTGGCAGTCAGAGCTTGTTTCGTTTATGAAATATCATGTGACCCGATGATGTCAGAGGTTTTGAATGCTGTCAATTCTTTGGAACCTTTATAAAAGCGAGATGAAACCTTCGGGCGTCACCAGCGTAAAGTTACTTTAATATTCAACTTTCATTTTTTACATTCAAAATACAGACCTATTATGTGCTTCAGCTATTTCAGTGGATGATGTCAATCCAAATGGTGCAGTATAGAGATTAATGAGCTTCATGTGCCACAAGGCTTGTTTTTGAAATATTCGCCTTGTACATTTTTTTAAGAATTAAAAATGGTGTGTACAGTCATATAATCAATCAATACTCTATTGATCCCCATGGGAAATTTGTCTTTACGCCTCCCTCAACTTGCTCTTTTTGGACTAAGCTGGAGTACGGGTTAAGGGCCTTGCTTAAGGACCCTCAGATGTGCTGAGGCTGGGTTTGAACCAGCAACCCTCTGATTACAGGCACAGCCCACTGAGCCACACGCTGTGGCATCCAGCCTGACCCCCTGGGAATCCTCCTTAATGTGGTCCTAATAGGCTACACCTGGTGCTTGTTTGCCTCACCTCTTGTTCCTGCCCTCATGCCTTCATTAGTCATGTATTTAAGTGCTTCCTAGTGCTGTTTCCTCATTAACCACAGTGCAGCCTAGAGACAAATGTGCTTCATATGTCACAAGACTTGTTTTTGAATTATTCCTCTGGTTAATGTTGGTGTTTTAATAATGCCATGAGGCCCATGACAGAAGCGTTAAAATCTGCATCCTGTGGCCATTAGCTGGTTGGTTAACACATTATATGTGCTTTGCACTATGACCAAAATGTCGTAATGATACAAGATGCTTTTTGAAATGGTCAGTGGGTTATGGTGCCCTCGGGAAGTCAGGGAGGGATTCCACAGGCGTGGAGCAGCAACCCAGACAGCCCTGTCTCCCATGGTCTTCAGATCAGTTCTGGGTATGTGGAGGAAGCTTGCGTGCGTTCCCCCCATTCTACATTCAGCTTTTTCTAGAGAACAAATGCCCGTATATTTCTACTTTTTATTTTGACTAAATAAAAAGCTCAGCGTGTCTCTGTGTAAATGGGGCAGTGGGAAGGCCATGACACTGGGCTGCTGCATGGTGACTGGAGGGACTGTCAAAGGGGCTGCAGCTCTTTTTGACTGACAGTGTTCTGAAATGATACTTTGGCATTGGAGCATTTCATGTTCCAGGTTTCTGGCAAGTGAAGTCTTCCTCCCCCCCATTTGTACATATGCTACTGTAAATAAAACAATGGATGTGTTGGGGGGGGTGGGGACTAGCCAGCTTCCCTGTTTGAAAGACCAGCAGCTGCCACTGGTGAGGCATCAGGACCTGGTTGTGTTTATTGGGGGCAGGGTGAATGCTGAACCATTCAGCTGTCTAAGCCTCTCTGGAGAGCTGGAGGCACTGATGGATGGATGGATGGATGATGCCACACAGGGCCGGCCAGCCGAGCCATGCATCATCAAACTAGCAGCCGTGCTCCAGCCACCTGCCTCCTAGTCAAGAATAAATGGAAAAATAACATTAATAGGTAGACAGCAGTGAACAAAGGAATGGGGCTCCATGTGCACGGCCCTTGGTGTCGCTGCTTCTGGAACGATTTTGGAGCCTTAAAAATTCTCAGAATGCAACCAGACCATAAGGTTTGAAAAAACAGAGAACCAAGTAAAATGAGTAATGTTATACGTCTTCATTCATTGATTAAAATGATTGCATGTTATAAATGTCATTGCCAGAAAAGTATTTAAACTTCTGGGATTGATTATGCATTCAGTTCATGGGATAATTTGAGCAACAGGGGGAGGAAAAAAAACTTTAATCAGAACATTCCAGGAGAAAAGTACAATTTAATGCAACGATACAAAAAAAAAAAAAAACAAGCATATCCTTCTCCTGACTATACAGTGCTGTGCATTTATTCCATGTTTCACATCTAAATGGGGATGGGGGGTGCAGTTAGACAAACTGGCATGCTGAAAATTCTGAGGGCCACTGTCTGCATGTATGTGCTTAGTGACGGCTGGTAAACCTCATACCAACTATCAAAATGCCTGAACAAGAAGTAGTGTCAGTGTCATCTTACCCCCACTAGGGGGTGACAGTGCACACACTATGTTCTGGTACCTGCATCTCCCCAATGTGTCAGCTTCTTAAGGCCAAAACGGCTGCATTTTGGAGTCTGTTCCACTATTCTAGTTACTATTCTGATAAATCCCCCACTCTATTATTCAACTCCAGTTTTAAATCAATCTGTTCAGCACCCCAGAGGGAGTGACCCCTAGAACGTCCATCTTAGAACGTGATGCTGCACTTTCTATAGAGGGCATTTTTGCAAATAGAAATGAGACAGCAACAAACAAATAAAGGACAAACAACTAAAGGAAAAATATAAATATTGCTTCCAAAACTAACTGGAAAAATTTAAACAAATACATGTTTTAAATAACTAATAAAACACACCAGAAGTGAAAACTAAATTGGATTTTAAATGAAAATATAAATATAGGAGCTTAATTTAAAAAATCAAATCAAAGTGCGTCTGTAGAAAGTGCACTGATCTGTGCTCCCAAATTAATCCACCAGGGGCTGTGAGAGAGCACCTGAGTCTTGGGACACAGGTAGTGATCATGTCCTCCCTAAAGAATAGTAGGTTAACATCTGATTGGTTGGTTGATTTCCTCCTGGCTCATCCAATGATGCAGTGGCTCTGGTCCAGATTCTCCAGGCAGTGGTACAGAGAACTTCTTAGCAATATTGTGCAAAACACAGCAGGCATGAATGACTTCTGCTGTTTTGTGAGAAACATCCTTCTGAATGTGTCCTAAATTCTCCAGGCACTGAAATCGCATCTTCAAAGCACCAAAGGTTTTCTGAATAATGCTCTGGATCTTGAAGTGTGATTCATCGTAATGCACTGATGCTGGATTACTGGCACGGCTTAGGGGAGGCAGGACATGCTTACTCAAAGAATAACAGTTGGCACCTTTCAAAGAAAGACATTTAAGACAGATTTAAATACAAGACATAAGATCATAAGAATACCAATATGCATCACCTAAACAGAAATTTCCAAGAAGTATATACACCAAATAAACTTTGATATATGCTTTGACTTTTTATTCCTCATCTGAAAACATCTCTGAATGGCCCAATCCCAGTGCCCACACTCACAGACTCACAGCCTTTGAAGTGCCCTCCTGCTAAGTGCTTGAGGGCTTAGGGCTGTCCCATTGTCAAATTGTCAAATGAATGAGGGCTTTCTCGCAGTTGTTATGAGCCCTTTATGCACACTTTCCATAAGTTTGCATATCTGCAGACTCTGTCTGAGGGAATTACCCACAATTCACAGCACTGTGACGTGAAACATGGGGTTACCAGAGGAAGCACGGAAGTGTAAACAGTAAACAAACTATTTCTTTTAGTTTCTGCTTAATGATGGCAAAAAAGATAATTTCACAATTATCTCCAGTGCATTCTGTAATGCATGAGCCTGGAACACATTCAAATTAGGTAGTTGGTCCCTTAAGTGCCTTGTCCCAAACACAAAATGTATTAACTGTTATGGTTTTTTGAAGTTAAACTGCTGAACACTCATGTCTCATGCATTAAACTAATATGTACCATTGTTTACTCAGATGCGGTGCGGAAAGGATTCTTTTCTAAATACTGCCCCCCCAATACTTATTTGGCTTCATTCGTCCACCAGTAAACAGATCTTTGTATTTCAAATATGAAATGTCTCTCCCTAATCTCAAAGTCTCTCATGTCATTGAATAAGACATTTTTATTTTTAATTTTACAGTTAGATAAAATTACTTAACTTACCCACGAGCAAACTATGCCCATGCTTGCCACTTTTGAACTGCTGGCATATTTTTGAGTTCTCCCAAATACTTTGCTCTGACGTGCTTCCTGGCCATTGGGTCTCCACGCTTAGCAGGTTACTCTGAGAGTCACAAACCATTTGAGACATAATGGAGAAATAGCCCATACCGTTCATGTACAGCATTCTCTCCCGTTTGCCAGGTTTTACCCGAATGTGCATGCATCCCAATACCCCAACTACATTAGGGATGCCGTGCAACTTCTGCAGCTCCTGCGCCACCAGGACTCGATCATTGAGACTGCTTGGAAATGTGATGAATTCGTCGAGCATGGTTGACAAGACTTTTGACACAGTTTCCACAGCTGTATTCAAAAAAACATGACTGTTCCCAATGGTTGCGGCTATTTCATTATGTAAAAAACCATTTGCATAGAAACATAGGGCAGCAAGGACCAAATGATCGACGGGAAGAGACCGTTCGGTAAAACGCTTCAGACGAGTTCTTACACAGTCAATAATAAAACCAACGGCGAATCTGCTGAGGTGTAAGGTTCTGAAGATGAATTCATCGTCAAAATAATCTAATACATTCCCCGTAGTACTGCGATCCGATTCGACATCATCGTGAACACAAAACCAAACAGCAGCAGCGTGTGACATTTTTCAAACACACCACTGAAGTCCGAATCCGTAAAGCTAATTCTGCAGAAATGACGTAGAAATGACGCGCCGAGGTCGCACAGTCACAAGCGGAGAAAACGGGATCTGGAACTGTTGGGTCCAGTTATCACCCGGAATTTTATTTTATTTTTTCCTTACAAAAATACTTATTCCAAAGAGAAAGTACCCAGGATACCGTTAATTTCCAGTATAGACGTAAGAATTATCTGGTACATTCTGGGAACATTTTATAATGATGCCAGACTTCTGAAGAATGATGAGATCTTTAATGAGCGACATTGAGACACAATCTGTTTAATATTTGTCATTATTTTTTGTCTTTACTGCTTTTGTTTTTTATTACTTGTTTACTTATTTGTTTCATATGAATCCTGCAGGTAAAAGCCACTACCGCAAAACACAGACAAAACTGGACACATGAAATATTAATATGAAAAATCTAAAGAGTCTCCTAAAATAATTCTATTTATGATATTTCGAAGTCTGAGCCCGTGGACGCGTTTGCTCTTTGTCGCTTTTTTCACTTTGTAAACCCTGTTAATATTCGGATATCGACAGATATCATTCAGGCCTCCTGCTACTTCCCCACGTCACTGGCTAAAGCGGAAGTGACGCCCCCAACGCCTGTAATGAAAAAAAGCAACGCGAAGTAAAACAAGAGCGGGGTTAACGAAAAGCTACGCTTCTATTTCATCATACTGACACCTAGCGCGGCCGATTGACTAAACGTTATTTAGGATACCGTTATTATATGTTAATTTTATTATATTTATTTTAATGATACATTTTTGTAACGTTAGAATATTATTGTGAAATATGATGTTAACTGTACATGACAAACGTGTACCGTTACAGGCCTAATTAATGTTAAATACAATCGCTTGAAATAATCAGAATACAGACCTGATGATTGGGCTTTATTAATTGAATTTAGAGTAAGTGCTGCATGATTCAATACAGGATTTAGTGGGAATTTACAATATATGTAGAATATGAAATGATAAAATATATTTTTTGGTACACTGACTCTGCTGAAAAGTGAACAGTGTTTATGAGCAACAGCTTTTCTCTGCCTAACAAGGCATGCCAAAAGTCTGACATATGCCATCAACAGATCAAATATTCTGACCTACCTGTTACATCCCAGATCCCCACAAATCCCTGTCATCAGTCAGATGAAAGTTATTTCTAAAGTAACTAACAGTTTAATGTTGAACTTACAGTTTGTTAATGACTCAGAATTGTATAATAATTTAATTACTTGATGTTTGGTAATGGGCCTACTTTGCATCAGCAAACAAAACATTTATCAGCAGACAACTATTAGCAATTTTGTCCACAGCAACTACAGTGGTACCTCAGTTCTCAAACTCACTATAGAACTCGAAATTCTTGAAAGTCGAATAAACCAGTTTGACCTAGAACTCGATCAGAATATCAGAAGTTGAACCGTGAACCGTGAACGCTGAAACATATTTAGGTGTAAATTGTACGCGTCATACTACAATGCAACACAACATTACAGTAACTAACAATAAATAAACCACTAACTTACCTGTACTATTAGAGCATTTATGTCATTTATTTAAACTTTATTTTACCATGTAAATTAACTGAAAACCAGTTCTCACTGCTTTACGTGATATTGGGGAGAAATAACAGATTATGCACCTGAACTGGCTGGGATACAAACGTCATGCGTGTAACTAAATTCTTCAGCCAATAAGGGCAAAGGTGTGTCGTCACTGAGGCAGTTCCAGTTTGTGCAGCTTGGTGAGAGGTCGCAATGCATCTAACCGTAATGCATTGCATCAGGATCAGAATGCATTGCTTTAAGCCAGCGCTGTAA
>JAABNY020000040.1:16547197-16558834 GCA_015164015.2 Brevimyrus niger | reverse complement strand
CATATTTAGGTGTAATTTTGGGGGGCTGGGAACCAATTAATTGGTTTTCCATTATTTCTTATGTGAAAAATTCGATCAGAACTCGAACTCGAGTCCAGAACGGATTAAGTTCGAGAACTGAGGTACCACTGTACTTTCTAAATAATGATTATAATAATTAATCATTCGATTGTCAATCATAAATATATTAAATTATCGTTAAACCAAAAAAAAAAAACAGGACAACTGGAGCACACATGGGAGAAAGACATAGACATGTCACAGAAAGCATCTTAAAGTATTTAAAATAGGTACCATATGTATATATAAAATCATAAATACTGCCCATTCATGGTTACAACTTCAATATGTATTTTGCTGTGATCAAAATAAAAATAAATATCTGTCTGAAGAATTTGACATTTAAAATAAATCCATAAAACTATAGGTTTGTACAGTATGAGGATATTAATTTTGTTGTTGTCTGTCCATAATCAGTAGTATAATTATAGACAGAGCTAGTAGCGCAGAAATCATGCCTAAATCAGTGCAGTGCAGTCTCTGACAATAATGATAATAATTTGTTCTATTATCACCGGGCCTGCAATAAAAACTTATAAATTATAATTAATCGACGGTCACCTAACTTCTCAACTCATTATTATTATTAGAAGAAAAAGTAGAATAAGAATTATAATAATAACCATCATAATCATAGTTACTATAATCGAGCGTCATAGTTAAATAGCTTATTCAGGGTAGCCCACAGTTAAGTTCAGACGCAACTAATCGAGACCCGATGTTGCCAGCTCGATGTTGTCAAAAAGGCCGCTCAGAAGGCTGGTTAATGGCGCTACTTTCGGCGGCCTACGAAGTAGTGCGGTGCAATTAAAGCTTTATTTCTCGGTGTGTGTTTTTCAGATTGCCGGATAGCTGGACTTAACACCACGATATGCAGTAAGTGTTCTATAATCGGCGGTCTGCCGCCATGCTATACATATAGGCGGAAAAAGGCACTGTGTTGAGTTTGTATTGAGTAATGGTGTAGTTGTAGTGGAAGGCCTCTGAGCTGTATGTGGTTAAACTTATTCATCCGATTAAAGTAACAGTACTGAACTTTATTCGCTGCTCTCATAAACCGGTGCATATCTTTCAAAATGCATCAGACTGATCATCTTTCTAATTGAATCTTGCTGTTTAACTGGCTAGGTAGCTAATCTTAGCAGTTAGCCGGATTGGCGAGGATGCGAACGGGGAGTGTATGGCGAGTCCGTGATCACAGCGACGCAGACCGGGCACTAAGCTTCCCGCGTCATAAGTGCTCATTTACTGGGAAAGCATGAATAAGTTGCAAGTTTGGTTAATTAAGATGGAGAGAATAAAGTCATTCACTATATTCTCTCAAGCACACGGTTTAAACGTCTTTCTACTGGGTTGTTACAGTTGATTTAATATGCGTTTTTTTAGTGTTCATTTATGTAACCGTGTATGTCTTTTTTTGGATAATGGTCCACTGTACCGGGTGTTTTTTTTTTTTTTTTTTTTTTAAAAACAGCATGAGAAGTAACAGCGAATGCATAGTTGTTTTAGCTTACTCTCTGTGTGCATGTTTTCATCCATCCATCCATCCATCCATCCATCCATCCATCCATCCACTTGTCCTATATGCAAGGGTTTTCAATAAATATTGGCAAATCTATAGTGTTGTAGGTTTTTGGCATAACAGTGGTATAATAGTATTTCCTAAAACTTGCCCCCTAAAGGTACCACCTGCCCAGAGCAGCCCTGTTTCACACTGTATTTGAGAACCTGTCTCTCAAATAGGTGTAATGTGAGCAGTCTATGCTGAAAGTCCACAGCTTTCTCTGTCTTCCTGGATAACACATTGGTTTTAACAAACGCCAGACCATTATTACCAGGAAAAAAGGACCAAGAGCCTGCTTGTAGTGTTTTTCAAACGTGTATTTTCTGTGGGTTCCACAGTTTGAGGACATTTTGTAGCTTATAATGAAAGCTACTTGTGTGAGGTTCCAGGTGCAACAGCATATTTTCTTGACATAAATGGCACCATTTCTCATTTTATAACATTACATTACAGTTGTCCCATTTGATCTGTTGACTTTGAACATGAGCGCTGTGTGAATGGCGGTTGGGTCTGATGATGCTGGTTTGTACCTTGCAGGTAATGAAGCGGGTTAGGACTGAGCAGATCCAGTACACAGTGGCTCAGTACCTGAAGCGACGGCAGTATGTGGACACTGAGAGTTCCTCCAAAGGAGCCAAACTCTCTCAGTCTGCTGAGGAAATGGCAGCAAATCTCATAGGTATGAGCTCAGTGAGTTTTCTCTGCTCTTTCTCTTTATCATGTAAGCCCTTCATTCTGTGCTCTTCTGTATTTCTTTAGGTATCTTATGTATAAACTGTCGCAGAAAACGGCACAGATATTCACTATAGACCTTGATTTTGGGATCTTGGTACAGCACGGAAGAATCAGATTTTGTTTTGGAATTATTTGAAACTGCAACCAAACACAGTTGTAAACCAAAAGTAATGTGTCAGTCAAGGGGCCTTTACTACAAAGTGGGGTTACTTAACTTGTCGGATTTAAGTAAGTAGCAAAATGTGAGTGAATAAATATGAAGTCCATTAAAATGTAGTACCTTAAATCCAACAAGTTATCCCGGAAAGTCAGTAACCCCACTTTGTAGTACAGGCCAAAGGTGTCTAAATAACAAAAATTAAGATTAGCTTATTTGATAATTGTAAAACTAAATGTCTAAACTAAAGAAACATAACATAACAACAATCATCATGAAGAAAATCGTGTCTCAATTCTGTGTCCTCTCCTATGACGTGGTTCTTTCTCTGTAGCAATAAATACCTGTACAACCATTTTTATATGTTTTTTTTGCCTGAATTTCCGGCCAAAAGCACCTTAAATGCCATGGGGAGACTAACTTGCATGACACCGTCTGAAATGAGTTGGCATGTTGGATGTCTTTCCAAAAATAATTGAGTTTCATATAATGGAACCAATAGACATTCTTGGTGTTATTGACTCCTTTCTCTCCAGTGTTGGTGTGGTTTATAGGGAAATCGAAATGTTCCCAGACTGATGATTATGTCTGATGGTTATGAGTATTAGTTGTAAGCAACTGACAGCTGCAAATATCATAATGGTTCCATATTAAATATCTGTTAGTGAATTTAGGTTCCATTTGTGTCAACAAATGTATTGAATCTTTTCAACCGAAAATGATGCACGGAATGGTACACAAAAAATGTGTACTGTTACAGGCCCAATTATTACTATTATTGTTCTATTGTCAGATTTAAACTCTAGTTTGCATGTCATGCAGTCATTATGGAGTGTTGTTTTTCTGTCATTTTATACAATCTTTACTTTTATTTTATTTTTTTAAATATGTTTATTATGGAATTTTCAGTTTTTATATTCATAAAGTACATAAACTTGGTTTTTGAAAAGTGATATCGTATGTATGTATGTATGTACCACCAGCTGACAGAGAGTGCGTGTTGGAAAATATCACTAAAGACATTCTGATCTGTTCTGCTTTGTGCCCTTCATACCTGCAGTCCAGGCTGAGTCTGGCTGTGCCAATGTGGTGTCTGCCGCCCCTTGCCAGGCAGACCCACAACAGTACGAGAAGCAGTTTGCCAGGCTGCGCGCCTTCCTCTCTGGTAAGTCCTGAAAGCGGCATAACTACTCCCCACCCTTACCTCCTCGGCCTATGAAAAGGCATCGTGCCCCTTTAACGGGGATTTCGTGCCTCTTCACAGGTGTGATCACAGTTCTTGCATCGTGCAGCATTCAGTATCTCCACTATGGGGCTGCAAGGGTCAGGTTTGCATGGGAGCTGTGATCATCTAACTCTTTATTTATCACACTTTAATCAAAGCGTTTCATGATCCAGTTTCTAACAAAATTAGCAGAACAATATGTTTGAAGTCATGTTATTCATCAAGCGAAACAGCTGCAGGAATTTGGAACTCTTGCCTTCAGTTGTCGTGCAGGTTCCCTGCTGTAGGTCCTGAGAACCGACACTTCAGCACTGAGAAGCTCCGTGCGGTTAAGCGTCAGTCGGCAGCCTTCACTGTACCGGCCATGCAGTCTGATTAATCGGCCGACACCGATTGCCATAAAAGGATTAAGAACTGCCCTTTTTGTTCTGGTTGATCGATTGGTCCGCCGGTCACGATGGGTTCAGGTGTTGAAGGGTTTGCTGCGTGCGTTTCATCTGACGGTTCTGCTGACATTGCAGACGCTGACGTGTCCTGGGGTCAGGAGGTGAGCGGCCTGCTCTATCCGCTCTTCGTCTACCTGTACCTGGACATGGTGCACTGCGGCCTGAAGAGCGCCGTCGACAGCTTCTACAGCCGCTTCCAGGGCCTCTTCCTGCAGGACGCCGAGCAGAGGGACGTCGTCGAGCTGCTGCGGCACGTCCTCACCTCGCAGGACGTCTTCTCCAACCCTAAGCTCTCCGCCTTCCTCGACCACAAATATGTGGTGCGCCTGACCGAGCCGGCCTACAGCTACCTGCTGCGTTACCTGCAGAGCGGGGACAACGGCGCCCTCTGCTGGGTGCTGAGTGCCCACATGCAGGTCGAGGTCACCGCAGTCCAGCGGATGGGCTACCAGCTATATGGGTCGGCCCCCGGGGCCGGGTCTTCGTCACGCGGGGGGGACGCCGGGGAGGGCCTGGATCCCGCCGACGTGACGTCCGGCGTCCTCCACAACGAGGCCGCGGTGGAGTCGCTGCAGGACTGCATCAAGCGCGTGAAGGACGGGCCGGCGTCCCTCACGACCGTCTGCTTCTACGCCTTCCACCACACCGAGCAGCTGCTCAACACTGCCGAGATCTCGGCCGACAGCAAGCTCCTGGCCGCCGGCTTCGACAACTCCTGCGTTAAGCTGTGGAGCCTGCGGGCGCGCAAGCTCAAGGCAGAGCCCCACCTAGTGGACGTGTCGCGCGTGCACCTGGCCTGCGACGTGCTGGATGACGAGGTCGGTCCCCCCCACTCCGTGCCCCGCTTTCCGCCTGCAGTAGGGCTGGGAAACTTTTAAAAAGGCATTTGAATTTTCGTGACGGATTTGTCGTTCAAGGAAATAGTATGATACTCCTATTATGCTACAGGCCCATTATGCTCATCGCTGCGCAGTAGCCGAAGCCTGTTGTGTATCGAAGCATGAAAGGCGAAGGCTGCAACGTTAACCTGCTGCTGTCTTGCCTGAGGAAAATGACGCCTAGACAATAATATAACACATTTTTATATTAGCTACTCAGAGGATAGGAAAGCCAGCCAACAGGTGGTAGCCTATTGTCAGTTTATCACTTACAATCGTAGATGCGCATAACTAGTACGCAAGTGATACGTGTGGCGATTGTTGTATCAGCACAAATGGGCACATATTTTATGTGCTGACAAGAGTGCATTTTCACCTTTATATGCTAATTTGCACGTCATTTGTGGTATAAAGGTTAAAATGCACTTAAAACGTACACATCTTTGCTGGTACAACTGTCAATTGCTGCACGTATCGCTTTAAAACATGAACGCGTAGTTGCATTGCAGATTAGCCAATTATTGCATATTAATTAAGCTGAACAAAACAGTGACAACAATCCCTAAACTGTGGTGTGAAAATAAAATGCCAAATAATTGACATCAGACAGCCGACACAGACCTGTGTGCCCAAGAAACCTTAAAACTTCACATGCACTCAAATTCTGTCTTCGGTTTAAGCTGCATCTGATAACTTATTTTGCCATATCACGCAATCCTATTATTGATCTTGTATATAAATCTGTTAGTATTAATTAATTGTAATATAAATTGTCTATT
The DNA here is from genome assembly GCA_015164015.2 of Brevimyrus niger. Classification (NCBI taxonomy): domain Eukaryota; kingdom Metazoa; phylum Chordata; class Actinopteri; order Osteoglossiformes; family Mormyridae; genus Brevimyrus; species Brevimyrus niger. The sequence continues at coordinate 16,552,990 of JAABNY020000040.1, read as the reverse complement.
TCTTTACTTCAATGCTCCAAGTTTTATAATGTAATATATATATTCCCTTTGGACTCCCCTTAAACAGATTCAGAACATGAAAAATGACCACAAATGAAATGGACTGCTAATTGCAAAACTATGCCTAATTTTTAAGAAATGATATAGAAAAAGCTTTTGTAACACTATAAAACAGACAGTACAGCTTTTTGCTGGACTTTTTCTCTGACTGCCTCACTGCTGTTCCGGGGGACACGTTTGACATTGCTGCTGTCTGAATGTAAGCGAAAATGGGAGACCAAATATCAGCTGTCCTTGATGACAATGTGCTTTAGGATAAATTGCGTATTTTCTCACATTTGCATCTGTCTTTTCAACAGTTTTGCTATTAGAGACAAAATAACTGTCAGGAGTTCACTATGTTCATATTAAATACATAAATAGCTACAGTTTATACAGTACTGTGAAAGTCTTTGGCCGTCAAAAAATCTGTTAGTGGTCAAGTCAAAAAATACACGGGTGTATTGAATCGTGGCTGCAAATACTGTGGTGACTTTAGGAGAGGTTTTGAAATGACTCAGCAGCCACTGTTTGACGGACTTTAATATTATAGTTATACACAAAGATGCAGTTTATTTGAACATTTTCTTTGATGGCTCAAGACTTTTGCACAGTACTGTATTTCCTAAGACGGTACTTTGACTGTTCATCAAAACTAACATTTACAACTAAATTTAATATTTGGGAATGAAACTCCCAATCGAACGTTGTACTACAATTAATATGACACCATTTTAGTCACTTCACCCTATATAAACTAGCGGTGAGGGGCCCATTTCAAATTTAAACTGCACTGAGACACAGGAGCTCATGCTTTTGGCAGCAAAAAGCTCAGCCAGTGTGCCGGGCCCCTGCAGGTTAAGGGCCCCTGCAGGTTAAGGGCCCCTGCAGGTTAAGGGCCCCTGCAGGTTAAGGGCCCCTGCAGGTTAAGGGCCCCTGCAGGTTAAGGGCCCACAGGCGTGATCATTCTGCCGAGGCTGGGGCTCGAACCGGCGTGAAAAGTTTAATTTGTCATCTTGTCCTAAATAGAATGTCGATGTATATTTGTATGTCTCATGTCTTTCTCTTCCCACCTGAATTTATGGAAAACGGGAAACCAGGAAAACGGGAAACCAATCGTAGCATAGATAAATCATAGATTTATGTGGAGTTTTATCGTCAATTTATTGAAATCTTGAAATATATATTTTTTTTATAAAATATTTGAATTAACAAGTTTGACCTCGCAGGTCTGGGCTGGAGACGCTCTGTTTCATAGCTGCTGCTCTGTCCCCTAGGCCGAGGACGAGGATGGCGTCGGCAGCGAGATGAAGGTCCTGCGGGGCCACTCGGGCCCCGTTTACCGCACTGCCTTCCTGACGGACAGCTCGGGCCTGCTCTCCTGCTCCGAGGACTCCACCGTCCGTCACTGGAATCTGAGCAGCTTCACCAACACCGTGCTGTACCAGGGCCACACCTACCCGGTGTGGGATCTAGACATCAGTCCCTGCAGCCTGTACTTCGCCAGCGGCTCCCAGGACCGCACGGCCCGCCTCTGGACCTTCAGCCGCACCTACCCCCTGCGGCTGTACGCCGGGCACCTGGCCGACGTCGACTGCGTGAAATTCCACCCCAACTCGAACTACGTGGCCACGGGCTCCACGGACAAGACCGTGCGGCTGTGGAGCACCCAGCAGGGCAGCTCGGTGCGACTCTTCACGGGACACCGCGGCCCCGTGCTCGCCCTGGCCTTCTCCCCCAACGGCAAGTACCTGGCGTCGGCCGGCGAGGACCAGCGGCTGAAGCTGTGGGACTTGGCGTCGGGGACTCTCTTCAAGGACCTGCGCGGCCACACGGACACCATCAGCAGCCTGTCGTTCAGCCCCGACAGCAGCCTGGTGGCCTCGGCCTCCATGGACAACTCGGTGCGGGTGTGGGACCTCCACAACAGCCACGGCAACGGCGCCGGCGCCAGCGACGGCTCCTCCAGCGAGCTGGTGGGGCTCTACACCGGCAACACCAGTAACATGCTCAGCGTCCAGTTCATGGCCTGCAACCTGCTGCTGGTGACGGGGACGGCGCTGGAGAAGCATGAGCACTAGCCTGACTGCAGGGGGCGCTGACTAGAGGCGAGACTAAAACACAACACAGACTTTGAGATGGGGGGGGGATTGGGCTCCCTGGGCAGCTGCACTGTGTTCCGGTCCAAATACGAGCGGCGTTAACGGAGCCCCTTAAGCCCTGGACTGTTTACAGAGCTGTACCCTGACAGCATGGCTACCGGCACTCGGATCTCCATGAAGGGCAGAGCAAAGCACTATATATATAAGTTATTTTTGTGCCAAAGTATTTTGTTCAAGTGGGAAACCACTGCGCTTTCTTGGGTCTTGGTTTAATTTTCGTTCTTGGTGTTCATTTCGCCGGAAGAATGCTAGAGTGAAATGTTGTAATGCTCTACTGGGTCAAGACGAGGAAATAACGTCAGTTACTGCAGCAAAAATTGCCAGCGGACAACAATATTTAGTTTTGTCAGGGTCAGTTCCTCTTAACGAAGCCTGTCTATTCTTAGTAGCTGCTTCTTTATAAGCCCAGAATGTTTGAGTGAGAGGATGATGTTTTTGGGCAATAAAAAAAAGTTGTTTAAATGTGGCAAAACAATTGTGAAGCATTTAAATTCCCACATCCTACATTTACCAAAAACATGATTTTGAATGTACAGGGCATTGCGCTGCTCATATTTTGCTCTAGTTTTTTTTTGGGTAAAGTATAGAATAGGATCTTTAAATACTAATATTCCATTCATATCTCTTTGAGTGTCACTTGATTTAGATATTGAGATGAAAAATATGTGTTAATCTTCTGAGGATATATTTACATGGACTCCCATGTTGTTTTCCATGTTTTAGCTAAAACTGGAGCAAAAATGCTGTCTGGCACTGGTATTGTTTTTGTTTTGGATAATTTTGGACAGAAGTGTAATATTCCATATCTACCATGTGAAGTTCACTGGGATGCACTGACTGATCCAAGACACGGTACCTGTCATTTTTTTAAGTACATGATGCTCAGTGACCGTATTAGTATTTCAGAGGTAGGGAAAAATTTTCTAATTCAGAATCCCATTTGTATTTATTTCATACAGCTAAATATTAATTTAGTCATTTGCAATATTCAAGTTCAACTGTCATCTGATTTGTCATCTGTTGCTGCATTGTGAAATAAAATCCCAAGTGTACATCAAAGATTATTGGTTTATTTTGGCCTCTGAGTCACTGGCATTCCCCATTATGGTCTATTCAAAAGAAGATTGTGGCTAACTGGATTTATGAGGAGTCATCTCTGACTGTGGGGGGCAGTAGTGTGTAGCTCATTAGGTTAAGGCTGTTTGCCTTTGGATGGCTTTAAGTCTCCTGTGGCCAGCAGACTAATGATGTCACTGTCAGGCTTTATGATGTCACTGTCAGGGAAGCTGTTAACCTGGAGCTCCTTCCCTCCCCATGTGTCACTTTGGCAGAGGCCTCTGCTGCATGACTGAATGAATAATGGATGTGTTGCTTCCATGAACTTTGCACAAAGCCAGCATATCACCTTGTAATAACCCCCCTCCCCTCAGGAAGGTAAGCTGAAAGTGCTTTATTTAAAAAGTTGTTGAAATATATATATTAAAAATGTTCAAATATAACATCAGTCTGTGTTGTACTGTTTTTGTCATTTTTGTACCAAAATGTAAATCTTGTTTGCAGCTGCCAGCTACAAAAAATAACCCTTTTATGAAAGCACTGTTACATGGGGGGGGTGCACCTCCAGGCTTTGAATCCTGCACTGGGTGTGGAGTTTTTTCCTGTGTCCTATACAACACATAAATAATGGATATTATGGGAAAAAATACTCGTTTGCTTAGGATTGTAATGGTCAGTCATCAGTGCTCATAATGACTGCGAATGAGATTTCATGATATAAAGTGAGTTTGAACTGTTACAGCATACAAGTTAAATAAAACATCTTTTGTACACCAGGGGCTCAGCTTATTATTTAAATAAGACAAATCAAATCATGAAGACCCGAAGACGTTTCTATACAATGCCTTGCTGGAATGCACTCGTCAATAAGCTTCGGAACAATCCTGCGACCTGCCGGTATCCCGCTATGTCTGCTTCGAAGTGAGCGACAGGTTTGGCTAACTGGCGGCTTCTTTGGCGGAAGTGATGTCATAGACGCGACAAACGTGCGCGCGTCCGCACCGCGCTTTGAATCGAGAGGTTACTTTCACATAGTTGGCAGCTCAGAATAGGCATTAATTCAATGTAACTCTAAAAAAAGTAGTATCTTGGTTGGAAAAGCTGCACGATGTATTCTCCGCGATCCACTCCTGCTTCAGTTCGCAGGCCAGCCGGGAGGACAGCCGGGAGAAAGAGTCTTGCCGCTACCCCGACTGGACTTCTCTTCTCCCCTGCTCGGAGGAGTTCATTGTCGGCCAGGTAGCGGAATGCCTGAAGTCACCAATGTGTGTTTATTAGGCGCTGTACGCTGTCCGATCGTCGACGGGTAGGCCGTTTGTCAACCTCTTTCGTTTCATCTTCCTTTCCAGAGGGACACCCATAAGGGTGCAGAGTCAGACGGCCGCCGAGTCGTTGAATTTTGATGTGCAAACGTTTGGCTCCTCGCTGCCTGTCAAAGTGATGGAGGCTTTAACTGTGGCCGAAGGTATGTGGTTATTGTAATGGATCAGCGCATCATAGTAGTGACTTGCAGTTAAGGTGCACCTTGCACAAGGTAATTTTAACATGACATTCACTATTTGGCGACTTTATTACTATACCCGTTTTGTCTCGTACTTTTTCAAATTGAAATATGTTTGTTTTTTTTTTTGCTATGGCTTACACCCTTTTGTTTTATTTAGAAGTGACAAGATAAAACCTATCTATGTGATATTAATGATTTATGAAAAAAATTCACTCCCGATATTTTACATAATTTCTGAGATGTAAACCTTGTCAGTTTTATATACAGTTATATATGTAATACTGAACAGTGAGCTTTATACAAGTCACTTGTGCATAAGTACTCTTGGTATCCATATCAGAGTAAGCAGGGTGTTCATGTGTAGATGCTGTTTCACCAGCTGATGCCCAGATCTCCGTGAAGGTGGAGGAGAGCGGCTGGGCTTGGATGGTGTGTGGGGAGCGACTCATCGTTTGGAAGATTGGGCAGAGTGCGGTGGCCAAGGTAAAGTCTTTTTGGGGTTGAATAGTGTGTGTAACATCTGCACACAGGGTGAGATTGCAATTACTGATTTTTATATATGTAATTAAAGACAGGGTGCTATTCCATTTTGATTCAACAAATGGCTTTTGTATCGCCATTCTTGACTTGAAGAAATTTGGCATGTGAACTTTTTGTTTATTAAATAAACATGCCTGTTAGGTACGTTTTCTACACAGTGGGTAGGAAAAATGATCATTCGGAGTGTTTTCTCATGAGCTGTAACTTTCTTTTGCCCTGCCAGCTGCATGACCCTGCAGTTGTACATTGGACAGCTCAGAAGGAATGCTTTTTCTCGATTGTTTGGTGACATTGAACTTTTATCCAAGTTTCCTTTCACAAAGCCAAATCATCTTGTGAACTTTACTTGTTTACTACTTTTGATTATGGAAAAATTGGCTTAGTCTGGGTTTGAGGGACTGGTTATGCCATTTGTCTTAATTATCTCATAAGAGCCCAAGAGAAACGTTATTCCATGTATGTCATTCAAAGATTCCTTGTATACGACAATAG
>JAABNY020000040.1:16478975-16509534 GCA_015164015.2 Brevimyrus niger | reverse complement strand
TAGTCCACCTTTTTGCCATTTCTACCATGTGACTTAGTGTGACAGCCTTTCACATAGTGTCCCATCTTACAAGAAATTGCTGGACGCAAATCCTCGCTCTTGCATTGTATACAACCAAAATGGCGATTCGGCCCACAATACACTGCGGCTATAGCGAGTGTGACGTCGGAGCGTTTTTTTTTTTTTACGTGAAAACAGTGTCTCGTTAATCCAGAAAAACAGAGCGTTTTTTTTACAAGAAAACTTTATCTCAGAAATTCCGAGATAATTGTGTCATTAATTCAGAAATTCCGATATAATTATCTCGTTAATTCAGAAAAACAGAGCAGAATTTTTTTTCTCAAGTGAACGCATTATGGTTCCGTAAAGATGTGTTAAGAAAATTAGTTCCATTTATTGAAACAGTGCAAACTGTATCTTACAAGCTCTGACTTGGTAAACAGGAAGAGGTAGACATCTGCGTCTGCGTAGTTAGTACGGGTAACTTGCTCTACAGCAACACTAGCGGCTGGCTGACCAAATCGCTCTTCCTGCAACGCGAACGGGGGTAAACAACACGGGGGTTTTGAATGGGACGTATTTATCGATACTCGCGGCTAAAAAATCGATACTTTCTTTGGAAAAAAAATATCGATTTATATCGCAGAATCGATAAATGTATAATTTATATACACTATAATGCCACTATATATAAAGTTGGAACACTTGCCTTTACAGGCACATGAACTTTAACATCCCATTCTTAATACATAGGCTTTAATATGGGCTGGCCACCTATAACAGCTTCAACTCTTCCGGGAAGGCTGTCTACAAGGTTTAGGAATGCGTTTATAGGAATTTTTGAACATTCTTCCAGAAGAGTATTTGTGAGGTCAGGCTCATGGTCGCTCATGTTGGACGAGAAGACATGGCTTGCAGTCTCTGCTCTAATTCATCCCTAAGGTGTTCTATCGGGTTGAAGTAAGGGCTCTGTGGAGGCCAGTCAAGTTCCTCCTCACCAGACTCGCTCATCCATGTCCTTATGGACTTTGCTTTGCACAGTCAGGTTGGAACAGGAAAACCACTGCATCCAAAGCTTTGGATTGCATTTGGTGATGTAAGGCTTGGGTACAGCTGCACGGCCATGAAATCTCATTCCATAAAATTCTCAATGCACTGTTCTTGAGCTAATCGGAAGGCTACTCAAAGTTTGGAGGTCTGTCGCTATTGCGGCTTCTGCGCACTATGTGCCTCAGCATGCGTTGTCCCCACTCTGTGCTTTTACATGGCCTACCATTTCGTGGCTGAGTTGCTGTTGTTCCCAGTTGCTTCCACTTAGTTATAATGATATAATAATTGACAGAGGAATATTTAGTAGCGAAGGAAATTTCACAAATGGACTTATTGAACAGGTGGCATTCTATAATGGTTCCTGAGAGTGACTCATTGTTTTGCAAATGTTTGTAGAAGTAGTCTGCATGATTTGTGAGGGTGTCCCAATACTTTTTGCAATATAGTATATATAATCATTTATGTGGGGTACATAGAATAGGTAATAACATGTAAGATTCCTTTGTGAGGGCAATGGAACTATTAAGACCATTTAAAGGAACATACAGACATAAAATCTAGATTTTTATACTGATAAATAGTAAACATTTAGACAAGACACACAACAAGTCTTTTTCTTTTTGAGGTAGTATGTGTGAGGATGGTGGGGTGCATGTCGGATTCCTAAAATACCAGCATTCTTTCTCTGCACAGGCAGCCCAAAGCTGAAACTGACAGTAGACATTCTGTGCTCTTTGTTGGTTACAGAATCAGTGTAATTGGACACACCTGCACAACAAAAAAAACACCCGTTAGTCACATGTTCCAATAATTTTGCTCACTTGAAAAATGGGTATCTTCTAAGTTGTTTAACATATCCATATGTAAATATCTGAAAATAAAAGCTGAAATTTCTTGTCTCATATTCATCTTTGGTTGTGAAACCCAAATGTTTTCAGTGTACTGCAAATATAAAGGAATTTGCCTCAGTGTTCCAATACTTTTGGAGGGGACTGTACCTGGCACTTGTTTCTTTTCCAGAAGTTTCTACTTCTAATGTTTCTAATATATCTGATTAGGTTTGAAGCTGGCCCTCATGTGTCTGCGTTGGGGCTTTCACTCAAAAAACGATGTGGGACCATGCAGCGGTTTTATCCACCTGGCACAAACAAAACAAAGTTGGGATTCCACAGCTTGAAACACATCGACAATGCTAGTATGGGGAGAGACGGAATATTAGCTATCCTCACTTGTGGTTTGAAATCTTTGACAAAAATTTACTCAAAACTACATAAACAACAACACAAAGTACACTGGCAACATCTACAAGGAGGGAGATCATCATCACACGATAGGGAGATCATCATCATCAGTGGGTCATCTCTATCAATCAGTATTGATTTGGAACGTTCACTGAAGCATGAATAATTAATTACATCGAAGCGCTATTCCTGTAATACCACTAGAGGTCAGTATTTAATCACTATTCCATTAGTATATGCGAAAATCTGGCTCACATAGGAGTGCAAGTGGAAACAACAAAACGTCCACTGTTACACTGGCACAATCCTTTAGATTTCTGCTATGCATATGCACTTGACCATTATGAGTATGACCAAATTTCGCCTTAAGGTCAGTTTGTTAGAAACCCAGTAAACTATTTGCTAATGCTTATATGATATATCTGACTTTTTTCTGTTTAAGCTTAATTACTGGAATGTATTTAAGTAGATATGAAGGTGGCAGAATTCTTTTTTTCTGTTATGCATGAACATTTAACATATATGAGATACGTACATTAAGTTTTTGCGCTTTGGTGTTGTGCATCAGTTACTTCAGAAATGCAAATCGATTTTCTATTGTCGTTCTGTTGTTTAGAATATTATTAAGAAAGTATTTATTAAGTATTAAATAATTAAGGTTATTAAAGTATTAAACAGACTTTTTTGAGAGCTGAGGGGAAGGTGGCACTGTCCAATATACTGTTCCCATTTACCCTTTTTTTCCTTTTGTCATCTTTATTAAACATAATTTGCGGTAAAATTTTGTGCAGTTCTCATACGTTTTCATTTAAGGTATTCAATACGTATTTAAAGTAAGGAAATTGTATAATAATAAAAAATTATATTTAGGTATAAAATAAACTAAATCTACAATTTTGTTGATCTATTAATACATGTATTTTTATTTATGATAAAAGTTTGGCGATCTATATATATCACAGCATATTATTGCATATATTTTACAATTAAATGCATTAATTGCGTATAGAAACCGAACCTTTATTTTGACACAATAAGCGGAAATAGCGGCCGGAAGTCTTACCCTTTTTCTTGCTAGCTTCACCCTGCTTGCTTGTCCAACATCTACGTCACAAAAGAGGCGTGTTTCATACGGGAAGTGACGTTTTTAGTGACATTTTCATTCGAGTTCCGACTCAACGCACCATAACAGCAGCAGGGAAAACGGAAGTACTAAAAAAATCTTCGTTTTCTGGATTAAATCAGCGGAGAAACGTTTTACCATGGGAGGTGGAGACTTAGTAAGTGTCTAATATTGTTATATATTCTTATCAAAATATGATATTTTGTTAAATATAAACCGTATTTGTTTTCAGCGAGTCCGAGTTGAGTGGTCTTTTTACAACATTGCTTCAGCCTGGTCGTAATTTGAACAGCCTATATTGGAACACGACAATAGAATGTCCTGTGTGAACAACGTTGTACACTTTTTAATATTCGCTTTTAAATAGACGTAAATGCTAGAATTAAATTCACGAGCGATGGTTTTCGAAAGTCTGCCAGATATTTAATTTCGACCAAAACTAATCAACTGGATAACTCTTTGATGGTAATGCTGGGCAAAATGACCGGAAATATAATTGCTTCATGTGATGTGTGTATAATCAGTGGTGCGCATAACTGGTACGCAAGTACACGTTCACCTTTAAGAACGACAGTCGATTGTTTGTAAAAGCGCAAATGCGTACTTTATGTACATTTGCTCTGCTGTGAACAAAAAAAAAATAATGTATTTTAATCTTTGTATGCTAAATCTACTTCATTTACGGTATACAGGTTAAAATGTAAGGTATTTTCTTGTCATAGCAGCGCAAAGAAATAAGTACTCATTTGCGCTTTCACAAACAATCGACGCACGTATCGTTCTAGGTTAATGCGTACTCGCGTACCAGTTATGTGCACCCCTGCATATAATACTTTGTATCATTTGCACAAATACACAGAAATTACTTTGATTTTCAAACGGGCTTTTCACAGGTTAGTGTGCCTGTAACCAGAGTGAATTACCCCTCCATAATGAAAGTGGCGAAATAATTTCAGAAAGGCACACTTTTTTCATGAAATAATGAGAATGAAAACATAGGGTATTCATCTCCTTGGAAAATGACTATGATCAATTTTACCTCACTAAATAAGCCTGGTTTAAATAGAGAACTTAACTTATCTTGCTAGTTAACGTAACTAAAGTTTACTGTACCGGCATCAGAAGGACAATGGTAAGTAATTCAACTTATAAAGACGTCAACTTGCATTAGTAGATGAAACACTCGAACGAATAAATGAAGGTTGTAAAATAACATATTTTCAACAGGCTACTTACAGTTACCAATGCACAACGAGCGGGTCACTCACTCAATTAGAATGAATGACGCAATCGACTGGCTAACCTGCCTTTAGCGCCGAGGTGGTTAAAATGATACGGTCCACATTAGGGGTGTTTGAAATCGATTTACATAACCTCACCTTGTAGGAAAATTTTATTTATTTTTTTTTAACCCCCCCCCCCAACTGCTATTTTTGTCTATTTGGGGGGGGGGGGTCTGGGTACAGTACCCTCTGTAATTCAAGCCATGTTTGTAACCAGAACATCACTGTTCAGTTCTTTTGGCTGACTGAATGATTGTGCTGTTGGGCCCTTAAGCAAGGCCCTTAACTGTAATTGCTCTAGCGACACTGGCTAACCCTACTCTCTAGTCCACTCCTTCCATGTGCCTCGCCCCCTCGTTAACTGCGTGTGGGATCCCCAGGTGATCAGCTGTTTCTGGTTCTTGTCATTAGTCCTCTGTATTAAGTCCGCATTTCAATTTGTCTCCCCAGTCCGATCATTCTGTGCGTTCGACTTGCTCACAGCGCTGGCTTAAAGCAACACATTCTGATCCTGACGCAATGCATTATGGTTAGATGCATTGTGACCGCTCACCCGGCTGCACAAACTGGAACCGCCTCCATGATGACACCTTTGCCCTTATTGGCTGAAGAGTTTAGTTACACGCATGACGCTTGTATCCCAGGCAGTTTCGATGCATAATCTATTTTTCTATTAATTTACCTGGTAAAATGAAGTTTAGATAAATGACATAAATGCTCTAATAGTACATGTAAGTGGTTTATTTATTGTTGGTTACTGTAATGTTGCGCTGCTTTATTTTGTTGGTCATCCAGTCTGTGAAGAAGGCATTCAAGTAAGAATTGCATTGTAGTATGACTCATTTCCTGGCACGTACAATTTATATTAAGTCAGCGTTCACGGTTTGACTTCTGATATTCAGATTGAGTTCTAGGTCAAACTGGTTTGTTTGACTTTCAAGAAATGAGTTCTAGTGATTTTGAGAACCGAGGTACCACTGCATAGGGCTGGTCAAGCCATTAGGTGACCTAGGGTGCCATCTTCTCTGGAGCTGCTGACTTACTAAAAAACCTATTTTGTGCATTTTTCTGATTTTTAGCACAAATTTTAAAAGGGAAGGGAAATGCTGAAATGGTCTGTTAATTCAGTTAGCATTAAACCAGGTTTTTATTATCCATTTTCTTTCAGAACTTGAAAAAGAGTTGGCATCCACAAACTCTGAAGAATATCGAGCGTGTGTGGAAGGCTGAGCAACGACATGAAGCAGAGCGCAAGAAAATTGAAGAGCTCCAGAAGGAGCTGCGAGAGGAGAGAGCTCGGGAGGAAATAACTAAATATGCACAGGAGACAGGTGCTCTGAGGTACCTGCTAATGTTTATATCTCTATTCAGTGAAAGGCTTCACCTTTGATCTTTGTCAGTAGGCCCCTGAATTTCTAAAAAAAAAAAAAGAAAAGAAAAAGAAAAAGGTTCATAGTCATTTCTTGTTTAGAGTATTCCCTAATTTAATGGTCATGTGTTCACTCACAGAAAGAAAGATGACCGCTTGGACTGGATGTACCAGGGGCCAGGGGGTCAAGTGTCCAGAGACGAGTATCTGCTGGGGCGACCAATTGACAAGCAGATCACCCAACAGTACGAGGAACAAGAGAGTGGTCCATGTGCCCAGACTGGCCTTTTGCCAGGCTCCATCTTCAACCCCACTCTCCCTGCCTCCACCCTTGACTTAGCTGCCAAGATCAGGGAGGACCCACTCTTTGTCATTCGGTATGTCATTTGCTTAGTCATTGATTCTTCTGTGCGATTCAGTTGTTTTACCAAGTTGTTTTTCAATTATACAAATTAAACCGTTGAACAAGTGAATGTTCCCGTTATATCTTTTTATTTATGTGTTTATAGTTCAATTTAAAATATTTTGACTGGTAGTTAGTTCAAACCAGCTAGGAGCCAGTGCGTAATTCCACAAAATGCAGCCAAACGGGAGATAAATCTGTATTATTGCTTTATTGCTAATCTGATTGTTTTAGAATGTCAAAATGTTCTTTGGAATACTTAAAGGAAACGAGAGGAGGAGAAAAAAAGAAATCTTCTTACCAACCCAGTTAAAATGAAGATGATCAAAAAAATGGTAAGTCGATGGCACTTTACAGTTTTTTTTTTCAAAAATAACATTATTTTGCAAAGTCAGCTCAAGATGAAATATTTTAACCCAAATAACGCAAATCCTGCAAATGCAAATAGGCTGATATATAGATTTTCTGAATTGCGTGGAAGGAACATGGAACTATTGTGAAAACACAAATGTAGGTACACACAAACAACCCCAGTCACTTTTAGGTTGAGTTTCACCTTTGCTCCACTTAGAAAAATGTATAATAATATATAATATAATAATGTATAATCTAAAACTACATCTGAAAAATGTAATGAGTGGAAGGAATGCATCCATGAATATGTGGAATTTTAGACATCTTTTCAAGCACATCCTTATTTTTCAGACATTTTGTAGACCCAAGGTTGTCATAATGACAAGTGGAGAATCGGATGGATGCATTTGTAATGTGTTTCATGGATATTAGAAATAAGCTGAGCTGAGGCAGTGTGTATCATGTGACAATGACTTTTGCATTTTCAATTGCTTTTCAAAGTGCTTTTGAAATTTATGGTACACTTATTGTTAAACTTATCGCATATATATATATATTTTTTATCTTCTCAAAGTTGCGCCAGAATTTGGAGAAGGAGAAGAAAAAGAAGAGAAAGAAGGAAAAGAAAGAAAAGAGGAAAGAAAAGCACAAGAAACACAGCACAAGTGATGAGTACTCTGGCTCTGAGGAAAAGTCGAAGCACAAGGAGCATAAGTATGTATAGTGTACTGTAGTCTGTTATGTAATAGAATGAGTTTTGGATTATTAATGGTAGCAGTGCTTGTGGGCTCCCATGGCTGCCCAGTGTGTTGCAACGCCTTCCAGCTTCAGGGTTTGAACTTCAGTTGCTACACTACATTGCCAGAAGTATTGGGACACTTGCTTTTACACACACATGAACTTCAATGACATCCCACTCTTAATACGTAGGCTTTAATATGGAGTGGGGAGGCTGTCCACAAGGTTTAGGAATGTGTTTCCTGGAAGAATGGTCAAAAATTCCCATAGAGCATTTGTGAGGTCAGGAACTGATGTTGGACGAGAAGGCCTGGCTCACAGTCTCCACCCTTTCATCCCAAAGGTGTTCTATGCAGGCCAGTCAGGTTCCTCCACATCAGACTTGCTCATCCTTGTCCTTATGGACCTTGCTTTGTGCACTGGTGCGCAGTCATGTTAGAACCAGAAGGGGCCGTCCCCAAACTGTTCCTACAAAGTTGGGAGCATGAAATTGTCCAAAATGACTTTGAATGCTACAGCATTGAGTTCCTTTCACTGGAACTAAGGGGCCAAGCCAAACCCTTGACAAAAAACCCCGCACCATAATCCCCCCCTCCAGCAAACTTTATACTTGGCACAATGCAGTCAGGCAAGTACTGTTTTCCTGGAAACCACCAAATCTAGACTTGTCCATCGCATTGCCAGTCAGAGAAGCATGAATTGTCACTGCAGAGAACACGTCTCCGCTGCTCCAGAATCCAGTGGTGATGTGCTTTACACCACTGCATCCGACGCTTTGCATTGCACTTGGTGATGTAAGGCTTGGGTCCAGCTGCTCGGCCATGGAAACCCATTCCGTCAAGTTCTCTACGCACTGATCTTGAGCTAATCTGAGAGCCACACAAAGTTTGGAGGTCTGTCACTATTGACTCTGCAGACAGTTGGCGACGTCTGCACACTGTATGTCACAGCATGCGTTGTCCCCGCTCTGATTTTACGTGGCCTACCACTTTGAGTGGCTGTTTACGATTGCTTCCACTTTGATACCACTAACAGTTCACCGTGGAATATTTAGTAGTAAGGAAATTTCACAAATACAATAATTGCACAGGTGGCATCCTTTCACGGTACCACGCTTGAATTCTCTGAGCTCCTGAGAGTGACCCATTCTTGCTCAAATGTTTGTAGAAGCAGTCTGCATGCCTAGGTGCTTGATTTTATACATCTCTGGCTATGGAAGTGATTGGAGCACCTGAACCTGAATTCAGTGATTTGGAGGGGTGTCCCAATACCTTTGGCAATATATTGTATCTCGCTGTGGAGTTTACATGTTCTCTGAGTATTATGCATTTTAAGCGTTATATTGTCTGTGTTTGGATATTATTGATTATTAGCCTGTCAGATTGTGGTACCTGATGCAAATACTAACGAAAGCAATATATTTTTGTGGTTTAGGTCTCTGCACAGAGACATGGAAAATCCTGTCGGCTCCTCCACTCACAAATCTGGATATGGACTACAGGTTAGTGGCATGTGATTAGAACTACTTGCCAGACTGAATAACAGTGACTGCATTGTGTCACAGTATGTGGCATTTTTTAAATCTAAAAAATACTGTAATCTGAGTTTATGACCAGGTAAAAATTGTTATAAACATTTTTTTATCCTAATCAGGACAAGTGTTTTCATATTTTTTGTTTCAGTAATTCATTTTGTTCTATGTGAAGGGCATTGGTTTTTTGTTTTTGCTTTTCTTATACTGTACATGCCACTCTGTTAAATCCTGTTGTTCCTCAGTGGAACAACAGTTTGGGCTTTAAGATGTGGGAGTGTGCTTTTTATCATTCCACCGGTTAATTTATATTACAAATCAAACATATGTATATGTAATACATGTATTTCTCCCTTTGATCTCGGGGAAACTTTTGCTTTTTGCCTATGTTCACATACAAATTGGTTCACGACCACTTTCTTGGAACGGATTGTGTTTGTGAAATGCAGGCACCACTGTATACGCAGACCTGAAATTGGCCGTGAAAGGACTGAACATAAAGGCAATTATTGAATAAAAAGAGAGAAGTGTTAACATTTAATATTTCTTTCCTTTTTATTCCAGTTTCCAGCCAACAGTCACCATCATACAGACTGTCACCAAGGAAAGCCTTTTAGTGGCAGGTCGAGCCAGTCCCATTTTTCTCCAAGAACAGAACAGAAAAATCAAACTACATGTTCCACTGTTCCTGCACAAGCACAACGGAACAGTGCTCAGGAGAGGGAGCGTGCTCACAAACGCCATTCCGCGATCCGACCCAAGTACGTCAGTGTGGCTTGTTAATGCACTTCAGCATCCAAGTTATTCCCTACCTCTCAGACAAACATCATCATTTATTCATTTGCTCCTTTGTGTTCAGGATGTCGTCGGAGGAGAAAAGGAGAAAGCGGGAAGAGATGCTGGATTTTGCACGGCAGCGTGATCAGGAGAGAATTGGCAACGTACAGAAATATCTGCGTCAAGACAAAGAGGAAAAGGAACGTGATGGGATACAAGATCGCCACGTTGGCTTCATACAGTGAGTCTTGCCTCGTATCTGACTTTCATTCCTACCAGAGTCGATCCCTGATTTGGAACTTGGTCGAGTCTGTGCTATTCCAGTGTTGATTACCTGGTGCCATAGAATTGCTGGTATGACACTGCAAATCCATGTTGTTGGTGCCTGGGGACATGTGCTGTAAACTTTAGCAGAACAGGATTTATTTCCAGTGTTTCATCGTGTTTGGTCTTGGCATTAGGTGAAAATGAAAGTAAAAGACGACTACCAAAACTACAAAACAAACTTTCAGAAAGTTGCACGGCACAGAAAAAAGTTTGAAAGTGTCCCAATATTCTATATTTGTTGGCAGACAGCCTCTAAAGTGTGATTGCAACATGTTTGTTTATGGGTACACATAATCACGGGGTTGAAAACTTTGGTCAGCTGGCTACCGTGAGATTTTTAATTTGCCATAAGATTTCTTGCGTGAGAGTTTGATAGTGTGAATGTTCTGTTAGATGTGTGAGAATTGGCAACACTGAAATCAAAGATTGGTGCTTGTTTTCCCAATTATATGTTAGAGATGGTGATACAGGTCATCAATTAACACTGGTGAAATGGAGCTTTTGGATAAACTCTGTCCATTTTGAATCCAGGGACTTTTGTGATTGATCAGTGTCTTTTTTGTGGATATGCCTAGTGATGCCTGTCTTGACCACAACTGCAAAATCTACACAGCAAAAATGCAGCAGATAATTAGTTATAAATGTTAATTAACAGTGCTGTGTAATGTGGTTAACTAATGTTCCATGAAAAGAAGGTTTTGATTCATGCATACTTAAGAATAGGCGCTTAAGTTAGCATTAGCCTAAACTTCAAAAAAACATTACAGCATCACTCTGCACAAATTTCAGACACTGTATTTTACTGTAACATCTTGTTTTTGTTGCCGGATTCTTATATTCATGAGTGACCAAATAGAAACGTCAAGCTACTACCATGCTTTCTTTTTCAAAATAAATGGGTTTCTGCAGACTTCAGTTAGAATCACAATGTAAATTACACATTCCATGTTCTACATTTTACTTGTTGCCACAATCATCGAGGGAATAATCCCCTGTTTCGTGTTCTTCTGAATTAAGCTTCTTGCAAAGCCATGCCTTCGATTTTAGGTTATTCACGATGGGCATGACCATGCTGATGAGGGGAGGATACGCTTAAAAGCGTGTAACTTTTTCATCACTTTTTATATATAAACATCAGATGGGACAATAGACCTTTTTGCTTTTAAGCAGTAGAAATGTGGTCCGGTTCTTGGGTTGGGCCACTTCGGCACCACCGGAGAACTAGGTCCCTGTTAGCACCAGCACTAGTGGAAAAGAGGTCTGTCTTTTTAGTGTAAAGGGGCATCTTTATGGTTTGTTATACCAGCGATAATTATGATTTTAAAAAAACTGTAATGAGACTTGAGCCCTAACCACATGACTATTCCCTGCTTGACAGTGACATGAAGCTGGAAAGTGCTGCCTCTTCTCTGGAGGATCGAGTAAAGAGGAACATTCACTCTCTCCAACGGACTCCAGCTGCCCTCGAGAAGAATTTTATGAAGAGGTAGTTCAGGCGTGTTGAGACCTGCTTTAGTATATACCCAATGTAATTATTCATATATAAAGGTCCCAAACAGTTACTTCTGAACACCCTCATCAATACCACCGTTCACTTATTTTCTTTTTATTCTCGATAAGATTGCAGTATATTGTCAGTCACTTAATTCCATATCAGTTTGTAATTGTGGATGGAATTCCCACCCTTCATAACATTTGAAGCCTAGTTTTAGTCTCTTAACTTGCTAAATGTCTTCAGTGAAGTGCAGTACTTATTGAATTTTGTTATTTTTATGAAGAATACAAATACGGTCTGTGATAAAAGGGGATATTCAAGTGTAATACCACTGCAGGTGTATACCTTTGGTTACCATTTTTACTATAACTGGAGGTAGAGCTAAGCCTTTTCCAAAGCAGTTGTGGTTTAATTACTCATGGCCAACAATGAAGCATTTCTTTGACTGAGGTATAATCAGTATGCTAATATCTATGAACATCACTTCTGTAGGTTTAGATTTTTTCTGCTGCTACATAAAAAAACGAGGGATATTTTACAGATCCTATTTGCCAAAATCTGTATTTTCTGATATGAACAAATTAAATGGGCCAATTCACCACATTATGTATTCAGTGTTTATTATGGGTCTTGAGAGATGAAAAAATGGTACAGTCACCATTACACCTATGCAGTTGACTTATTTAGTATGATTCATCTCTTGTGCAACACAGCTATAACACATAAGTAAGGTGGGTCACGTGGGTGGGTACGAGTTAAGATGCCCTCCAGCACTGCTAACACCCCAAAAGCGACATGTATCCTATCATTTCTGTAAATCGAAAAATGAATATGCTTTGAATATAAACTTCCCATTTTCAGTGTGTATTCTTAAAGCTGAGTGAAAATAGTAATACTTCTTTGGATTAAAATGTAGAAAAAAGGCAGAGGGAAAGAATGAAATGGAAAAACATTTACAAGTCAGGAGATTTTCAGAAGAAGGGGTCGGTTGTTCGCAGTTTGAAATATGGAAGAACGGCAATGGCATTTAGAGATTAAGAGAAATTTATCAATGCAATACAGTTGAGCAGTGCCTGGTTTCCTCTGCGCATACCCCTTAGAAGTAAGGCCAAAGAGGATCCTATTTCTCACTGTCTGGGAGTCCTTTAGGTGTTTCTTTGCAGACTCTATGGGGGCTTTCCTGGGTCTTGCACTGAGGAGAGGCTTCCGTCGGGCCACTTTGCCATAAAGCCCTTGAAAGAAGGGCTGCAGTGATGGTTCTCCTGGAACTTTCTCCCATTTCAACTAAGCATCTCTGGAGCTCAGCAAGAGTGATCTTTGGGTTCTTGGGTACCTCTCGCACCAAGGCTTTTCTCTCCCGATTGCTCAGGTTGGTCAGGCGACCAACTCAAGGAAGAGACCTGGGGTGCGTTTCTCGAACAACGACGGAAGTTAGCATTAACGATGCATCGTACTATGGTAGTTCAAACTAACCAACATCCGAACGACTGTTTCTCGAAACCGTCGTGCCACAGTAGTCTGAACCACGATAGTTAGAACTTATGTAGTTGGATCTACAGTGGTTCCAGTGCTGATAGGTCAGACGCACGGCAAGTCATGCGCAACAACTAAAGTACTTTCACAGCTGGTCGCATGAAACATTGGCGAACTGTGTAAAATATATAATAACCACACACACACAAAATACTGTGACGCTTCTTGGAGTGGTAAACATAACTTTTTTTAGCTATGACATTGCATTTTTTTGAAAGACGCTCCATCTGCAATTACATTGATTGCAGTTCATTGTGTTTCAGACACTACGACCACTTAGAAATTCCTGGTCCGACATTGTCACTTACAGAATGTTAGTGGTTGACTGGATATTACACGTACCTATCTATTCCAAACATTACAGACGTAATTTCCCGAGTACAAGGGCATGGATTCGTATTTGACCGCTGTAGTGTCATTCTACTCTTCCATTATGGCAATGACAGCTGTCAGTGAATAAGGAGTATTTCATTCAAATGCAGGCGACTTGTCCCTCTTAAGTTATGTGTGTAATGAAGAAACTGCACAACACCCAATGGTCTGCATAGGGCTACTAATACACACATGTATACACATACAAGGGATAATGATTTATTATTGGGTTTTATTATTTTCTTTTAATTTTATTAATGTGTTTTTATTAATATTTCTCCTTTTTTCCTTATATGGCGAAGTGTGCCATATGGCCCACTACATCCTTTACCAAGCAATACACACTAACTGCATATGCCACTACAGGGGTGGGAAATCTTATTCAGAAAGGCCCGCAAAAAAAAAAAAACGTTTCAAACTACATTTTCAGACAACTTCACATTATATATGATCGTAGAGCTAAATTATTCCTTATTAGGTATTAAATATGATTATATTTCTTACCTACACGGTGACTATACCCTTATTAGACTGCATTTTCCACCATCACTGACGAATGTACATGGAACTACGCTTCACAACTTAACGACAGTGTTTGCGAACGTTCGTTCTAACTATGGTTTCGAAAAACACCTGCGTCGTTTAACGATGCTCCGTTACTATGCAAGTCCCCAGTATCGTTACCTATGTAGTTTGAACTATGCACTGTGAGCTGTGAGGCCTTTTATAAATAGGTGTGTGCCTTTTCAAATCATGTCCAATCAGTTTCATTTTCTCTGAACTATATTTCTAATGCGTTTGTTGACAGCATAATAGCAGGAAGACTGCCCCACTAGATATCGCGTCAAAAACCATGCAGTATTCTTCAGGAGAAACTGGAACCTTATACTCGAACAAAAACCTCTAATATGTAAACAGCAGACCATCTTAATCCAATAATTGATTGACTAAAATAAAATCATTAGCAATACATCTTTCAATATCAGGTGTTTTGCGTTTATAAGTTGTGTCTTGATTACTCTGGCGGAGTTATTTTTGACAGCCAGCGTCAACTTCGCGCATGCGCACTTCATTTGCAATCTGGACACAGGTGAACATCTCCTGGTCTGACTGCACCTGAGTGGGGCTGCTGCCCGACGACTGGCCGCGTGCGACTGTTTTGTAACAGGAGAGGAGCCCACGGCAGTACCCGCTGCTCTGTGAGAACAGTAAGAACGAGACGTGCTTTCACGTTAGAGTCTCCAAAAAAGTCCACAAAAGTTTCCAATAGCATCAGAAAAAGTCGCTAGATTTCTCGCTAGTCGTTTTTTTGAGAAGGAGTCTAGCAAATCACTAAATATAGCGACAAAGTCGCTACGTTGGCAACACTGCTGATCGAACGGTTATCCAAAAAAAAAAAAAAACTGCAAACACACTGGCCCTTTCTGGGTAAGATTGCCCACCCCTGTAGTGGCATATACAGTTAGTGTCCCAGATAGCATGCATAATATTTTTCTTTTGTCGTAAAAAAAAAAACTAAAATTTTATGTAAAACAATTTCAGACACTATTCAGTACGAGAAATGTCCAATTGCTGCGCCGCACCACCGCCACTTCTAGGCCACCAGTTCAAAGCCACTAGCTTCTGGACGGAAGTTTATGAGCAGTGACAAACCACGATTTACAATGGCGGAGAATAGTGGAAAAAAGTTTTTCTGGATGTTTCTAATCAACAGCTAATACTTCGTGAGGTAAATTTTAATCTTGGATATAGGGAAAATTTAAGTAACTGTTTACTGACAAATATTTTTTAAAGTACTCCAAAGAGCAGGTTTATTACAGAGGAAGACATTTTTGACATGGGTTTTTAATATTATTTTGTGGTCTTTCCCTTTGTGCATAGCAGGTATGCTTCTAATTATGGGCTGTAGATAGACCTGTCTTTGCTGTTAAAACTGCATTTGATAATCTATTAATCTATTGCACTAGATATGTCGCTAGTCGCTTTTTATTTGAAAATGAATCGGTAGAGGAGTCTAACAGCTCCAAAAAAGAGAGAAAAATATCTTTTTTTGGGGGGGGGGGGGTCGCTAGATTTGTCGCTATAGTCGCTTTTTTGATAACGAGTCCGGTAGGAGTCTAACAACTCGCTAAACATATGGGGTTCCATTAGTGTCAAAAATGCATCTATATGCATTTGTGCACAATTTGTGCCAAAATATGTCATTAGTACACTGTCCACGTCGACTAAGCACGATTAATTTATACCATCGCATTTTCGGCACTAGTAGAAACGCATAGTGTATGGCTGCCTATTATTCCGGGTGTGCGACGGAAAGTACTTGGATTGGTTTGTAACGTCACATGACGGGCGACGGCGGACGTCGAAAACGTCATTTTAGTTCCCAAAATCCCTTTCGGTCTTTCTTTTTCCACCTCCAAGCAAAATGTCGAAGCGGGGTAAGTTGCGTAGGACCAACGTGAATCTTGAAACATCTTTTAATTGTAAATGTTGTAAAATAAAAACATATTATGTTTAAGTATGGCATTTTCTCTCCTCTTCACTAGTCTCGGTATATGTGCGATGCTATTAGGCTTATGTTCGACAGCATCGATGCAAACATTAACGTCGCCATGAATATCCTTAGGCGGCGCGTCGCCTTATTTTTTGGGTCTGCTTGGTATTTTTTTTTCGTGGAGGGGTGATGTTAGTATTAGTGAATTTTTGTGTATCAGTGATTATGGCCAAGTTCGATCTCATCGCTTTCGCCCTTTTCCCCACGGTCGAGCAATTCAATTAGAGCCGCCGCGACTGGTCGACGTAGTCGACGGCGTCAACTTCAATGTATTATTGCGGCGAATGAGTACCCGTGGATAATATCTGTCTAGGAAGCTATTTCTCATTTACGTATGCGAAAACAAGTAGCCACAACAGTTTAAGGCTGTGGCGTCGAGCCGACCGAGGCAGGTACTCGCTTAGGAAACATCCAGCCTAAGTTGACATGTTGACATTCTATAACAGAAGTTTGACCATCACATGTATACGGTTGTCGCTTGCACTGTCAAAGTCTTGCACTTTAACTTTTTAGCTTTGAAAAAAGTTTCGTGGGATTTTGGATGTTAGAGTTGCGCTGCTGATTAGGCTTGGGTTGATAGGCGATGCCATCGCCGGCATCGCGATCCTCCGTCCCCGCCGCAGCAGCAACCAGCTCCCGAAAAACACACACTTAATCACACTATATAGCCAAATGAAATGCCATGCTTTCAATTTCCACATCTTTGCTTATTTTATGAGGAAATAATGAAGTGGTTAGCGATCACCATACAAATTACAGTGAACTCCAAAACTAGTTCGTTTACATTAATGAGTCATACAGAAACAGAAAAATCATAATTTTAATTAAATTGGATTAAACTACACCAAATATACCTTTTTATTGTTTCACCATAACGAACATAACGTCTGTGCATCTTTTGCGCGGATAATTTGACCGCTTACACACCACTTCAGACGTATCTCGTGGCTGTCCTGTTTCATTCGGTCTGAAGCCAAAGTATTGCCAGATGGATGGTAAAAAAGGTGCAAATTCACCTAAGTTTGTCGACGTCATTATAACGACACAGATCAGTACTGTGCCTATTCATGCCAGAGTTCTGTGGAAAAAGTGATTGACAGGTGGTAATTTGTATGCAACATCTTTATTTATGGTTTGATTATTGGTAAAACAAAGACCATGCAGGTCAGGTAGTGGAAACGGCAGGCTACAATTAATTAATTTATGAATGAATTATTTAGCAACAACCATCCCTCCCCAACCCGCCGCCTACAATGACGATGCCATTGTCCATCGCGATGTTTCACTGGACATCGTACAATGCCAAATTGGTCGACATTGCCCAACCCTACTACTGATGTTAATGACTGCTTTTTGTTTGTATTTTTTGCTGAAGTTGTCCATTTTACAAACACACAGTTCTGTCTGTTTTTCTAAGAGAACTTCAATTCCAGTACTTGACCACAGTATACTCTAAGCATGCTGCCCTATTTAATGTGAAAACCCACCAGCTATACTTTGAAAAGGGATATAAAAGAAACACTTTTTTTCCAGTTAGATGCACTCCTTGCTGAAATGAGCCTTCTTTGTTTGCAATAATTGATGTTCAAAATATGCTGAATATAGGGCTTAAGACTTTTTCAAAAAAGTATTTTAAGGGCCTTTACAGAAACTTCCTTAAATCATGCACAATACTGTGAAAGACGACTTGAGTTTTTTGTGATACTGGAGTGCACAGTGCAATTGTTAAAATAAAGAATATCTAAATTTTTTATTTTTGGAGGAAAAAAAACAATTGTTTAGACTATTCCATAAATTAGTCGATAGATTGCTCAAAATAAAAATAGTCGGTAGTGGCAGCTCTACAATAAAACATTTGATGTGGGAGTCATGTTGGTTTACGCTGGTAAATAATTCTTTCACATGTATGTACTAACATGAATGTGTTTGCAAAGTGAAATTGTAGAGTACAACTAATACTGTGGATTTTAAAGACTATGGCTAGTATTAAGCAAAAAACGCCATGTGCTAGTAAGTAAACTGCATTTTGTGTTATTTCACAGCAGTTTAACAGTAGCTAGATTACGCTAATGTTACATTTTAAGCTGGTGTTTGAGCGTATTTTTGTTGTATTAAATACTTTGTCTACTGCTGATGTTGACTTTAAACTACTCCGCTAGACGCCTATTGGCGCTCTCCTGTAATTATATTTGTCAGATGTTTTTTTTTTGTGCGGTTCAGTTCAGTGTTTTTGGCCCGGAAATGTGCTGCCAGGTCATACATTTTAGTGACAAGATCGGTTTACAGCCAAGATTGCCCTTAAAATGCAGCCAACTTTTGTCGTGCTTAGGGTTGCAGCCATGGAGGGGCTATAGAAGTGGTCTAGATTGTATAGTGTTTTTGGGCCCTGAAATACACTTGTGCGCTCATGTTATTTTACGATTCTCTTCAGGACGTGGTGGTTCATCAGGTGCAAAGTTCCGCATCTCACTGGGCCTCCCAGTAGGAGCTGTTATCAACTGTGCTGATAACACTGGTAAGAAGAACCTAAGCTTCCAGCAAAATATCTTTAAAACACAATCATTTACATGTATTTATGTAGTAGATGTTTTTGTCGTAAAAGACATACAGCTGAGAACATGGATAGCCTGTCCCTGGAGCAGTTGGGGATTGTTCAGGGGCCCAGTGTTGTAATTGGTCTGCTAACCCAGGATTTGAATTGGCAACCTTCTGATCTCAAACACAGACCTTTGGGCTACTGAGCCACAGAGTCACCAGACTATACCCTTGTCTAAGAATGGACAACTCGAAGTCCACAACTCATGATTTTCTCTTAAAGAATGGTTGAGTAATTGTGCAGTACCCACTTCTGTTACAACAGTTGTGTTGTCTGCAGCTGGGGCCTATATAGGCTGCTTATTCACATAATGCTAAATTTGCTGCTGTTTTCCCGTTATGCTGTGGTTTTGAGCCACTCTGCATTAAAAAGTTTTGCTGTAGCTCAACCCAAATGTTCTCAGTTTTTTTTTTGCATGATGTGTGTTTGCTGGAAGAAGGCTATAGGCTTTGCTCATACAACTGTAATAGTCTGTAATTTCTGTATTCAGAGCCTAGAGAAACTAAGTTAACCTAAGTAAATCTTGTGAAAATTGCTCAGCAGTTGAAAAAAGAAGCCTATTTAAGTGTATAATGCTTATATAAAATATTAGCATTGGCATTTTGGATTATAGTAATAGTTTTACTTAAACAATTATGCACTTAAGTAGGAAAATGGTTAAAAACGTATGGTTCCGAAGTTCCTGTGATGTGATTTTAAAGTCTGAGTTTCTTGCTTGTCTAAATGCCTTCCTAAGGACTGCATTTACTATTTTACTATTTCCATATCTTTCCTTTTCCAGGTGCAAAGAATCTTTATATCATCTCCGTGAAGGGAATCAAGGGGCGACTCAACCGGCTTCCAGCTGCTGGGGTGGGCGACATGGTCATGGCTACAGTCAAAAAAGGAAAACCAGAACTGAGGAAAAAGGGTCAGTTGTTCATCTTTTTGTGAAACTAATTATTCCATCCAAATTTTAGGTACAAAACTGGAAATATCAGCTCTTTGGTTCTCATTAGCTGTGTTTAAAGCATTTATTTTGAAAATACAAAACAAGATCACAAACTATCGCCTCAGAGTGCTGCCAAGTTCAATTAAGTCGCACACTCACCGAATTCTGATTGGTCGAGAGTACGTATCTCATTATGATGAAAAATAGGTATGGCGTTTATTGCGGTTTGGAATAAAACATCTTGCAGTACATCTTAAACAAGGATTTGGCATGAAATGTTGATAGAGCAGTGAATAGGTTCAGTGCACAGCAAAATGGCATGACAAACTCTTTTTTCTTCTGTTTGTTGCGTTTTGGAAAAGAGCTTTTCATATGTTTTCTGCTTCTGTTACTCCTCCACCACACTTGCAATCTAACTGCTCATTGGTGTTCATTGCAATTACAGTAGTCAGAAGTCTACTTGGTATCACTTTACAATGAATGATATTTTTAAATCCCTCATTTTCTCTCGTAGTGCATCCTGCCGTTGTGATACGGCAACGGAAATCTTACAGAAGAAAGGACGGGGTGTTCTTGTATTTTGAAGACAATGCTGGAGTCATAGTGAACAATAAAGGAGAGATGAAAGGTTAGAAATTCTCCACTTGGTTTAAAATACATTATTTTTAAAAAATTCTCTCTATACTGAAATCTTCAGGCATAGTACGCAATGTAGTCGATCCCATATAAATTGTTTTCATTGTGTCACTCAAATCGGTGTTTGCGTTGTGTGTGTGTGTGTGTGTGTGTGTGTGTGTGTGTGTGTGTGTGTGTGTGTGTGTGTGTGTGTGAGAACAAAACTAGAACCGCCTCCATGACTACGCAACTTTTGCTGCATTCCATTTGCCCTCGGAACTCTGATTCCTCATTGGATTCCGAGTTTGGAAGCCAGAAGTGACGACATGCGCGCTCCCGTTTCTCGGAGATCCGAGTAATATCTTGGATAATGCGGAGGATCCTGAGTTCAGAATCCAATATGGCTGTGCCTTTTATCAACAGAAGGGAAAGTTGTAGTTTTATCCTGTTTAAGCACTACTTCTCATTTATGGCTCATTAAATCACACACACCATACCGTCCAACTTATCTGTGGATGTGTTGCTATGGAGTTTTATACGTGAAGCACCGCGCACGTGATATTGCTAACAATTAACCGGTCTAGAATTGGATTTAATGATTAGTCGGATTATTTGTCGGATTTAAGGTAGTTCGGGATAATTGTAAGTGAACGAAGATAGAGGCCATTTAAACTGAGGCACCTTAAATCCGACAAGTTGTCTGGCTAAGCCAAAACATCTTGCTTTTTCATATGGGTTTATGATATTGCTACTTCTGTGGCAAATGGAACATATCCGACTCTGTTTTCCTGAGTTTTTAACGGATGTGACGTAATATCGGAATCCGAAAATCGGATCCCGAGGCAAATGGAATGCAACATTTTGAATTTGATTAGTATTTTATTAGTATTCTTACTGTGATTATTACATGGTGGTATTTTTGTGCGTGCGTGTATGTTACTGTTAGACTGTAGAACCTAAGTAGCCAAAAGTAAGCTGCTGGAATGCCGCATAAAACTTTCCCAGTGCTGAAATGTACGAACTCAGATTTTGAAGAGTCTGTGGATAGGGATTGAAAGGGTTTTATTTCTGGCTTACTTTCCAGGTGAAGTTGCACTGCAGTGCATTTTTGGAAAATGATGCCCCGTTTTGTTTAACATTTCTCCCTCTCTCTTTAGGTTCAGCCATCACGGGGCCTGTTGCCAAGGAGTGTGCTGACCTTTGGCCCAGAATTGCCTCCAATGCTGGCAGCATTGCATAATTTTTTCCTTGGACAGTATGATTTAAGATTCCAATAAAAAGCACCTGTTACTTTCAAGGTGTTCTCCCCTTTGGTCTACTGACTTGAGTTTATGTTACAACGGTACCTTAAAGTCAGGCAGTAGAAATATTTGCCTCATTTAGTTCAATTCATGACAGGCAAAAAATTTGCTTCAAGCTGCGTAGTGAATTAGTGGCGCATTTTCACTGCGCATTGACTTGACTTGATTTTGTGTTAAACTAAGCCAGTGTAGCATGGATGGGATTTACCCCTCAGTTTTAAAGAAGTGTAGTGGAGAATATTTATTTTATCTGCATTATGGTGGTTTTTTACACACACATACATACACATACGCATTTTAGCACTTAACCACAAAATGAACAGGATATAACGAGATCATTTTTTTTCTTAATGGCTTTCAAAACGATGAAAATCTTATCCCATCATTACCCCTGTCCTGCCTCGATCATCCACGCCCCCTTGTTAACCTCGTGTGGGATCCCCATGTTACCAGCTGTTTCTGGTTGTTGCCATTATTTCTCTGTATTAAGTCCGTGTTTCAGTTTGTTTCCCCAGTCCGGGGGTGCGTTGGAATTGCTTACAGCACTAGCTTATAGCAACGCATTTTGATCCTGACTCAATTACGATCAGATTCATTGCAACCTCACTCTTCGTGACGACACACCTTCTTGGCTGAAGAGTTTAGTTACACACATGACGCTTGTATCCCAGGGAGTTCCGATGTGTAATCTGCCATTTCTCCCGAATATCATGCAAAGCAGTGAGAACTGGTTTTCACTTAATTCACCTGGTAAAATAAAGTTAAAATAAATTACATAGATGCTCTAATATTACAGGCAAGTTAGTGGTTTTAGTTACTGTAATGTTGCACTGCTTTATTTGGTTAATTGTCCAGTCTGAAGAAGGCATTCAAGTGAGAATTGCATTGTAGTATGACATTTCATGGCATGTACAACTTACATTAGGTCAGTGTTCACGGTTCGACTTCTGATATTCAGATCGAGTTCTAGGTCAAACTGATTTGTTCGACTTTTAAGAAACTCGAGTTCTAGTGAGCGATATACCCAAACTATCACGGTATACTGTTATCTGGTCACACCCATTTTCAGTCAACCCTGCAAAGATGGTGGATAGCCTCATGCAGGTGTGACTGCTTCGAGGTACTGTTGGTCTGTATAAGTAAACAGTTACCAAATGCTTCAACATGCTCTTAAAATATTCTTTACCTTTAACTGATTTTTTTTTGTAACATTCAATAGATATAGCCTTAGTGCTAATGCATCTATCCAGCCAACCTCTGACACCGGACCCTGAGAAGTGTTGCGAAGGGCCCTGGAGCATGGCTCAGGTGCAGCAGGAGTTCACTGTAAAAGCGATGCCAGTGTGTCACACAGCACTTAGTCATTCTGTTGAGAATGAAGACACTGGTTAGCCTGTGTGCCTTTAGGTTACTGGTGAAAACATGCTTTATGTGCTGACTGCAAAGAATATACACAAGGAGTATGTGATGACACAGTAGCACCCACTGCTAATGCATCTGTTCCTTGGCTGCTCTGATTGAGCTCTGCCAGCAGCGGGGACTAGGGCACACCCTAGAGCGAATACCCATCTATTGCAGGCTTCAAACTCTATAAACAAAATATCCCCGTTGCAATCAATAAATTATCAATTAAGGGGTCATTCACAATTGTCATTTTCACAAGTGTACAAAGAGTACTCTTTTCACCTTTCACCTACCCCCCCCCCCCCCAAATAAAAATGTGTACAGGTGTATTGAAAAAATGATGCCATTTAACATTTAAGCTCTGTAGGGCACAGGTAGTGTCTGTGGAGTTTACTAGAATCTAGAATACTGTAGTATTTCAAATAAAGACATAATGAAAGCTCAGGGTATTACAATGAGGAATTTGTGATAAGATTGGGCATGATCCGTTGATGGCTGCCTGAGCATCATCACTCTGAAATAAGACTGAATGCCTAGGAAGCTTTGCTCATATACAAAAATTCTGCTATGAAAATTGGTGCCTGCCTTTTTAATATTTCATTAATTATATAAAAAATATAATAAATGACAGTATCTCTGCAACAACAAACTCTGCAACATGACAGTTTTGCAAAGAACACAAACCAGGTCTTAACAAATATCAGAATCCTGAAAAAGATGCAGCAGAATCAAAAAAGCAAGCTGAGTCATAATATGCATACTGAACACTATCAGCATGCAATATAGGAAATTGCCTCCTGGGGCCGAGGCTGTACAGAAATTTTACATGGGATCCTCCTCTATACCAGCACCGTTTTCAACCCCGTCCCATGGGAATAGTATATGCATTGACTTTAATTGGGATGCGATCTCGGCATTTTCACGCTATTTTCAAGCACTAATACACAAATACGGAAGCGGACGCTGGCGCAAATTGGTTGCCGCTGCTAATCGGGCTCATATAAATGCTGCCATTGTCTGCTACCTGCTTGCCTTCCTGTCACGCCGCCGCTGAGAGCGCTGCCTACGCCGCTGCCGTGAGCACCTACTACGCCGCTATCGTGAGCGCCTGCTGCGCCGCCGCCAAGAGCGCTGCCTACGCCGCTTCCCTGAGCACCTACTACGCCGCCGCTGAGTGCGCTGCCTGCGCCGCTGCCGTATGCGCTTCCAAGCTGTGCTTATCACACCGTTGCTGAGAGAGATATCACTGGATCTGTAATCTTAATTTGAACAGTTCTTCTACTGATGAATTGGTTTCCTTTTATAATAATGGTCTTAACACTCTTTTAGATACCCTAGCTCCTACAAAAACCCGGACTGTTTATTTTACTCATTCTGCCCCATAGTTTACATAAGAGCTCCGATAAATGAAATCAAAAGGTCATCGTTTGGAACGTCTTCACAAGAAAACTGGACTTGTTGTTCATAAAGATATGTACAAGGACCATATCTTCAAATATAAGGATTCTATTTCTATTGCAAAATCCAATTATTATGCTAGTTTAATTATGGCTGGTGAGGGGAACACCAGAGCTTTGTTTTCCTTAGTAAACTCTACTTTACGACCACCGGATATGTCCCCCCGCATTTTTATTCTACTGAGATTTGTAATTCCATAATGCATATTTTTCTAGACAAAATAGGCAAGAATCTTTAACAACTGATTACTACATCTCCTCTGAATTTGGCCTCACTACCATTATTAACTCCTTTTTCTCATTCTCTTTCACATTTTAATTTTCCTTCCACTATTGTAATATGCAACCTAATCCTAAAATTAAAGTCAACTTGTCAGCTTGACCCTCTGCCTACTACATAGGTGAAGGCCTGTCTACCTTCTCTGTCTCCTTTACTTACTTTCATTATTCACTCCTCTCTCGCCACTGGTACTGTCCCTACATTGCTTAAATCAGCTATTATAACTCCATTACTTAAGAAACCTGGTTCAGATCAATTTCTCAATTTAAACCCAATCCTTAGGAGCAGCTGTGCTGTGTACATTTTGAAGGACTTCATGGAAAACATGGCACATGACAGAAACATTCTAAGGAAGTTGTGATTATGATTTACTAATTATTTTAAACACCATGTGACATATACATAAGTAACTGTAAAACAGGCAATCTGGAGGAGAAGGTCTTAAGGTATTGAATGGCATTTATGAAATGAAGCAGTGACTCCACCTACTGGCCAGTTTATTAAAACATTCAAAATACTACATTGTGCACTGGCTGAAATATAAATGATGTTCCAATCACTTCCATAGCCACAGGTGTATAAAATCGAGCACCTAGGCATGCAGACTGCTTCTACAAACATTTGAGAAAGAATGGATCACTCTCAGGAGCTCAGTGAATTCAAGCGTGGTACCGTGATAGGATGCTCCCCTTGCAATAAGTCCAATCGTGAAATTTCCTCGCCACTAAATATTCCACGGCGAACTGTTAGTGGTAGTACAACAAAGCGGAAGCAATTGGGAACAACAGCAACTCAGCCATGAAGTGGTAGGCTACTTAAAATCAAAATCATGCACAGTGTGCTGAAGTCATAAATTATCAATAGCTACAGACTTCCAAACTTCGTGTTGCTTTCAGATTAGCTCAAGAACATCGCATAAAGAACTTCATTAAATGAGTTTCCATGGCCGTGCAGCTGCATCCAAGCTTTATATCAGCAAGTGCAATGCAGAGCATTGAATGCAGTGGTGTAAAGCATGCCACCACTGGATTTCAGAGCAGTGATGTGTTCTTTGGAGTGACAAATCACTTCTCTGTCTAACAATCCAATGGATGACTCTGGGTTTGGTGGTTGCCAGGAGAATGCTACTGCAGTCAGGTGAGTTTAAAGTGTAAAGTTTTGTGGAGGGGGGATTATGGTGTGGGGTTGTTTTTCAGGGGTTGGGGTTGGGCTTGGGCTTAGGCCCTTAGTTCCAGTGAAAGGATGCAGCACCCAGAGCCATTTTTGACAATTTCACAGCCCCAACATTGTGGGAACAGTTTGGGGATGGCCCTTTCCTGTTCCAACAATGATTGCACACCAGTGCACAAAGCAAGGTCCATAAGGGCATGGATGAGTGAGTTCTGACCTCCACCTGATAGAACATGTTTGGGATGGATTAGTGTGGAGACTGCAAGCCAGGCCTTCTCATCATCAGTGCCTGACCTCACAAATGCTCTCCTGGAGGAATGGGCAAAAATTCCCACAAACACACTCCTAAACCTTGTGGACGGCCTTTCCAGAAGAATTGAAGCTGTTATAGCTGCAAAGGGTGGACCAACTCCATATTAAAGCATATGTATTAAGAATGGAATGTCATTAAAGTTTTTGTTTGTGTAAAGACAGGTATCCCAATATTTTTGGAAATATAGTGTATAATGATTTTTAACAATGAGAGAAAAAGAAGTTAATACAGAAAATTAGTTAACATTAATCAGTCAATCAGTTATTACCTATCTCATTTATCATGATAGCAAACTCAAAAACATTTTTGGTGAGAAAGAAAATATATTTATGCTTCAATGTATCACCTCTTAAAATCACAAAAGGTGTCTGACTATTAATTGTCAAATTGTAGAAATGTCCATAGCATTGCATCCATCCAACCATTTTTTATTCAGGGTTGCAGGGGGTCTGGAGCCCATGGGCACAAGGAAGTAAATAACCAAGGATGGAGCACTAACCCACTGCAGAGCACACTCACATGCCATTCACTCACTTGCAGACCTACGAGAAATTTGGTAACTACAATAGGCCTCAGTGTGTTTTTTTTATGGGGGGGGAAGTAGAGTACCCAGAGGAAACATCACAACAACATGGGGAGAACATGCGAGTTCCACACCACCCTGCACCACTATGCCATATTCAAGATCTTGTATCAGTGTAAAAGGTAAAAAAAAATGTATCAATATACCACTGGGACCTAACAGTCTGTCTTGTATTCTCTAACAGTCTGTCCTTTATTCTCTTGCTGAATACAACCTTGATCAGTGGGTCATACTGCCCCTATTGGCATAGACCTTTTGAAAACCGCAACACATTAAGAAAATGCAATTACAAATATATTAAGACAGGGGGTGTGAAAGGTATGCCAGATCCCTGCACATTTTTGGGTTTCCCCTCATTTAACAAAATGAGTCCTTGCACCTCCTTGTGCTATTTACCACACATCTCCTGAACTGAATCATTTGTGGTAGAGCAAGAAAAGATCTAAGCTACAAAGGGCTCCGGCCCTCCTGGAGTCGAGTTTGACACACCTGCCTTAAGAGAACACAACACATTAAGAAAATACATTAAGAGAACACAACACATTATAAACAAATACCATGTTTTTATGTCCATATTTTTACGTTGTGTTAATGTTGACGTGTTATGGGCTTTTAGGGCCACCATAATATTGTAGCACTGAGCAAAGCGAGTAATGTAACAGGCACCCACCGAGCACTAAACCCATAAATATACACGGCAGAAACACAAGGTGATCAGATGCCGAACTGTAAGGGGCACACATGGTGGGAGAGTTCTACAAGCTAAAGACATGCGAGGATTGGACAGGGTACACACAGGACATGGGTAAACACACATGCCACAATCGGGAAGGCAACTATAACCATGACAACTTATTACAGACAGGGGCTATTTACATTGCCCGCAAGCCTGCCAGGATATGCTGACCCGCGCTGGGGCTCCAATGTGTAGACCAGAAAGAATACTTATTCATTGATTGCACATTCCATCTATATGACAATTTTCCCGCCAATTGGGTGGTTACTTCTATTCTTTTGTGTATGTTTTAATGTCCATGTTTGAATATCATTTATATTATTTGCTTTCTTTTTAAATGTTAATATATTTATATTTTATTTCTCTTTTGTAGTATGACCATTGTTTTCTGTGACATAACAGTAAGAACGTTGACAGATAAACGGTAAAATGCATTTGTTAAAATATTTGTAATGCTGCATAATGTGGTATATTCTAACTCCCAATGGCTTATTTTTTTTAAAAAAAAAGTTCATAGCGGCGCGCTTTTTTCACTTAAACGCATTCTCCCATCGACTTAGATCTTGGGTGTACGTGCACTTCGGCCAAATATGCACTTTTGGCGAAGAAATAGCGACCTGTACTGGATAAGCGGCTGGAAGACGGATTGATTAACTTAGACTTTAGAGATCACTGGTCATTGTTGACACACCACAGCACACAACAACAAAACGTGTCCTCTGCATTTAACCCATATATGACTTCGTGACATAGCAGGGGGCAGCTAATTCAGCGCCCAGGGAGCAGTGCTTGGGAGTGGTACCTTGCTCAGGGTACCTCAGTGGTGCCGTGCTGGTCGGGGATTCAAATCAGCAATCTTTTGCAATTACAATTGCATTTCCCTAACCAACGTCCAATACAGACAATGGGATTTTACTGTTACCATATTATCTGGACTTTTATTATGAATATTTGAAACCGGAAGCGTCGTAATGTAAAGGTGGACCTCAACGCTTATCATAGATATCATACACAAAATAGATGCCGCCTTGATCAGTGCTGTTCATTGGAGTGATGCACAAATGCGGCTGCCATCTTGATACGGGGTAGCCGCTCCTTCTTAATGCATGTTCCTCTGTAGAAGGAAAGGTTTACCCACAATTTAAATCACCGACTTTTCAGTCGATTTTTCAAGCGGCTTGGTTTGTTACGAATGTCCGACGTATTCATTAATTAGAATACTTGGTCAAATAAAAATGTAGATTTTTCATATTTATAATCTAATGTAGATGTGTGTACTTCTATTCCACGTGAACTTACTATTTTTTCTAAGGAAATTATATTTTGTTACTGCATGTAAAACCATGATGTAATTTATAATTTGTATTTAATAAAAAAATTAAGTGAACTGTTATTCCCTGTTTAGTTTGATCATTACCTCCATAAGCAACGAAAAATGTCCGGCATTTTCCGTTCGTGGGTGTATACTAGTACTGGTTAAAACCCCGTCACAAGATGGCCGTGGAATTTGCGCACGCTGACAACCCCAGTGTGGCATCTATATGTATAATGATATCTATGAGCGCTTATGCCATATCCCGGATATGCATCGACTGTCTCGCTATAGCACAAAAAGGAAGTAATTTCTATTGGGACGCTACTGGCCTCTAGTTGTATTTACATCTTCGCTTTATGATCCCCCAAAATGGCTTCTGTAAGAGTCGGATTTCGATCTTAGTTCCGATACGATTTCACTTAGGATCACCTTGCTGTGTATGCAGTGAATAATTAACAACTACATATATCAATAATTCTCATTACTCAGTTAATCTCGTAGTGTCTGCTTATGTTTTGTGACACAGAATAGCATGTTGCGTCGTGTGCAGTTGAGAGAAACGTCCACCCACTTAACTGCTGACCAGTGATGTGAGTATGGGAAAACGTATTGAAATAATGAAATCTATAATTGTCCTTCATTAGTTGCGGATTTTATGACTGCGTTAAATATCTGCTTAACTGCGTATAGCATAATTAAATTTTGCAGACAATTTAAAAAAAATGTCGTTTTTAGGTTTTTTCTTTTTTAAAGAGAAATGCGCTAACCTGATAATTAAACTTAACAGGATTAAATAGTGATATTTTTTATTTTATTGTTATGATGATCGAGGAATGTGCTGCTCTTTTTATTCATTAAAAGCATTCAGCATTCTACTCAATTTACTACTATTTGTTGTTAACTAACATGTTTAACTGAAAGTTTTATGTTTACCACCTTGTGGTGTTTATGATGGAAACTTATAGTGGCTCTTTGTGATTCAGATCAGGATAACGATGGTTGGAAGATGGGTGGATGGATGGATGGATGATGTATAGTGGGTGTGTGCGGCATCTTTTTTTTTCATTTTTGATTATCAATTCCATCAGTATTTTTAATTTCAGCAAGTTTCTTCTCCAATAACTTTAGTCATATGACTTCATTATATAAAATAATATAATACAAGATATAATATTATATAAATATGATAATATAATAATAATCTTCATCATCATATGATGCTTCCAAAAATCGACACTTTTAACAAAATACAGTGTTTACCTATATGTGGACATAGACAGACAAATCAGATATATTCCAAACTTATCTTCCATCTAACCCACTGCTAGGACCATCATTCCATTCTTGCACTTTTCCTTCCTTCCTTCCTTCCTTCCTACCTTCCTTCTTTCCTTCCTTCTTTCCTTCCTTCCATCCATCCATAAATCCATCCATACATCCACAGGGTGGCCTGGAACATGTTCTTAAATGTTATATCGTACATCCATATTATGCATTGGGCCTTATGAATTTTACGAAGTGGGTTATATTTATACGTGGATATTGCCTGAGTTTGGCAGAATCTGTGCAGAAATGTGTAGACAGCATATACTATGTAATGATTGCGAGTGTGTCGCACGAACCAAAAAAAGGCTGGAGTCGTCAGGTAAGGGTAACGGAGGGGTTTACTCAGAACGAAGACAGGCAGGGCACTCACACATGATACGAG
>JAABNY020000040.1:16431991-16446501 GCA_015164015.2 Brevimyrus niger | reverse complement strand
TGTCAAGCTTAAAATACTTTTCTGGGGCTCCAGTTTAATAAATATTTATATATTTTAAAAATTAGAGCCCTTTACTTCTATTAACTATTTTCTGTTGCTTCATCATATGCAAACAGTATATTAACAACCCTGTAAGTTACATTAGCTACAGGTTAACAGTAATTCAATTCATAGAGCCCTTTAATTGTGATGAGTAATCAAGTATACCGCAGTCACAATGACTCAGGCTCTTAAATGAGTCTGCTGCACACATTGATGAAAATACCCTTTGATTTTTTTTTTCAGTCCAACTGCAAAGAAACCAGCCCTCCATAAAATCTGTGATGGAGAAATCCCAGTTCTGGTTCCGCCCACAGATCACCCGAGAGGAGGGTAAGAATTTTGCGGTGATGTCATTGCCGTCATAGGGGTTGGGCACAGGGGCCATGTGAGGGTGCGTGTTACTACCTGATTCACACCACCTGCCTCTAGGGTTTCCATTAGATGCTGGAATATTGCTGATGTGGTTTGCTGCCATTCAGGTTGGGTATTGATATTGGGTCATCAGAGCCTTTTCTGTGAGCTTGCGTGTCCAAACCCTTCACAGCTGAACTTGCTTCAAGATGTTTCCACTTTACAGTCACTTCACTTACAGTCGACTAGGGCAGGACAGAAAAGAACTGAAACTGACTGAACTGACTTTTTGGAAAGGTGTCTGTCCAATGACGGGCCGAGGTTGACTAACCTATTCTGTATGACCAGCCATTCTGCTGTCATTGTTTGATACCAGAGATTGGCCGTATGCTTAATTATACACCTGTATGTTAGAAATGGGTTATGTGGTCAATTCCTGCAATTACTACAGGTGTCCAAGTAATTATGTCCATACACTGTAGTGTACTTTTATCACTCGAAAGCCAGGTCATTATGATAATGTGCAAGTTATCAGTGATGCCGACTTGACATTGACATTATGGTTTGTTTGTTCTGAGCTTCATGTACCACTTCAGTATCTCCCATCTGGTCTGGTACCTCACTGGATAATAGTGCATCCATGGATGCTATATGAATGTTGAAATGTGAGGGTGAAGGTGTGGGTTTGCTCCCAGTTGTTGCAATTACGCTGGGTCAGGGCACAGTGGGTCATCGCATTCTCTTTGTTTGCAGATCTGAGCATTTTTTTCAGGGTATATTGTAAAGCTAATGGAATTTACCACAGTGGTGATGTGTTTACAAAACCAGATTTAACTTTATTATCATTGCACAAAGTACAAGTACACTCAGAATGAAATGCAGTTTGGCATCTGATCTGAATGTGCAAAAGTGCTACAAACAGCTGTATCATACATACATAGATACAAGCATGCATACTGCCAAGAGTACCTGTCAGGAGCACAAGACAATCTGGCAACTGGCTGCTAGCAAAACAAGACTTAAAAACACTGGGTAAGAGGTAATCAACGAGGAACAGGTATAGGCACTTGGCGAGTTAGGCTGATCAGTAGTTGCCGTCAGTTGATTTATTGTAAAACACAGGAACAAGGAACAGTGGGCAGGAACACAACTAGAGGAAGCAGAAAAAGGAGAAATCCTTACTTATACTAATGTTTTTTAAGGGAAATAAATAGAAACTTAGAAGTTGAAAAGTCTGTACCTAAATATCCAATACGATTAAGCAGTTTTAAACACACATCACAGTAAAATGGTTCCGTTAGAATCTCCTTCTGTATTGCATTTCACTGTACCATATATAACATTTACATTATTGACATTGATATTTGGTTTGTCTGATTTTAAAGCGGATTTCCTCCTGCAAGATCAGGAGCCGGGCTCCTTTGTAGTACGGAACAGCACCTCTTTTAAAGGTTCCTTTGGACTCGCCTTGAAAGTTCATGAGAAATATTCCAACCTCCAATCTACCTGCCAGTTGGGTAAGACCTCCCATGGACATTTTGAATTTGTGACTGCTAAGTAACCAAGGTAACACATGCAGATACAAAACTATATACTTATTAGAAGTTGATTTCATAATGAGAAAGCTACTGCGTATGCAGTGCTGGGTCATGAAGTGGTCTGACGCCTATGCCAGTCAGAGTAGGGGGCCAGGAGAACATACTGGTCCATCATGGGCAGATACATGTGCACATTCACATTCACATTCACACAATCACACATTATGGGCAATTTAGAGACATCAGTTCATCTAACGGCATGTTTTCAGACTGCAGAAGGAAACTTGGGCACCCAGAGGAATGAAACCTGAAATTAATTGCTAAAGTGATTGTGGATTTGTTGTTTTATAGTCACATATGGTAACATGGGATTTCTGAGTCAAAGGTTTGCCACTTGATCAATTTCTCTGGCCTTTGCCACCAAACTCCATAGGATCAGACCTCAGACCAGGTCATGCAAAAGCCAAAGAGAAATGAACCCACACTCATCCTTTTCCCCCTGCTCTCCTCCTCCTGCCATTCTCCACCATACTGCATAGGG
Organism: Brevimyrus niger; assembly: GCA_015164015.2. Taxonomy (NCBI): domain Eukaryota; kingdom Metazoa; phylum Chordata; class Actinopteri; order Osteoglossiformes; family Mormyridae; genus Brevimyrus; species Brevimyrus niger. The sequence goes on along the minus strand of JAABNY020000040.1, from coordinate 16,444,029 downwards.
TGAAGATGCAACCATCATAGCTACCCTAGCAATCACCTAGCAACATCCAGCCAACCAGTTTATATACCTTAGCAATCACCCTACAAACCACCTACAAACTTAGCAACTACCTTAACAATGACCTAGGATCACCACAGCAACCACCTTACCTACCCTAGGAAAACCTTAGCAACTACCTAGAAATGCTTTCACAACCACCTTGAGTAACACATCAACACCTTAGTATTTTGCCTATTTTCTATGGATTGAACAGTTGGTTACTTGTGGGACACCATATCAACAACCTGCAACACCTGCTTGTTGCTGTGCAACAATCACACTTACATTTTCTTCCGGAAATGCACTTTTCTAGCTAAAGATATTGACTTATTAATTACTTCTTGTTTTATTACAGGTGACGGCACCCAAAATACATCTCTAGTGAAACATTACCTTATTGAAACATCTACTAAAGGTGTTTGCATTAAGGGGTCCACTGAAGAGCCATACTTTGGTAAGTTCTTTTTAGGTCTTTCACTGGGTTTGGCGAGAAATGGCAACAGAAGTAAATATCCTGGGTGCAGTCATTCAGTGTGTAAAAGCCCAATTCCAAAAAAAGTTGGGACTTTGGGTTGTTCAACAACTATATTTGGTGACTTGGGTCAAATGATAAAATATATTGTACAAAATTGCATCATTTTCTACAGATTATTTATAATCAAAATTAAGATGTTACTGAAGAGTAAAAATACATATTTTATATTTATATAATATAATATAAATTATATTAAATTAAAATGAATTTACTTATAAAGATGTAATTTTAAATGTCTTTATCATTTTCATTGGAAATTGCAACCTAAATTGATGGCATGAAAAGGTCAGGCAGGTTGCATGTGTGATGAAGCTGTAAAATGCAGAAGCATATCACACAGTGGTGTTGCACGTCCTTCCCCACTCCTCACTGCACTGTGATAAGGGAAAAGGAGATTTGTTATTTTAATGTTGGAGGGGTGAGCCTGGCATCTCTCCCAGGAATCACAGGGCACTAGGCAGAGGACATTCTACATGGGATGCCAGTCCATTGCAAGGCACAGCTGGGGTACTTAGTTCAATCAAACTCTATTTCGTTTGGTGTTGGTTCCAAGCAAACATTCATTCCTGTAATCTACACCTTGTGTTGTCCATGTATAAACAATAACAAAAAAACACATTTGTTTAATTTATTTGTGTTTCAACAAATAGCAACACACTAGAGCCAACTCTCTCTCCTCTACTGCAGGTAGCTTGTCTGTTCTGATCTACCAGCATGTTATTACTCCTTATGCGCTGCCCTGCAGACTGCGCATTCCCACACAAGGTACGAATAAAACAAACAAATACTTTTTAAGTTATACATTAAGATCAGAAAATAAAAAAACAAATACAAACAATGCTTTTGTTTGTCATTTCGAAACGGAACTATTTATTTAATCTTTAATTGTGGGATAAAATATTACAATGTCATGAAAAATGTGTGCAAGCTAGTTTTTTTTTGTAATTATTGGTAAAATTAATAGCTATGACTTACTTAATCATAAGAGTAAAATTGAGCATTTAGCTTGTCTTTTCCAGAGTACAGCTTGTAACATCTGAATCTTGTTACAGATTTCAGGACCAGAGAGAATAATAGCAAGGAAAAATCAGGAACAGGGTCATCAAAACAGTCTGGTGAGTAATAGTCGGCGAAAGTAATAGTCAAAAACATGATTCAAGCCCAACAATTGCAAAGAACACGAACAACACAGGTCAAATGAGGATGGGTGATATTGTAATTCTTAATATTATAGTAGTTGTAGTTGTTAGTACTGTTATAGTAGTAGTAATAGTAGTAGTAGTTGTTGTTAGTATGACAACGACAACAACATCAACAACAATAATAATAATGAATTTTCTTTAAGGGCATATTTTAAAACACTCAAGGTCACCTAATCAAAAATAAAGCATAGTGTAGCAGATAAGGGTGGTACACAAGTGCAGTAGTTAGCATTGTCCCCCTGGTTAACAGTGGTGCAGTGGTTAGCATTGTCCCCCTGGTTAACAGTGGTGCAGTGGTTAGCATTGTCCCCCTGGTTAACAGTGGTGCAGTGGTTAGCATTGTCCCCTTGGTTAGCAGTGGTGCAGTGGTTAACACTGTCCCCCTGGTTAGCAGTGGTGCAGTGGTTAGCACTGTCCCCTTGCAGCAAGAAGGTCCTGGGTTTGATCCCTGGGTCACCCAGGGTGCCTTTCTGTGTCGGGTTTGCATGTTCTGCCCATGCATGTGTGGATTTCCTCCCACAGTCCAAAGACATGCCGATTAGGTCAGCTGACTACTCTAAATTGCCCATAGGTGTAAATGCAAGTGTGCTTGTCTGTGTTGGCCCTGTGGTAGACTGGCGACCTGCTCACGGTGTACCCCGCCTCTCGCCTGAAGATGCTGGGATTGGCTCCAGCTTCCCTGTGACCCAGATGGATAGAGCAGTATAGATAATGGATGGATAGCAGACAAAAACATTGATGTAAAACAGCAGTACAAAGGCATTGGTATGGAGGTCAGGGGATTGAAAAATCTTGCTTAAACGGATGAGTTTTGAGACATAATTTAAATGGTGCAATGGCGTTCAGCGGGCGAATATGGAGACGAAGGGAATTCCATAACTTAGAAGTCACAAGGTTGAAGGCCCTGGCATCCACTGTGCTGAAACAAATTAGAGGACCATTGAGGATGCTTTTTCACCACATCAGGTACCATACTTTTGGTGCTTCAAGGTGTTGGGTTTCTACTAGCGTAAAAACTTGTACTAGTGCTGAATGACATCACAATAGGAGGCAGGGTATTTTGTACTGAATTTGAAACACTCTGTAGTATATTGTAGGCCTGGACAATGTGCTTTATTAATACCAGCATGGATCATGACATGCACATGCGCATGCAATACATCACTAGTCAGTGAGGTTAAGATCAGGCATTCTTACCTTGAATTCGTAATGGACATTATACTGCAGGGAGTCCAAGTTTCGCTAAAACCTTTTTACACTTAGCAAGGTTTGCAATTTTCGGTATTTTTACTTTTCAATATTATCTAGTATATGTTTAAAAAACAGTTTAAACTTTAACTCCACTACTTTTGCTTTAGCAAAAGAAATACCAAGGAAATGTCACATCTGGTTTGGCATTTCCAGTTTTGATACTGGAAATTCTGGTAAGGGTACTCAATGAAAAAGGGAAAATACCATACCAAAAGTATGGTATTTGGTGCAGTGCTATGGAAGAGCAAAGAGAGAGAGAGGAACCTTGGTGTAAGTGAGATACAGTATAACAAGGTTATAAAGGGCTTTAAAAGTAAGCAGAAGGATCTGGAACCTGATCCTGTTGGGGATGGGGTAGGAGAAGTTGAATGAGCATTGGGGTGATGTGATTGCTGGATTTAGTTAGAGTGATGATACAGGCAGCAGAGTTTTGAATGGCTTGTAGTCTGTAGAGAAGATTTTCAGGACGGCCAGCTAGAATGGAATTGCAGTAGTCAATCCGGGAGGTAGACAGATAATTTATGAGCTCCTGAGTGTGTTGGATTGAGAGGCCATGATGAATACTGGCAATGATGCCTAAATAGAAAAAAGGAGTATGACAGATATTACTAATGCGACAACCAAAGGAAAATATACTGTCCAAAATCACACTAAGACTTTTGAGGTGATTTAGAGACGGGGAAACCAACAATGAGAACACTGAAACTGTGCAGATTTGGAACCAGTTAGATTATGTAATTTTTGTTGCTGTTAAGTTTGAAGAAATCTTTGGAAAACCAAATGTTAAACATTTATATAAATTTGTTGCAGAAAATGTTAATCATATGCTGTTCATTCCCAAACCTTGCAGTAATAAATGACATGGCATGCTGACATTTCCATTTTCACACTTCTTATGTTGTTTTCAGCATATAATTTCCTGTACCTGGGAACGGTGGGCACAGAGATGCTGACAGGACCCTGTGCCCTCCAGAAAGCAGTATCTGCCACTTTTCAGCAAGAAAACATACCCACACCAGCGGTCGTCAATCTGATGGTGTCACCAAAAGGCATCACCCTAACGGACATTCAGAGGAAGTAAGAAAGCTGAAGGAATTTAAATCAATGGCCTGAACATAAAGCTACTGACATAATATCCAGACAATAATTAGTCAACAATAAAACAATATATAAACAAATAAATGAAAGAATGAAATGCAAATTGTTATTGTAAATTCAGCTTACTTTATGTAGTGAATGCACCAATAGTCTGTCAAGATATTTATTAACAAATAAAATTTTCCAACTAGGGTCTTCTTTAGACAACATTACCCTGGCCATCTACTGAGGTATTGCGGGGAAGATCCTGACAATAGAACGTAAGATCAAACATATCTTGTTGATACTTTTATAAAACATGCTTGTCTTGCCTCTGTCGCCGTTGCTTTATTAGTGCCTATAATTTTTTCCCCACAATTCTTCTCTACAGTTGGCCAAAGGACTGCAAATCAGCAATGTAAGTTATTTTCTTATTTTTCTGCTTCCAGTGTAAATCTCTATATCAAATTCTAATATCTTACTTTCATCATTAAAACGGCCTCAAATGAGTGACTATCCGTGACACCCTAATCCTTAATTTTAAATATCCAAAATCCCTTATTTATATAAGTATTGAGACCCTTTATTGTCAGTGCCAATTTAGCTCAGTTCTTCTTTCATTTGATAATGTCTCTAGAACTTCTGTAATCCAGCTATGGTAATTTCCCTTGGCAAGACAGACACCAATGCAGGAGTGGCTGCAGAAGTTTTTGAATGTGTTTTAGTGGTTCAGACAAAACCTAGAAAAACTGTAACCGGGGCAGAACATTGTAGTTTGCGAGCGTTTCCCCTCCAGTCTAGCAGAAAGGATATGAAAGGGAAAATCCAAGAAAATACCCAAGCATAGGTCCACATAGCTGACTTGCTTCTAAGCCAGGTTATACAAATACTGACTAAAGGCTCTGCATATTTATGTAAATGGGGGATTTTAGTTTTTAATGTATTAGAAAAAATTGATTTCACTTTGTCATTATGGGGTAACTGTGTGTCTGTTCAAAAATCTAAAAATTAAGTTTGGAATAGTTCTACACAACAATGTTTAGAAAAAGTGAGTCCTTTTGGAAGGCACTGTACATAGTAATAACAATCTTGTTGACGTATTGCAAGACATCCAACCTTAAGAACCTCTCTTTTTTTCAGAATTTTTGGCTTTGTATCGAAAGGCAACGAGTCAAATGCTGAGAACATGTGCCACATTTTTGCTCCATGTGACACCTTACAATCTTCAAGTTCAGCTGTTGAGTTGATACGGGGCATCATCACTTCTGGTATCAAGTAATATCATTCTAACATGATATAGCAAAAATGGAAAACAGGCTTAATCTGCATGCTAAATTATTTTTGATGCGATATCCAGTTGATATTACACAAATGGTGAAAATGAAAAAATATTTATGATATTTAGTTGGACTGCCTTTAGTTTTCTTTACGATTTGCATTCGCCATGTCATTGTGTTAATGAGCTTATGCAGCATCTCAACATTAATTTTTGTCTATATTTGCATTATTTTTTGCCAATATATTGTATAAAGTTGAACCGCTCCATAAAGTCTTCTCCAGAACATCCCAAATTATTTCAATGGGGTCAAGGTGAGGACTCTGTGGTGGCCTCTTCGTATGTTAAAATCATTCCTCATGCTTCCTGAACCGCTCTTTCACAATTCGAGCCTGATGAGTATTGGCATTGTCATCCTGGAATGTGCCCGTCCCGGCAGGGAAGAGAAAATACATTGATGGGATTCATTCAGGTGCTCAGCTGACTTAATTTAATTGCTGCATAACATTGCTGACCATAGATCAGGCCAACAGAAACAACTCCAGATAGTAACACTGCCTTCAGAGGCTTGTACAATATGCAATATGTATGTGATTCCCTTCCCTTCATGTGATTCCCTTCCCTTCATGTGATTCCCTTCCCTTCATGTGATTCCCTTCCCTTTATGATTCCCTTCCCTTCATGTGATTCCCTTCCCTTCATGTGATTCCCTTCCCTTCATGTGATTCCCTTCCCTTCGTGATTCCCTTCCCTTCATGTGATTCCCTTCCCTTCGTGATTCCCTTCCCTTCATGTGATTCCCTTCCCTTCATGATTCCCTTCCCTTTCCCAGAAGTCTTTTTTTCCAATTAGCCTCACAAAAAAATGTTTTTCTTGTGGTCACACAGCTGTTTAGTCCCAATTTTGGAAGTTTTCATTATGCATGAAAGTGCTCTTTCTTTCACTATTAAATGTAGCCATGAGTTCTACTGCCGATTTTTTAAAAAATGATTTGACTTTACTATGAGTTTTAATGATCTCTAGCCACAATCATTCTTATCAAGGAATCTTTTTTTTTTTTTTAGACCACATTTTTTCCAATTTTACCAAGTTGATGGTTCATCACCAGGATTTTAAAGGGGTTGGACAGTTCTTAACCCAGTTACAATGCCTTAACCAATTTCCTTAGTTGTTTTCTTTGCTTGATGCAGGCCGATAATTTGCCCCTTCTTAAATGTACTAACATCTTTTCCATGACCATCGGATATGTTTTCAAACTTGGTTGTTTAATAAATGAGAAGTTACACACTGGGCCAGTTGAAGTTAAAGGAACTACTGCCAGCTGAAACCTATTATTTATTGCAATAAAAATCCAATCATAAGTATTTGCTTATATAAAAATTCAAATGGTGACCTTTTTTTGATGAGGCAGTGTATGTGTAATATGAGATATAGATAAAAAATTGTGTGAATATTAAACAAAAGTATCTTAAACAACGACACAAAACCAGTTTTTTAAATGATTCTGCATGGGATTCTGATTCTTTCATCATATAAATCACAATGGGTTTCAGTGTTCTGGTGTAATGTGTCTTCATAAAGGTATAATGTATCCTTTTGTTAGTCCAGACTCAGAATGTAGCATGAATCTTACATTGAATTTTTATGTGGGGACTTATCTCTGTGTTCATCTAAACTCAGATCAGTCAATCTAGTTTCCGTGCTCAGAAAATAACTGCTGAGAATGTCTTTATTTGTTATTTGTCTTCTAAAAAAAATAATATTTTTGGTGAAAAATATTCTAGGTTCTGCTTCTGTTTGTGTCATATTCAGTCAGTTTCAGCAACCATCCCAGCACAATTTAACAGAAAATGCAGGATACCAGCGGTCTGACAGCTGTTATTAGATTATATACCTAATTTAAGTTGAATGAACGTGATTCAATTGGCTTAATCATGCATAAGAAAATTTTGTGGGATTAATTCAGATATATTCTATTCTTGGAATACAAAGTGAATGAATATTCATTCAAAATATTATGCATAAAAACTAATATATTTACATATTATTAAAACTAAGTAATACCAACAAGTAAGCTACTATTTTTCCCTACTTGGTGTTAAAACACTCAAACCCTGTTATTTTTCTGAGCTGCCCTTTGCCGATGTGCCTTGTGCGCCCTTCTTCATTAGATTGCGCACTATTCACAGCTAAACATTCCTGCTGTACCCCCAGTGGACAGCTGCACAGACAGTGAGCAGCTTCTGCATAAACCACTGATAAGTCTTCTAGGATGTGAATACTACATCTATATGTACACATATCAGTGAGTGAGGCTAGGTCCAGTTGGTGAAATCGAGGTTTGCAAGCCAAATAATTCAGTTGCCGACTGTGTAAAGTTTGATTATATTACTCTTAATCAATGTGTCTTATATTTACGCCACTGGTATTGTGACATTAGTTAATATTGGGGCAACAATGCGGTGTAGTACTTAATTTTTTTTTCTTTTAATATTTTTCTTTACAAGGCGTTGGATGGAGAATTGCCTATTAATGCCATGACTGTCAGAGGTCAACAATGACTTTAGTACTTTACTTGCACCTTTGATTACAACAGTTTGCATGTCAGCTGCAGGCTGATTAGCTGAATGTAACTTTGTCACTGCACAGGCAGCCAGTGCTCTCATTCCAGCGTAGGCCACCAGCAATGGGGAAAATAATCAGTGTCCCAGGTGCCTCCACTCAGCCTTACCTTCCCATCCAAAACTATAGGTTTGAGCTTTCAGAACGTGCCTGTTTTATAAGAACAGGAACAAGTGCATGTTAAATCCCTAGAGGTCTCATTCAACGTGGCCCAACGGACTGAAGCTGCAACTTAGGGGTAGAGTTCCTGCCAAAAATGATGACAGTAACATCTACTGTACATGTTTCCATGAGGCATGCCACGTTCTTGGACTTACAGTACCGGTCAAAAATCTGGATACACCTACCCATAGAAATTTTTATTTGTAATATTCTCTACATCAAAGCCATACATTAACATATATGGATTATGCACTTACCAAAAAGTATTGAATAAATAAATGTTGGGGGAGGGGGTCAGCTCTGTGGGTTGGGACTTAACCCCAGCTGCTCCAGACCAGCTGACCCTACATTCTGTAGGTTGGGACTCAGAAAGTTACTGGATCAAATCCTTGGGTCGGCAGACTGATGCCCATAAATAAGGCCCTTAACCCCAGCTGACCCTACATTCTCCTGTAAACCGTTTTCATGAAGTGGTCTCCTGAGATGCTTCTCCAGCTGTCCTGAAGGAGGTCCCACATATATGTTAAGCACCCATTGGTTTGTTGTTCTCCTCAACGCTCCATGGTTGGGTTTCTCTCCAGATGGAATGATCTTTGATCCCTCTGAGAACCATATGGTCTCTTGGAAGTCAAATGCCCCAACATTCAGAACTAGGTACACTGATATACTCACTGAAAATGTCAAGCAATGCGTGGCAGATTCAGAGATAGCACAAACACTACTGGTAAGTTCAGGGACAGATCCTCTTGACTGGTATGGTATGGTGTGATTTTGTTGTGTGTGCTCAGGAGGACACACTAATCGATGGAATTTACAAAAATCTTGAAGTGATGCGTACAGACAGAGTGGATAATTTTTCTTCTTTTATATACTGAAGTGTGAAGTGAAGCAATAAGTTATCATATAACTTTCAATATAGGATATCAAAAGCTTTGTTGTTCTTAATTGATCACGACAGCTCAAATTCCCTAAACTTAATTTGTTTGCACATAAAGGCACATACAGTATATGCATCCACAATGTATGTGTTCTTTTTACCAGTTCAGTCTGTTTAGAGATGTTTTCGTATATGTTTTTTTGTTAATTTTTACAAATCTGTACAAAACTTGAACTGATATTTACTGTTTATTTTGTATTTTTCTACATAAAGTTTTCTGTCTGTTAAATCCATCTTATTAATAACATATTATTATTCGTTACCAAATGTCGCCAGAATTTTACCTCCCCCTCCAACAAATATTGTTTTTGGTGTAATACTTTCTTGGTCAGTGAATAATTCCATCCATTTTCCATCCAGATTACTGTTGACAAAGATGAGAGTGTTTAGGCTAAGTGACATCATGCCGTGACAAGTCCATTCTGATAGGTCACAAGTAGTCGTTCCACAGTGAACAGCCAATTTATGCTCCCAGTAACTGACATGGGGATGACATTGATGAACAACTTACACACCTTTCCCTGACAGATGCAGCATCACTCACATACCCTAAGCCCGGTAACAGGTGGTGTGTTTTTCACTTTGTGTGCAGAGATTTGGTGCACTTTGACAGCAAAACTGGCCAGTGGGTCTTACATTTTACGAGGAAGCTCTACCAGGAAGAAGGTAAGAAGAGGAATGATTCTTGACTGTCTGAATAACTCTCTGTCACTAATAATCCCGGTTTACAATGCAGATACAAAATTATGGCAGCAAAAGGCGGCATATCTATCAAGGCCTTGAAGGTGCAGTGGAAAAGACCTCTGAAATACAATAGCAGATGATGGTGTTTGGCAGCGGAGCTCTGTGCAGTCCAGGGTAACCTGGGTGTCCTGGAAATTCTCAAACTCCTCTGACAGGTGGGCTTATACTCTCTCTCTGGGCATCCAAATGCACACCGAATGCAAGAGAAAATAGGGATAGCTGGCCCAGGATGATATGACGGAGCTCACAGTGGTCTGATGAAAGTGATGAGTCAGATCTCTCCGATTGAGGCCCATAGTAATATGTAATATTATTACAAGGAATATACCAATTGCAGGTAGCATCTTAGTCTGTTTTCTCGTTGGTCCTGTCTCCCTGGTCACTTTGGAGCTCACGATCTGGGTCACTGGAGGTTCAGCAGCTTCGTTCAGTTTCCCCTCAGGTGGTTGTAGGCGGCTAACATGCAAAGACAGCAGGCCTTTATGAAGATACATAAGATGAATATAATTAAAAATGTTCCCCCTCTTAGTCTAGTTAGAATAGTTACTTAATTTCTTACTAAGTTGATCCTCAGTTGCACTTAGCTGGTTATAGAGCTACTCTATATATCTCTTGAGTTATATTTGCCATCAACCTAGACTACTGGTTTTCAGGACAGTGGCAAAGTTAATAAAGTACATACAGTATGACACTGGTGGCTGGTAGCAGTGAGCTGGTGTAGCAGCAGACATCCAAAAAAAATCAGCAATAAAAATACATTCAGTTAGCAGTTTATTAGGGACACTACACTAAAACTAATGCTGTGCATGTAAATGTAATGCAATCTAATACAATGGTCCTGCATTATTTTTTTTATAAATGCGATAGCATATATTCGGTATTGCTTTAAACTAATTTAGAGTTAATTCGACTGTGTTTTGGAGGCTGTATACATGCACATGCTGTGAACAGGCTATCTAGATTTGGGTTATAGAAAAAGGTCATAGTTTCTGATAATGAAAAAGCCATTCTCGAATTCAAAGGCAGATCATTTCAGACTTTTAGTAAGGTCTGCAATTTCATACGTTAAAATAACTTTAAAAATTAATTGGAATAAATTAACATATCATAGCGTAAATCATGCATAAGGGGGTGCTGTTGTAATTGTGGTTATTTTATTTATACATTTTTTGTAACATTTCGTTTTAAGCTCTTAATCTGCCAAAATCAGATTTATTTTGAAAGAGATAAACGTGAAAGCCGAAAATTTCCTCGCATCCCTTTCAGTGTCATTTGCTGTGCCAGCGTCCTTCAGAGAGATAATAAATATTTTACGTAACCTTTAGTTTGACCTGGTGGACAACAAATTTTGTCTTGCCTGACATTCTTGCAAATAGTAATTGTATTCTTTACATTTCCTTCATGCAATTCAGATTTTTGACGGAGTACTTTTTATCCTTCGCTGGAAGAAAGAAAAAATGCTCAGCTGGTTGCCGTCGCATGTAGTCATTATATAAACGCAATAAGCGTCAGATAGACTGATCGTGGGACTGAAGCGACGATGAGCTCTTACGCATTACGCTCCCTTTTCGTATTCGCCTCTCTGACTCTAAGCGTGGCAGCAGAATACTCCAAGAGCGAAATCGACTACGATTTTGGCGACTACCGGGGAAAGTGGTGCCTGGATGACCACGGCTTTGTCTACAGTATAGGAGAAGTCTATTTCCCCGGTCACACTGCCTGCCCCTGCACTTGCACCGAAGATGGTCCCATCTGCATAAAACCTAATTGTCCGCGGATTCATCCCAAATGCACGCGCATTACCTACAAGTCGTGCTGCCCGGTATGTGAAGCTATTAGCCGAGTCTGTATCCATAAGGGAAAAACCTACAGAGTCCTTGAGGAATTCATGGTAAGATACAAAGTGAAACGTATTTTAATTTCGAATAACTTGAAAACTTAGTACATACAGTAAAAGGATATTGGAACTGGAGTTGAATTACTAGTCTTTTCGATACATTGAACATTTGAATGTATTTTATCTAAATAGAAAAAAAACTTGAAAACTTGTCACATCTGTTTGACCCCTCCCCACCTCATTGTCCCGAAAAGTGTCGCCGGAGCCGTCAACTGTAACTTTCTTAACTTTATACATATACATCAGTGATGCGCGGGTTGACCCGAAATAAGCGGGTGCCCGCGGTCACCCGCGGT
>JAABNY020000040.1:16383113-16395793 GCA_015164015.2 Brevimyrus niger | reverse complement strand
CGTGTAACTAAACTCTTCACCCAATAAGGGCAAAGGTGTGTCGTCACGGAGGCGGTTCCAGTTTGTGCAGCCAGGTGCAATGCATCTAACCATAATGACTTGCGTCAGGATCAGAATGCATTGCTTTAAGGCAGCGCTGTATGCAAGTCGAACACAGCCAATGACCGGACTGGGGAAACAAGCTGAAAAGCGGTCTTAAGGCAGAGGACTAATGACAACAACCAGAAACACCTGATCACATGGGGATCCCACACAAGGTTAATGAGGGGGCGTGACACACAGAAGGGACGGACGATCGGGGCAGGACAGGGGTAATGATGGGATAAGATTTGTATTGTTTTGGAAGCCATTAAGAAAAAAAATGCTGTTCTTGATTTATCCTGTTCATTTTGAGTTTAAATGATAAAAAAAATATATATAGGTGTAATTTTGAGGACCGGGAACTAATTAATTGGTTTTGCATTATTCGAACAGCACTCAAAATTTTTAGGATTTGATCCGGAGTCCAGAGCGGATTAAGTTCGACAACCGAGGTACCACTGTATTAATATAGGCTTAATATACACTAGATTGTAATGTCAGATATTTATGTTTAAAGACTGTCGTTGAAACTGTACAATAGAACCACCGCTTTCTGCCTTTTTAAATGTCCATGCTTATTATTCACTCCTGATAGAAATATATATAAAAAAATGAAAGGAATGGACATTTGGACATTTGTCATCTTTTGTATTGGTATCATGTGGGCAGCAATGAGCATCATATTCAGTTCAATTCAAACTGAATCCAATTCAATTAAAAAAAACTTTATTTGTCTCTAAGGGGCAATTAAGGCACTTAAGGCAGTGACGTAAAGTGCAACAGTGATTACAGTGTTTAGAAGGTTCTGTGCAAAACTACAGTCAATCAGGTAGATGGGGACTAAGTAAATATGTAAAAGGAAGGGATTGGTAGTGGGCATGGGGGGTCAATGCAGAATGAATGCAAGGAGGTGTGGGGGGGAGGGAAGTCTGTGAGTTGTGGAGTTGAACGGCCCTGGGAATAAAGGTTGCTCTCCACCTCTGTGTCCTGCAGCCGGGACAGCGGAGTCGTCGTCCTGAGGGGAGCCATTCAAACTCCGGGAACAGAGCAGGGGAGGGTCCTGCAGAATCCCTGCTCACACAGGGATGAAAGTGCTCTGACCGGGAGTCCGATGATCTTTGAGCAGGCGGGTCCTGTGTTGCAGACTTGTGGAGTGATACCAGCAGGTGATGGAAAAACAGAGGACACTCTCAATGAAGGAGTAGTAGAGGATTCTAAGCATGACCATGTTGACCCCAAAGCTGTCGAGCTTCTTTAGGAGATATTGCAGCTGCTGACACCTTTTTATAATGTCCTCGGCGTTGGAGGCAAACTTTAGGGTGCAGTCAAAGGTAGTACCCAGATATTTGTACTCCTCCACCACTTCCACTGTCTGCCTGTGGATTATGCTGACAGATCCTGTCACCAGCTCCCTCTGTTAGAAAATGTCACCACCATGTCCTTGGTCTTCTCCTATAGCTTATATTAATGGGGAAATTGATACTGTTTTTTAAAATGAGAAACATAGACTGCTACATGCGACTGAGCCCGGTCAGCTGTGTAGCCTGTCATGGTTTTTAGTTGCTTTTTAGGTGGTTTTTATGGAATCTTTCATTGTAATAGCTTTGAAAATATATCAATATATCTCTTCATCTATATTATAATTAAAAAAGAAGGAACACCATGGGTCTTACATTTTTGACAAATATGTCCCTTTTTGCTTTCTGAAATGTAGTTTTCATTAATAGAAATACTAAAGATTAGTATACTAGGCAATTAAACTATTCAATAATTTTTCTAATTTTCTGTATTGCACAGAAGAATGCACCCATTAATCATTAAATTCGTTTTTTACTAACATACACATGGCCATCTATAATCTTTTTTTTTTGTGATTGTTTTTTTACTTATATTGCATTTCAGTATAATGATAAGACCAGTGGACATGCCCTTGCTATTCTTAGTCGTATTCTTCACCTTTTCACCACTTCTGTAAGTTTACACCCATGGTATTAGGTTTCTTTGTTTGTATCCTAGTTTGATGCATCTCTTCAGAGAATACCCTTTACCCTGACCCCTCACACTCTCTGACCTGTTGGAGTTTAACTTCTTGTTAAATTCACCATAGTGGCCTTTATCCACTATCCAGTCATGTGATTTAGTGTAGCGTTTCATTTAAACTGGGGGACCTTAATTCTGACAAGTTATCCGGCTAAGCAAGGAATCCTGCTCTCTGATACAGGCCCCATATCTTGTAAACACAGTGCAACAAATACAGGTAGTTCTTGCTTTGTCAAAAAGCAGCCCAAGGGATCTCCAATGATGTCACATGGGTAGTTACAGTTACTATGCCCACACCTCTTGGGGAATCCCAGTATGCCAGGTTTGGCTGATTTTACCATATCTACAGCTCCTCTAGCCAGTGTTTCTCCCAGCCATTTGCATGTTTTGTTTAATTGACTTGGTTACACATTGGCAAATGTGAAATCTTCCTGGTTTTCCTGAGAATTTGAGTGTTCTTGTATGTCTGCCTGCCTACTGATCTCCTGACCCATTTCTGCCTTTAGACCCCAGGACCTGTCCAACCCCTCCAGCCAGCCTACACTCCTTGCCTGACCATCGCCCGTCCCTTGACTACCGAAACCCGTTTTGCCCCGAGATCATTCCTGCATCTTACCTGACCTTCGCCTGCCTCACAACTTCAACACTGTCTTGCATTTTGGATCCCATTCTGACTTCCGCTGGTTTTGATCTGGACTGTTTTTGAATACAATCTGTCTTGTGCCTCACTGGAAAACTGCCTTCAACATTCCTACTGGGCAGTACGAATATCTGGTGATTCCCATTGGGTTAACTAACTCACCGTTCCAGGGTCACATTAATGATGTCCTTAAGTAGCTGGATGACATACTCATTTTTTCACGGGATGAGCAGGAACACATTCAAGATGTCAGAGAAGTTCTTCAGCATATACTGTCCAACAGATTGTTTGTCAAGGCAAAGTGTTAATTCCATGAAGGCCTCTCTTTCTTGGGTTTTATCATTGCTGAGGGTTATGATCCAGATGGATCTAGAGATGGTCAAATGGGTAGCAGAATGGCCGTAGCCACAGACATGAAGGGAATTACAACCCTTTCTCCGTTTTGGTAATTTTTACCGTCGATTCATCCAAGGATACGGCTTGGTGGCAGCCCCTCTTACTGCATTAACCTCCACCAAGATCCATGTTCAAGGGACTGAAGCAGCCCAAAGAGCCTTTTCTGACCTCAGCGAATGTTTTACTTCAGCCCCTGACTTACAGATGCCTGATCCTTCCAAGCAGTTTGTGTTGGAGGTAGATGCCTTGGGAACAAGTGTGGGGGCTATCCTGTCCCATCGGTCCTTTGTCCGATACTAAGCTGCACCCCTGTGCATTTTTCTCTTGGAAGCTCACTTGAGAAATTACAATATAGGGGATCAGGAACCGATCACAGTAAAATTTCAAGAACCTTGTTGCAAATTGATGTTTCTGATATTTCAATTTAATCTATTTGTGTTAAAAGAGATGTTTGTGTCATCTAAATGTGTGCTTTAATGTATTTGTTAATAATATAGTTGTAGGTTATTTACATATTTCCGTTCACTACATTACCCATAATCCTATATGGGTTTAGTTATGTAACGGGATGGGGGAGTAGATGAAGAAAGTAGTAAGAAGGAAGTAGGTACCGCCATCCAGCCAACATTTACTGAAGTGTAAGTTTATGTTTGAAACGAAGTAAAGAGATTTGAAAGATCAGTTCTGTTTCTGTCTTGTGACTTGGAAGATAAAAACTACCACAACAAACCTAGAATGCTTTTGTTCTGTCCCATAGCTCAATGCTTGCCAGGCTAGGTGGTTCTTATTTTTTACTTTTTTTAGTTGACAGATCTCCTACAGGCGTGGCTCTAAGAACTGCATGCCAGGTGCACATTCACAGTTCAGAGAGGAAAAGGATATGGAAGATTCCTATATCCTGTTCTCCTGGCTAAAAGCTTCATTGGAGTCTCGTGATGCATTGAGGACGCAGTTCAGGCAGACCAATGCTTCATCAAACTACCCGATGGATACCCACCAAATCAACTGTTCATTTCACAGTTTTTATGCTCTTAGGTTTTCCAGTGGGGTCACTTTTCCCTACTGGCCTCCTGGTAAGACTAAACGTGCCGTTACCCCTTTGCAGATACAGTATTTTCTTTCTGCATGTTCTGTAGACAGGGTGGCCACTGCAATCATTTTTCTTTCTGCAGTCTCATAATAGCCGAAATAGGACCATACCTCTGACCTAGTCCTCTAGACAGCTTAATATTTTCCTGAGGTCTGTCGCCACCTTCCACCATGTCTTCAACACAAAACAGACCCATGTTGTCTGTGCAACTGTCTCTGGGAGACTGTTGCTAACTTTGGTTACAGTATTTTCTTTAATGTGGCACCAGAGAGATGGCTCAGCATATGACAGATCCCAGTAACAGCTCACAGGGAATGCTGGGAAATTGTAAATAGCCCCTGTTTGTGTTCTTAGTACTGTATTTCACTCTTTGTGGTCATTGTCATACCCTGACAATCAGCTGCCAGTGTAACTGTGACCATTGTGTTTATACAGACAAGCTCCTGAGGAAAGTTCAAACAAACAAAGCACCTGGAAAAACCACAAAATACAGGTGAAGAAAATTGACTGAGCTGCCATATAACAGCAGTTTTCTAAAACAAATCCTCTTCACATCTACTCAAATCCTGTTGTCTGCTTGAAATTCTAGGTAGGTCTTTGCCCACCAGAATTGACTATGTTAAGCGAAAGGGCAGTGCTAATCATCTGCTGTATTTGAGTTGAGAATACCTAAATCTAGCACGACACAGTACATCCATCAACCTCATTTTCACAAACGTTGTAGTTGGTTGAGATGACAATTGATACAAACTACCATTTCACCCAGTTAACTATTTCCATACCCAATAGTCGGTGTGAATGCTGCAGATAAATTCTATATGAAATGTGACTGCGTCATTCATTACTTGTAACCATGGGCCAAAGGGCATTCAGCTAATCTGCCCCTCAGCTTTGGAACTCTCTCCCTCCTGACCTCCCTGCCATAGACTCTCTTCCACTGTTCAAGACCAGACTCAAAACTCATTTGCTCGGTTTATCTTACATCAATTAGTCACTCATTTACTGTATTATGCTGCTTCATGTTTTAATCTGATGTTTATATGTATTGTGTATTTTCTTTGTACAGTGTCCTTGGGTGTTCTGAAAGGCGCTTTTAAATAAAATGTATTATTATTATTATTATTATTATTATTATTATTACACACTGGGAGTCTATCATATTGACATTGACTGTTTACAAATCAAAGCCTGACTGATGTGAGAAAGGCATAGTTTTTGACGTACTCTGTCCCCTCTTATACCTGCTGACAATTAAACATTCGCTCTGAGAATTTGTTAGTGGCCCAGAAACAGGTTTGCATGGTTTTTTCGAATGCCAGATGTACAAGAATTCACCATTAACCAAGCATTGAGGCATATCAGAATAAATACGTTAAGTTATTCAGAGTTTGAATTATATGGTGGGAAAATAATGAAGTACAAACCTTTTTCAATAGTAGCACAAGCTAAAACTAAAACCAGACAACATATTCATAACTTAAATGATAAATGCTTATTTTTGATAAATCGGCATGAATATCATCCAGTAAATAAATATATTTAAATAAATAAATGAATGTTTGTGAAAGCTACATGGAGAAACATTGCTCCATTCACAATAAACTATACTGAGCATTAAAAACGAGTTTTACAAAAGGTTGCAATGTCTCTCCTTGCTATACCTGCAAATTCAGAGGAGAATCTGCATCATTTTTAATAGTGACATTGCACTGAATAGATAAGGCTCTAAGCAATCCAATGACCAGCACCACTCTGCTTTGATGCAGATGGTTCTAGCCCAGTATCAGAGACGATCCATAACTGGGCACCATGGGTAAATACGGAAGGCCAGAGTCACACTGTAGAAATTAATTAAAAATTATGAATAATTAAATACTGGAGTCTCAGTAGAGGGGCATTACAATAAAAGAAATTATAAATGGATATGAACACAGCTGCAGCCAAAACTCCACAGTGTGTGTTACCAGGTACGAGGTAAGTTAGATATTCTGCTGGATAACCCACTGGTTAATTCACCTACCCAGACTTTAATACTTGTTTTCCCCTCTGCTCCCCTTGTAAATGCATGCCTGGTCTGCCAAAGTATTTTGCTGCAAGTATTAGAGTCTGTTATCTCAGGTGTTCTCTGGAATCCCACACTTTCTTATCAAGGCATGTTCATTAGCAAACCTCTCCCATTCTTCATCATCTCCTCACCCTGAGGGAGCCACTTTGGGTCTCTGCCGACCTACAGTAGGCTCCACGTGGACAACTATAATGTAAAACAGGTAGCAAGCCGGCTATAATGTTTATTGCTACTAGGATTAAGGAAAAAGGGAGAAAGGAGAGCTTAGCATGTGCCAATAAATGATTTTTAAACATCTCAATGATTCGTGCCCAGTTGTTACTTTTATTAAAGCGTGGCTCATTATAGAGGGCCCTGGTGGGGTGTGAAGAGACCTATTGCCAAATCCAGAATTACCTTAAAATATCGCTTTGACACTGTGGTCAGAAATGGTGGAGGACCTATTTTTCCACAGGATACTGCATGAGTAAACAGGCCAATCCTGTGTGTTTTTTTTTTTTACAGTGAGAACTGTTTATGAAAATAAAGGACTAATATATTAGCAACAGCTGCAATAATTGTAGCAGTAATCAGTTCATGTGAGCACTGATAGGGAGGAGCTCTTCAGTAAATATCACTTCCTCATTTCCAAGGGAAAATTGGATTGCAGTTTCCTGGCAGTGGGCCACTGACTTTTAATGAAGAACATAATTGATTGAATTAAGATTAATAGGTGCAAATGGACAAAGAGGTCTGCAGCACCCATGTAGAGGGCAGGCTGGGGAATAAGTACACAGTGCAAGAAAAGACCATCCCCAACCTGCCCATGTAGGTCTATACGATATATAGTTTTAGAGTCGTCATCACGATGTATATAATAATCAAGCAAGGCAAATTAAATCTGCAACTTTTTTGCTATACCAATTAACCATTAAACAATAAGAAAACTAAAGAGAAAAACATGGAAGTAAAAATGTGCCGAAGCAAGGACAGCAGTGAACAGGGATGTAGAAGAAACAGGCAGAAGTAAAGCAGCAGCAGCCCATCTTGATTTCTAAATCCCTCAACAGTAGCCGACTACCAACAAATAGGGGCATCAATAACAAGGTGGGGTATTTGAGCGCCCTTCCAGGTAGCCAAAATTACAATGCCAGGTTCCAGGCACCAAAATGGCCTGCCAGCCAAGTGGCCAGTGGAGGCAGTCAACCCATCACTGAGCACACACCTCAAGTGTGGAAAAACTGCCCTATTTATACTGAATTTACTAATTAAGGGCATGCTGGGCAAAGACATTTCAAATGTAGTAGGTATATAATCCACCCTGCTGCACTGGCATCAATATGATGAACACATAGGAGTTTTCAGTCTGCCAAAGCAAGCAAAGGTGCTGAGGTTAGCTTCTGGATGATTAAATCAAAAACTGCCTGACAAGTCCATTTGTCCCCCAAGAAGGGTGACTTTGTTCATAGACTACATTATGGTCCTTTGTGTATGGGCGAAAAATCATTGAGTGGCCTAACAACCTTGGGAAAATCTCTATTAAACTGCCAATAATTCCACGGAATGATCTGAGCTCCTTACCTGTTTAAGGATGTGGTTACTCCTTGACTGCAGCAATTTTGTCTGGATCTGGCTGAATTCCTAGGGCTGATATCACATACCCTAGGTTCCTCACAGTATGAAAGAACCTTCACTTCGTCAAATACTTGGAAAGTCATAACATAAGCTCAAAATATGCAATGTGCTTCAACTCTCATTGCCCATTCCTCAAACTCCTCCAGTTTGTTTGAGAATATGAAGTCATCCAAATAACAATGACTTCTTGAAAGTTAACTGAAGGTTCACTAAAATGTTGCAGGTGAGTTTGTAAGGCCTTGAGGTAATCTGCTAAATTTCCATATCGCAAAAGGAGTTATAAAGGAAATCCTGGGATGATCTGATGGCTGATGGGATGCTTGAACCTGCTATCAAAGGGAATGTCCCCTCTATATGAGGTAGGGGGTAGGCATCTTTCTTGTTAAGGTTGAGAATCCTGGAAATAAATACCGATGTGTCAAGATTAAGCGCTTGTGTATGACCTGCCATTTGTTTAACACCACTCATAGCACCTGTCACAGGGTCAAGGAAAGGCAGTGATTTAGAAAAATGGGCTGGGATTTCCATCCCCTTTTCCACAAATATAGTTCACTGCTTTCTGACTCAAGGTACTTGGACTAATTTTATATGCTAGAGCTAACTCATTGATCTGCTCCTTGAAATTATTAGGCATATCATCAGTTGCTCATGCTAAAGGGACTCTCTTATCGCTACGTAGCTTAGCACTTATTGTATCTGGGCAGAAGTCTAGTTGAATGACTTACTAACCAGAATCGCCAGTAGAATGTCCACTTTCCAAAAGCAATGGGGTATTGGGCTCAATGAAATTACATAGAATGATATCAAAAAAGCCACCCAAATGCTGGATTTTGACAACCTGCTCAAGTAAAACGAGTACTTCTAACACACCTTCTAGGATGACTTCTGCTCTAACTCCCTTAAGTATGACTCTACATTCTGGATTCAAACCATAATTTGCACAAAACTCCATTTTGTCTAATGTTTTCAAACAAATGATGTGACTCTGAACTAAACACGTTTATGTGTTATGTCAGGTTAGACACACTTGGGCACAGTCTTTTTCTTTAAGATGTAACCCAATGAGTAAGGTGAACTAGCATCAGTTATTCATCCATCCATCCATCCATCCATTGTCTGAAACTGCTTATCCTATTCAGGGTCATGGGGGGTCAGTAGCCTATCCCAGAGGCTATGGGTGCAAAGCAGGGAACAACCCAAGATGGAGTGCCAACCAATCACAGGGCACACTTCCCACATTCCATTTACAGTAAAATCCCAGTAGAGTGGACTCACTTATAACAGAATACCATACCATACCATATCATACCAACTTTATTTCTAAAGCACTTTAAACAACCACACAGGACCAAAGTGCTGTACAAAGAGAAATAAAACAATAAAAAATTATAATAAAACAATTACAATTATAATAAAACAATTAAAATTATAAAACAGTTCTATAAACGACAAGGTCCACTTGTCTTGGCCATACACTGTTGCGAATATGCAGAAAAAGCTTCAGGTACAGCGGACTTGCATATAACAGAATTTTGCTTATAACGGACAAACAGTTTGCTCCCCAGGGCTGCTTTTAGCTGTCACTTTGTTCGGCTATTACAGACAAGCAGGCTCCGCCTACAATACAAGGCGCATGGCGTGCTGTTGACATCCACCGAAGATACGTAGTCGGGATTATAAATAATCATGCATCTGATCAGGTAAAGTTGGATTACTACATGTACAATATAATAATCAATACCACAAGTGTGTCTGTTGGGGTGTGGCGTGAGTAAATGGTGACCTGTAGTTCTGGGCATACAGAAACTCTGAATATAATGGACTTTGGGTATAGCGGAATGTTGTGCCAGGTCCCTTGAAGTCCGTTATACTGTAACTGGATTTTAATGTAAATAATAAAAAAAAATGATTGGAAAAGCTAAGAAAAGGTGGTTAAGTTAGTAGTTTATAAACGAAAGTTCAAACAAGGAGACCTAATGAACGCAAGTGTGGACAATCACACCAGTTCCGGTTTTATATAAAGAGTAAGTCTAACCCACCTCTTTGCCATTACAGCTATTCAGTTCACCCGCCTCCTCCCCTCCACCACCTTCAGCTCCCCACCCTGGTCTGGGATTGGCTCCTTCACCTCCTGCCTGCTCCGGCATTGGCTCCTTCGCCTCCTGCCTGTTCTGGGATTGGCTCCTTCGTCTCCTGCCTGGTCGCCCAGCCAGATCTATCAGCTTCAGAGTCGATGGAACCGACGACCAAGAGACAGGCTTCGCCAAATCACTGTTCACATACTCATATAAATTGTTTCATCAAATAAACACTCATGTTGAAACTATCTATTGAGGTCTCCTTGCTTTAATTATAGTTAGCTACTACCCAACACCACACAACGCACACAGGTCATATAGTCATGTGTTTAGAACAAGTATTCAAGAGTGCCCCGTTCCTGAAATCAGCCAAGTGTACCTTGAACTTCGAATTGCGGCGTACTTGGCGTGCACTTTATCCATACTATATTGTTGTATTGTCTGATCATGTTTATTAATTTGCTACTGTAACACCAAATTTTCCCTTTGTGGGATTAATAAAGTTAATCTTATCTCACTTTGGCAAATACCATATTGAAGCAGTCTTTGGCGTAGTATACAGACCACAATGCACTGTATCGGTGATGGCTACTGTTTATGTGACCCAGCTGTAGCTTGAGCAACTGTGCACACTTGGTGTCATATAGGCAATTTGGTGATATTCATACTTGTTAGATTGTGGGTGTTTCTTGATATCCATACTTGACCTTACTTGTTTTCTCTTGTATCAATATTTTGTCATCTTCCATTGTGGAAGGTCGGTTCCAGTACTCAAGAACAGAAATATAAAAAAATCTGCAAAAATCCCTAGATGTTGTCCTAAAAATGATTCCAAAACTATATGACATAGAATGTGCATTATGGCAAGACGGTGAAAAAAGCTCCATCAGTTTCCGTGACAACTGATTGCTGGACCACCTGCTCTTTCATGTCTGTCACTTGCCACTTTATTGAAAATTACTTGATGACATCTTGCCTGCTGGACTTCTCTGAGTTCACTGGCAGACACACTGCAGAAAACTTGGTAGAGGAACTATTAAGAGTGGTAAATGAGTGGCAAGTACAGGACAAAGTGGTGTGCTGTGTGAGTTATAATGGTGCCAACATCACCAAAGCCTTAAAAATTCTGAAGCGGACCCACCACCTATGTCTGGTGCATACATTAAACCTGATGATAAGAGATTCCCTGAAGGTGGTGAAAATAATCGCGGACAAGAAGCACAGTAGCTGCAGAGAGGCTGAAGTCCACACAGTGCCAGATGGGGTCGCCTGAACTGAGGCCCAAACAAGCGTGCGCCACCAGGTGGAACTCAACATTTTATATGTTGAAACGCATTCTTGAAACAAAAGATGCCATCATCTCCACCCTGGCCCTCAATTAACGCACCTGTTTATGCATTAAGTCAAGAGGAATGGGAGCTGGTGGTCTGCACCATCCTGCAACCATTTGAGGAGGTGACTGTTTGGAGGTAATTACAGACAGGTACCTTGGACAGTGGTTTTCTTCTCTACTGCTATTCAGTCACTACATCATTATAGTATATAGTATATGTTATTATACTTTGCAGTAACAACACATATCATTGATTAAACTGAAAAAAGCAATATGCCTAATTTTAAAAGTTGCTGTTTTCTGTTCTTCAGCATTGTCACAGCCTCCAAAATGCTCCTGCTTTGCAAAGGTCTTTGGCGGGTGACAGCTCAACACCAAATGACAATAACCCTGCAAGAAGTAAAGCAATTGCTTGGGGCTCTTTGTTCGGCTATGGAGTTCAACACCATCCACTCAGAAACCACATTACTGGATCCTAGGTTTAAAAAGCTCGGATTCAGTGACATCAGAGCTACTGCCGAGGCACTTCAGAGAATAACTGCTGCAGTGGTGAAACGCCGCCCAGCAGCCAATCAGAGAATAACTGCCGCAGTGGCGAAACGCCGCCCAGCAGCCAATTAGCTCCACCATTAGAGGGCCAAGTGGAGGAGGAGCCACAAGCTAGTGATGTGTGAGAGATGCTACAGGAGATGCTGCAAAGAGAGATACTACAGCCGGAGTTATAATGGAGATGCGATGTTATCTTGAGGAGCCCCTCATCCAACGTGGAGAAGATCCACTAAGCTGGTGGCAGGCCGAGGCTTCAGTCTTCACACACCTGGTGAAGGTGATGGAGGGGAGACTGTGCATCGTGTCAGCATCTGTTCCTTGGGAGAGAGTCTCCTCAAAAACAGGGCAGATACTGACTGAGAGGAGAAACCGCATCAGCCCATTCAAGCTGAGGCATTTGATTTTTCCTGCACTGAGGACATACTGTTTGGTTCTGTTTCTGTTCTGTGGATTTGTTTGCAGTGTTTTGTTCATTTGTTTTTGTGTCAAATTACAATTAAAAGTTTTAATAAAATATTATACAAAAGTAAGAATGCTTGCTTTTGTAACAAAACAAATACACAAAATTAGGCAATTATAAGGCTTCTCATAAAGACACTAAATGCAAAAGGGTTCTTCAAAACACAAAGCATTCATATATGCCAAGTTAGGCTAAAATATGAGGCTACAGATGACAATTGGGAGCCGAAAGATCCGGCTCTTCATTGGGAGCCGAAGGATCCGGCTCTTCATTGGGAGCCGAAGGATCCGGCTCTTCATTGGGAGCCGAAGGATCCGGCTCTTCATTGGGAGCC
>JAABNY020000040.1:16358017-16369611 GCA_015164015.2 Brevimyrus niger | reverse complement strand
TAGGACTCAGGTAAAAACACATTTATTGGCTTTCCAGTTCATCCATCTAGTAATTCTAATAATTGTAATGGTGAAGGAGGAGTGGGGATTATGTGGATTATGAATTTTGCAGTGCACTCTGTAGTCCCTCATACAATCAGGACTGGAGAAGCTTGCATGTTCTCTCTGGGTCTCTTTCAAATAGGTGTCTAAACTGCTCATGTGTGATCGTGAGTGTATGTGTACTGCAATGGACCGACATACAATTCCACTGCTATGTCAACTCTAAACTGAATGTACTGTTAGAAGATGAATGGATGGAAAGAAGTCTTATTTTAAAAAATCATCACCCATAATTCTGCTGGCTGCTCACTGAGACACTTGCTAACATGGGATGGCAGTGTGGCCCAAACATTTCGAGGTTTCTCCAAAAGCTGTTTCCCTGGCACCACAGCAGCACTGAAATGGCCTGAATCAAAGCCTCAGAAGCCTGCTAATTCATTCTGCTTTCACATATCTCTGCAGCTCCATTTGTTACCATCGCCATAAAAAGATCAATGCTTTTACAGACAGAGCTTGCTAGCTAATCCTGGGAAAGTAGAACAGTTATGCATGCATTGATGGGGGATTAACCATCACCCCATTATGCCCTCCTATCTAACATGGAAACGCCTCTATCCTCTTTTGCTAAGTGATTCTGTGGCTGTGACATGCGCCCAGGTCCCAATGGAGAATTACTGTACGCAAAATGGTGAGCTAGTGACAGAAGAGGAGGGTGACAAGAGACATTGAAATCTGCAGCACTAAGCGGGAGATCCTGGCAAGACTATCCTTTTCACTTGCCTTTTCCTTCAGACGGTTTGCATGGCTTTCAGATTCAGTCTGAAATATTAGAAGAAGATCACTCTGGAGTAGAAGATCAATCTGCAGGCTCCCTGAGACACCCTGACAATATCAGCAGCTGAGTATAATTCACTGCCGTGTTCATTAAAGGGACAGGATGGACAGGGGGTGAATTAATATACAGGGTTAGTTAAACAGGAGTTTCTGAAGGAAACAAATCTAAAGAGACTTATATATACCTGGCATAAAAATGGGATTCCTGGCTATGCTGGTCCTAGCTCCTCTCCTTACAGCACAGAACATACCAGTTTTCAAAGAAGACATTACTGCTGGTTCTGCGTCTTCCACAGGCCCCGCAAGCATGAAAAGGGCAGACGGTCCCTCATCTGTCGTTCAGAATCCAAAGACAAGTATAAGCTCTTCAGATGAAGAGAACCGGGCACTGGTCGAAGCTTATTTATACAACGGCAACGCCACCTTGCTCTCCCTGGCGAATTGTTCTAAAGCGTATCAGTTACCTGGACGACAAGGACCTGCGGGTGAACTCAGTCCCTTGCTGCGCCCAGCTGTGGACGCCATTACCAATGCTGCCAACTTCCTTAACATGATTTTTCAGGCGAACGATTTACGGGACAGCAGCATAAAGGAGGATTTGGAGTGGTACCATGCTTTGGTACGAGCTCTGCTGGAGAGCGACCCCCTCATTCGCCGGGCCCTCCTTGCTTTTGATACTCAACCTTCGGTGCTGCAGCCGCAGCTTGTGATCCAGGCAAAGCACCCAAGCTACAAGTCCCAGGACATTCTCCTGCAGGGCCTTTCCTCAGCATGGCAGAACCTTCATGCATCGCCCCCTGCACTTGATGCCAGCTGGTACGCTGCCCTGAAGTCTTCTGCTCAAACGCCTCCCACACTTTCCAAACGGATACTTTTTAATGACCTAAATACCTTGGAGACACCGAAATGGGGACGAGGCGACAGCTATGTGACCAACAGGGATGAAGTTCATTGGGCCAGTGCACCTTTTCTAGAGTGTGACAAGGGGCAGTTCCTTCCTGACTGGCTGCTCACTCTTTCTACTTCCTTCTACGGTCTCAAACCCGATCTCAGCCCGGAGTTCAGGCAAGTGACCGATCTGTGAAATTACCACATCTTTTCCTGGTGCACTCCTAATGTAAATATTTACTTTGACATTGTAATGAACTGTATACTCCATCCATATAGTTGTCCTCTGCCACCTGCAGTTTAGGTGAATTGGTAACCCTAAACTGGCCATTGTGTGGCTACATTGCCATGCACTATGTAAACATATCGAGAAAAGGTTTAGACGGCTCACAATTATTCTGGTCTTGGTCATCCTTTTGAGGGGCTACTGTAAAAATAAACATCATAAAAATACCAGTAGATCTTTTAATAATAATAATATAATATAAGAGAATGCGGTATTATCATATTGCTTGGATGATATAAATGTATTACTTTATACCAGTCTTCATATTAAAGTTTGTAAAAATGGATTTGATTGCCTGTATACAGTACCTGCATAAAGTAACTCACTGTTGGCTACCCACTTCTGTTTGGGATGGAATTCCATAAAAGAACAGAAAGAATACTGTCTGTAACTAAACATCCTTTATAAATACTTTTCAATGATTCTGTGCGAATCAATACCAATAAAAATCTTTTTAATAAAACACATTTAATTGTTTTGTAATGCAGATGTTTAATTGACTAATTAGGTTTTTGACCTTTCTTAAACCCTGGTATGCCAAATGAAATGGAGCAAAATGTGTATCCCTTGAATAATTCTCTCTCCAACTGGAGGATTCACCAAGTAGCTGAGGGGATGGTGAAACTCCCTGTTCCCATGTAAGCTGTTAGATTGCGTCATTCGCTAAAGAAATTCACACACACTTCTTTTCAAAAGTCAGCTAGGTTTTAATCCCGGATAAGCTTACTAACATCAGCCAAACTCCTTTCCACAGTGCTCAGTCATCTTTGTACCATTGTTTAATCAACTAATACTGTGGTCAAGTACATTAAAGGGGTTTATTGCAGTCTGAAAACATATACACTGCTAAACAATCTTACCCTCATATGCCACTACATGATACCCTTTTCTAAGGGAGTACTCTGCTAAATACTACTAATAC
This sequence comes from Brevimyrus niger, assembly GCA_015164015.2. Classification (NCBI taxonomy): domain Eukaryota; kingdom Metazoa; phylum Chordata; class Actinopteri; order Osteoglossiformes; family Mormyridae; genus Brevimyrus; species Brevimyrus niger. The sequence goes on along the minus strand of JAABNY020000040.1, from coordinate 16,366,639 downwards.
CTGCTGCAGTTTCCGCCAGCCATTGCTAGATCAGTGGGGTGGCATGATCAGGGATATTTTGTTCTTTCTGTAACCCGTCAATTTGCTGGAGGAGTGAAGAAAAGCACAAGTAATGGCAGGTAGCAGAACTGTCAGACCATTGAAATTTGTATTTATTTGATTTATTGAGCAAGGACAGCGCAAAAGACAATGTTACATGTGAAAACAATGCAACTGTTGCTTTGTGCAGAGGTTTTCTAGCCAAAGGCTAATTTGCAAACCTAGTCCTTGGTTTTAACTGAATATATAAGGACACAAACAGGTGAGCAGGGCTGGTCGAAGTGCAGTTTAGTCGGTGAAGTCGAAGTGCACCTCCTCTGGACCTATGGGATTGGCTGGCTCTGTTGGTCAACATGTTCAGGTACTATGCATTAGAATAGAATTTCATTATTGGAGCTAGTAGATTATACTGTATTATGTACGTTGTATTACAGTGAAAATTACACTACAGAAGTTTACATTGGGGTTGTATTGAACACTTTCAATTTAACTCATTATAAAAATGTTATTTACTGCTTGTATTCCTACTCCAGGGGAGTGATCCGTATAGATGTCAGTCTACAAAGTTTTGATGTGGACCAGTGTGCGCAAAGAAAAGACTGGTTCTCCAACACACACCGATGCGATCGCACAACCATGCATGTAAGTCCAGGATGAAGTGACCATGCCAAATGAACAGACGTTATTCAGGTATATTCCGGCACATTGATCCATGTGCACCAATAATGACTAACATTAAGGTGACTCGGTGAGTAGTTATGATCACAATTGCGGGGATATAGATTCAACATTTGAATTAGATTTTTGAATGAAAAACTTGTTTCAAAATATACCCCATATATAGGGAGACTACGATTGGGTGGAACCATTTAATAACTTAAAAACAGCCTTCGATTCCAACACTGGCATGGAAAAGGGCAGTAAATGTTCTTTATTTAAAAATACTTAAAAAAAAATTTAGTCTGTATTTTAGTCTTCTTTGAGCCATGTTGTTTTTTAATATTCAATAAAAGTAATTGCAGAATAAAAGGCAAGCGGTATTATTCTAAAAGCTGTAATGAATATCGTTAAATTTCTTAATCCTTCCAACCAATTTCATGGATGGATTAAACCTTCCCAGGTAGCCTAGAGTCTGAATTAGATTCAGGGGTCAGGTGACCATCCAGTTGTAATGCCATATTGTGCTTTTTTACATGAGTACATTATAAATAACACTTTACTGTATTTGCTAAATATGAATAATTTAGAAAACCAATAGTGGTATGAAATATATTTCATATACTGCATGACGGTATTTACCTTGGTACAGTAAAATCTGCAGCTGTAGCTGTAATATGATGCTGTTTATTTTTTAGTTTGTTTTATATGCATTTATGCATATTTGTGTAATATTTTTTATTTGATTTTGCTCCGAAAACAGTTTATTGATCTCTCAATTGAATTTAAAATAGAACACATTCTGGTCTGGAGTTGGGCACTATCCTGGGTACCATCCGGGACAAGATGCCAGCCTATATCACAGAGAACACATAGGCACACATTCATCCAAATTCAAATTAAGCAAATGGAATCCTTTTAAGTTGCTTGACAATCCATCCATCTTCCAGTGATTTATGCAGTACAACAGTGGCCAATATTATGCAGATTTTCATTGTAACTCCTTAATTAGATTACTAATTTGAGGACTGATTGGCTGAAAAGTTCTCACACCTGGGTTATAACAGCTGACCTAAAGGTTATCCCAAAATCCTGCATACACACTGACCCTGTGCGGACCCCTGTAGTACAGGGTCAAGATGTTGACCTGGAGCCTCCTCCACAGGGGCATCCCTCGGGACAGAATTCCGGTCCAATGGGAAGCCCCGAAACACAATGTACAGATGTGCCGAATCACATGTGCCTGAGCGGCAGACAAAGAGCACCCCCACATAACACAGGAACAGCACATAAACTGCACACACACACACAGGTCAGGATGTAAACCCCAGCCAGTGAGATGTGAGTTACAGTAACAGTACCATTCAGTGAGGCTCTGTGCCACTGTACTGCTCTTAAACATTCAGAGTTTACAGTACAGAAATACCAACTGCTTTATTCACAAAAGCTAATCTTTTGCTTAAAAAGAATTGAAAACTTTTTAAAATGTTTATTTGATATAACTGAAGCATATAATACCAAACTCATCTGATAATGGTTCTTAATGGCATGTAATACGTGTAATGGCTATTTTTATTCTTACAATTACATTTAAAAATAAAAATAAGGGTTAAAAAAATTTAAAAAACCTAATCCACTGCCTTTCATTTTAGTTTTATTATTATTATTATTATTAAAAATGTGTTTTGAGTAATGAAGGCATGATCTGCAGGATTAACAAGAATAATCTGGAAACTGCGAAGCCCTCCCTGTTAAGCAGACTGATCTCTTTGAGGAGAATGTCTTTTTCAGTCATTACTACTCATGCTGGGCTTTTCAGTGAGATACTTCTTGTATCTTGTATGCAGTCTCAAAACTGAATCAACATGTACTGAATATGAACTGCAACTATTTAATGGAGGTTATTTTCTTCCAGTTCTATTTTGAAGAGTTTTCATTACAACTGCAAAATGTGGGAGTAAATCGTTCTATCCCCTCAACACATTCTGGTTTGGAGTTGGGCACTAGGCTGGGTACCGTCCTGGACAAGATGCCAGCCTATATCACAGAGAACACATAGGCACACATACTGTCAAACACTGTGGGCACTTTAGAGACACTGGGCTACGGGAGGAGACTGGCGAACCCACAGAAAAGGGGAGAGCATGCAAACTTCATTCATGCAGGGGTGGGACTTTAACTCCCAACTGCTAAAGCACTATATCACCCCATGAATATAACTGGTAGTTAATGTTGAACCATAATTTAGGGAGAACATTTGCTGAATGTTTCATGGGTAAATGCAATATAAAGAAACTTTGCCATCACAATAAGTGTTTAATTTGGTGTCACTATTTGTATACAAAGAACATCCACTTTAGAAGACGAGTACTGTACAAGACTGTGAGTCTGTTTCAATGTTCTACCCCATTCGTACAACAGGTGTGTTTAAAAAGTAGAAATGTCAGAACCATCAGGTTTGAAAAAATAGCATTGAACAGTGTCTATCCACAGAGCCCATCTCTTATTGTTCACTATAAACCAATCAGAATTATGCTGCCTAACTACACAACCTCGTGCGTACACAAGAGGGTTGTAGGAGGACAGCCCAGACATTGCAGAACAGAGAGTATAGCATCACCCAGTGGTAGGATCAGTTGTCAGCCATCTTCATCAATTACATAGGGCATCTGACACACTTGGAAAGAAAGAGGTTTTCAAGACTAAGATCCCAGCATTTTACAGTTAGCCTGATGAAGGCTTTGTATCAGGCTGGGGTCATGGGTCTCCCAGTCCATGACCCTCACAGATAACTTTATACTGAAGACCAAATGCAGCAAATAGTCTGAAAGGCAGCAAACCACACACCCTGAGGCCTAGTTAACCAGTCAAAGCTACCGTAAGCTTGACCAAGGATGTCAAAGGTAGGGAACATATGGCCTTATGGGATTCCTACAGAAGGGCTTTTTGGGTAACTTTACCTACTGAAGGTAATAATACTTTGAATATACAGAAATTGCTTCCCCAGGAGAAGGTTGACGTGCTGAAGAGCCACTGATTAGCAAGGAAGAGCCACTTAAGAACCAATGATGGCTAAACCATAAATTTAAAAAGAATAGCTCACCAAAATACATTATGAGTGCTATTCATAGTTAGTAATTACATGCACATTTTCCATTACTTTTTGTGGTGTAGACTGCCTACTGCCCCGTGGTGGACTGGCATACCGTCCAGGGTTGTACCCTGCCCTGTACCCTGTGAGGGACTGGCATCCTGTACCCTGTGAGGGACTGGCATCCCGTCCAGGGTGTACCCTGCCCTGTACCCTATGAGGGACTGGCATCCCGACCAGGGTGTACCCTGCCCTGTACCCTGTGAAGGGCTGGCATCCTGTACCCTGTGAGGGACTGGCATCCCGGCCAGGGTGTACCCTGCCCTGTACCCTGTGAGGGACTGGCATCCCGGCCAGGGTGTACCCTGTCTACTGAGTTGTGCTGCTTGGGAGACTCTCCAGGTCCCCCAGACACTCTGACCATGATTACGGCTATGAAGATGGATGGGTGTTCGGAGGTTAAGGCTCTATGTAAGCTGCACCCATGCTCCTCCTTTTCTTTACACCCAGTGTGAGCCTGTCCATGGGCGGGGCTTTCGGCTTGGACAGTACGCCTGCCTGTGCAAAGAGGGATATTACAGCCTCCCGCTGGGCACTCAAAACGCACGTAAGCAGATCCCCTTCCCGCATACCCTATCAAGCTTTTCATTTTAGGACTATTGTTCCACAATATCAAAATATGTCAGTGCATGGAGATGGCTGGATTCCAAATGGTTTTATACAGCTGGAGATTCCAAGATTTTGGAGACTTTGTTCATTAGTGTTTTTTCTTTACCTGATTTTATACCTAGGAGTTGGGGAGAATGGTACTGCCAGTACAAGGGAAGCATTATTTCCCCCTATCCCCGTGTGTTTGCCCTGCTGGCCGGGGTGTAAGCGATGTAAGGATGGAGCCCCTTGCAAGGTGCAAGGGACCCGGTACCTACGCTTGGGAGTTCTGGCACTGCAGAGCCTCTTCATGCTACTCGTACTCATCAATATGTTTGTGGCCTACCAGTTTCGTCAGAACAAGGTAAGGACAGCATTCCTTTGAAATAAAGAGTGATTTAACATTTCGAATATTGATAACTTTCGAAAAATTGATACTTTTTATCTGTCGCAAAACTGGTTCAAAGTGATCTTGTATGTATTTTAAATTGAAGTTCAGGCCAAGAGTAAAATATGGCGTTCTTCGTTTGCAGCTAATACATCAATAGTGCATATATTCTAAATTAATGAAATTTTAGGGTTAAGGGTCACATGGTGGTTCACTAAGTTGTAGGCACTGGTCCAGAGTTCTCCTGGGATAGACTCTCCATGACCATGAACTCATAAAGGTTTTGGAAGATGTAGGATACCAGGTTATTATAATGGTGCAATTTTCGGTATTATAAAGGAAACGTACTGATACAGTATCTGGTAAATATTGTTATGATATAGGCAGTTACTAAGTATGAAATCATCCTCGCCTTGAAAAAAGGAAGAAAAGTACTCTTTAGGTTATTAAAACAACTGTCCACTAAATCAATAAATGTGAACATTAGCACAATAAGCGATATCATGTGAGAGATGTTGGTTTGCTTTCAGTGGGAAGCGTATGGGCAAGGGAAGTAGCACCGTGTCACACAGGGATCAGAGGGACTGAGTGTCTCTGACTGTCACACGAGGCTGGCTGGATGGGACGGCTTTAATAAGACAGAAGGAAAATAAGCTGCTGTTTTGGCTGTGCAAATTGTACAGTAGCTCTGCCAAAGTAGTTTCCTTGCTGTCTCAATCTGTGGTTTTCATTTGCACTTGCACAACACAATCATGCACACAACATCTAAAACAAGAAAACAGGGGTGTCACCAGACTCAGCTTCATGATGGACAGAAGTCGTGACACTTATTTTATACAGTGGTGTGTGTGTGTGTGTGTGTCTTTCTCAGAGCATCAGGGCATCTGGTCTGTTGCTGTTGGAAACAATCCTCTTTGGCTCACTGCTGCTGTATTTTCCTGTAAGTCTGAGGTTTTCATTTATTGTTCAGGCTTAAAATAAAATCATTCATACATTTCACTTACGTTTTCTGTGTAGGTTGACAGTTGGTTTAGATAACAGAGCCTGTTTGCAATCCTTCTGGCCCGAGAGCCTTGGAATTGCAGAGCCACGACTTTATTTCAAAGATGATAATAATAAAAATGCAGACTATCCTACAGGGTAAGACTCACGCTGGTCTCTTGCAGGTCTTCATCTTATACTTCAAGCCCAGCACTTTCCGCTGTATCTTACTTCGCTGGGTGCGCCTTATGGGGTTCGCTATGGTTTATGGCACCATAACACTGAAGATGTACCGGTTTGTGACATCATCATCATCATCATCATCATCTTCATCTCCCAGCTTTACTCATTTTGCCTAATATTGAGGAGGAGATTGTAATGTCAACTTAGGCATGTGTCCTAACTGAAGTTCCGTATCTCACTGTTCCCAAAGGGTGTTAAGGGTGTTCCTGTCCCATACTGCCCAGCGGGTCCCCTACATGTCCAGCACACACACGTTGAGGCTGCTGGGAGTAATCGTGCTGACGGTTGGCTGGTTTTTGTCTGCCTGGACGGCGAGCGTGCTGCAAAACCGTGAGCGTAACATTCCCTTGCTAATCACCACCAGCACTCCAGAGGGGAAGAGCTTCAGTCTGTGTGATTTAGATCGTTGGGACTATATGATGGCCGTAGGTGAGCGCAGAGTAAGATGGCTTTTACATCCCTCACATCCTAAATCCTGGCTGGCTTTCACTCTATGCCAGGCTGTTGTATGTGGAGAATGCTCAGTTTGTCAAAAACATATATATGGATAAAGAAATGTGTAATTTTATTAAATCTGTTTAGTTTTTTCTGTATAATCTAATTCTTAATTCTCTGCTTACTTTCTTTCAGCGGTATTTTTGTAGAGAAATGTAAACTTCACTGTCTCTCCTTTGCAGCGGAGCTGCTCTTCCTGTGCTGGGGAGGCTCCCTGCATAATTCGGTCAGGATGATCCCCTCTGCCTTTCATGAGCCACACTACATGGGCATTTCAATCCATAATGAGCTGCTCCTCTCATCCGCCTTCCATATCACCAGGTGAATTTCAAAATTCCATATTCTACTCGACCTTTAAATTATGTATTTGTCTAACCATCCTTCTCGTGCAAGATGTTCATATTTTGCAAAATAGAAATAGCTAAACCTGAAAAGTCATGGAATATAAATGTACCGTATTAAAACATTGTCAGCTACAGTCTCGATCTTTCCGTAACAGGTTTGCTCTGCCCTTGTTGCACCCAGATTGGATGTTACTGCTGTTTTTCATTCACACTCATGTCACCGTCTCTGTGACTCTAGGACTTCTGCTGATTCCCAAGGTAAAATTCAGTTTCAGCACTTCTCTGGATAAGCTTTCCCTGAACACGTTTCAAACCATACACAGCAGACGAAGCGGGGGCTTGGAGGCTAGGGCTCTGTGCCAGCAATCGCTATGATGTTAATCTACATTCAGTCCTGCAAGGTCCTCCAATTTACAGGGAAATTTGGTATGTTAATCTACATTCAGCCTATAAAGGGAAATTTGGTACGATGTTAATCTACATTCAGCCTTTACAGGGATATTTGGGGATTTGTGGATTGGCACTCCGGCCATTAGCAGGAAAAAAAAAACACTGATCCATTCGGCACTTGGGTTCTCATCTATGGGGTGGGTGCAGCAACGTGCTGTCAGTGCATGCATGCTATTACATTTTTACTACTCTTGGCTTCATAAAAACATTTGTGAAATACTTTCTTTAAATTCTTTGGGGAAAAAAAAAGATATGTCTGTCAAAGTGTGTTAACCAAGCCATTCAAAACCACTCCTAAAATCAGCCCAGTATTTGCAACAGCCATCCAACACATCCATATATTTTTTGGCTTAACTGCTTAAATGATTGCTACTGCAATGCCTCATCATTTTTTTCTGAAGTAACTATGTTAATTAATGACTATAAATACATAGAAGGCTATGATACCCTTAAAGAGGGCTTTTGGAACTGAAACATTAGAGCCATCCAAGAGATCAATAACGTTTTGGAGAAAAGAAATCTGATTGCGTTACTGTTGATTTACATATACTCTAATGTTAATTTAATGTTAATTGTGTTTTTTTCTGAGCAAATGTACACTTACCACCCAGATTTATAGCTTAAAACATTTCTTTTGACTGCCTAAAACTTTTGTGGTGTTTCCAGCTTGATTAAATATTTATTTGCCTGTTCTTGCCTTTTCAGTTCTTGTTCATGTCGCAACCAATACGCAAGGACATGGCTGCCGAAGTATATGAGGAGGAGGTGGACCTCCAGCGCTCATGCTCACATTTCAATAGCAGCTTTGCCTCTGCCTGGAACGAGCACAACATGGACTCCGATGATATACGGGTAAAAGGTTTTACCACAACAATGTAAATTTGTGATTTTTAAAAACTATTTAAACTTTATGAAATGTTAGGGTATTTATACATTTTAATATATATCTGAAATATTTTAAACCACTTTGGATATCATGCCTGTACAAACAATATACACTTTATTTGCAATTTAGCAACAGATATGACCGATACCGAAATGACTGATACCGAAATGACTGACACTGAAATGACTGATACGGAAATGATTGATACTGAAATGATCGATACCGATATGACTGATACCGATATCACCGATACTGAAATGACCGATGCCGATATGACTGATACCGATATGACCGATACCGATATGACCGATACTGAAATGACCGATACCGAAATGACTGACACTGAAATGACTGATACGGAAATGATTGATACTGAAATGATCGATACCGATATGACTGA
>JAABNY020000040.1:16339914-16357917 GCA_015164015.2 Brevimyrus niger | reverse complement strand
TACCAATATGACCGATACTGAAATGACCGATGCTGATATAACCGATACGAATATGACCGATACTGAAATGACTGATACACCGGAAAGTATTGTGATAAGTTTGATCATCATGCTTATGTGATTTTTTTGTTCTTTGCATTTAAGATTTTGCATTTCCTTTTTCTTCCTTCTCTAGGATGAGTTGAAGAAGTTGTATGCGCAGTTGGAGATGCACAAGACCAAAAAGATGAGCGCAAACAACCCCCACTTGCCAAAAAAGCGCAGCTCTCGTTTGGGATTGGGCCAGTCTATAATGAAGCACATCACAAGGTTTCCAGGGTCTATGAGTCGCCGATGTAGTCGTGAGGAAATCTCGCAATATAGCGGAGGAGGTAGCAAACCAGCATCATGCAAAAAGAATATCTTGGAGTCAGGTAGCATCAGGTCTTCAGAGGAATCATTCAACAAAGGTGTTCTTCTGCGCTGTAAATCCCACAGTACCTATGACCGTGGCCAAGAGCACCAACTGTGCACCGGTGATATTAAAGATTCCTCACTGCTAAACTCTTCCATGAGAAGGAAGCTGACCAAAAAAGCTTCCGAGAGCTCTGAAATAAAGTCTGAAGAAGCTGTACCGTTCGTATACAAATCTGCCAGCGCCCACAACCTCTCTGCTGATAATCAATTACTGCAGCCAATGCCAAAAAAGCTGCAGAAGTCATTGAGTGTAATGACGAGCAACATGGATGGTTCAGCTCTACATCCAAGCAAGATCTACACTGCAGATGACGGCCAGCATGCCAGTAGACCAAGCCAGAGAGAGAGTCATCCTAAACACAAGCTAACAATCAGTTCTCAGACATTAAATGCGCATCTGTCTGAATTATCTAACAAGGCAGAAGTATGTTTTGCTGAAAATAGAAGTCACAGACATGTCACTTATTCTATTCACCCCCAAAATGGCCAAAGATCTACAGAAAGGACAGAATCTCCTTTAATCCAACACAACAGTCCAATGGAAAAGTTGCCATGTGACTGTCCACTGGAGGGCATCATTTGGGTGCAAGAAGACACAATGAGCAGAGACCAGAAGAAAAGTGAGGATTGCACTGGAAAAACTGAGGGCTCAGACTCAGAAGTAGTCAAAGCTCAGCTTTCTGCCTCAGGCAGTGCCCCTCACTCTTCCATCACAATCATAGCACAGCCTAAGGAGCTTCAGGTTCTGTCATTATGTGGTACCTCCTGTAACTCAACAAAAGGCTTGAAGCGAACTAGTAAGTGCAGTGGTAAGGACAAAGGTATTTTTTCAGAAGAAGAGCAGGAAGCAAATGTGGAACTGTTGATATCTAAGTCTGAAGATAGTGTGGGTTATTCTTCTTCAAATCTCTTAAATTCGATGATGGACAATGTTGTAATTCTAAGGAAAGACAACAATGGGGTGTATATTCCTGTATCAGATAATGTAGCACTACATACGCAACAAAGAAACACAGCCAATATTCCCCCCAGAACACTTCAGGAAGAGACAGCGACTGAGACGACAGATACTAAAGAACGCTTGCAGGCTGAATTACAAAACAAGGTTAGGAAACAACAGAGTATCTATGAAAGCATATGCCCATGGGAAACTGTAAACTTACAGATGATTAAAAGGCAGAACAGCTTACATACTAATATCTGCCCTTGGGAAGAGGAGGAAGAGCCTCCTTTGAAAGACAGAAAGCACATTAGTGAAGGTCAGGGGTGCACTGTACAAGCAGCCATGACAAATTTTAAACATGAAAATATGGTTTCGAAGACAGATATTTGTCCCTGGGAAGTTTCAGAGGCACCACAGCACTGTCCAAAAAGACAACCTAGCATTATGGCAGACATCTGCCCTTGGGAAATAACAGAAATAAACCCTAATTCCATCAGCACTAGTTCTGATAAACATTTTAATGTAGGACTGCAAGAGGTAAAAAGCACACAAAAAAAGGAAAAAATGCTTACTGATGTATGTCCCTGGGAGGAAGAGGATTTGGAAAACGCAGGAGCAAGCCAGATAAATGATCAGAGAAACAATGAAGTACAAGAAATTCTGCAGAATCGAGACGGAGGAAAGAAAGAAATTATCAATGTAGCAGTCACTTGTACATCTGAGACAACTGTTAAAGCAGAAGTATGTCCCTGGGATATAAAACCCCAGCAGGCACCGCAAAGACCAACAGGGGATACGGCAGATATTTGTCCCTGGGATATAAAACCCCAGCAGGCACCGCAACGACCAACTGGGGATACGGCAGATATTTGTCCCTGGGATATAAAACCCCAGCAGGCACCTCAAAGACCAACAGGGGATACGGCAGATATTTGTCCCTGGGATATAAAACCCCAGCAGGCACCTCAAAGTCCAACAGGGGATACGGCAGATATTTGTCCCTGGGATATAAAATCCCAGCAGGCACCTCAAAGACCATCAGGGGATACGGCAGATATTTGTCCCTGGGATATAAAATCCCAGCAGGCACCGCAAAGACCAACAGGGTATACGGCAGATATTTGTCCCTGGGATGTGTCAGATCCGGACACAAAAATACAAAATTCTCTACAGGCTGATATCTGTCCGTTGAAAATTAGCAAAAATGAAAATGCATCAGTCACTGAAAAGTCAAGTCAGGAGAATGGTCACTCAGAAATCTGTCCATGGGAAAACCACCATGAAGAATCTCAATCAACTCTGAAAACTGTCAATACAGAAGTATGTCCCTGGGATGTTTCTGAATTACAGACAACACAAAGAAATCCAAGCAACATTGCAGAAATTTGTCCATGGAATTTGAAAGACAATGACTACACTTTCAAAAACACATTGGAATCCTTTTCAGATTGTGTAAAACTGACAGAAAATAAAACACAACAAGAAAATTATGAAAATGTTTGCAATAGAGAGAATACACAATTAGACAAGGCAATAATGCAACATGGTGAAAATGACATTATCAGTCAGCAGGGAACTGAGGGAACAGATCATTTGGAAGAAGTATATTCAGAAAAAAATCCTGCACTGAAGGGAAATACCATGGATTCAAATTCTTGGGAATCCATTAGCACTAAACCTTGCCTTGTGAAACAAACAGCTATTCAGACATCTTCAGAAGAGGCAGAACCAGTACAGACAAGAACAGAAAGAGACAATTATTCTACCATCATTCAACCCTTTAAGAAATATATTGCAAATCAAGGAAATGCATGTTTTGACATTAGAGAACATACTATTAGTTCAATTAACTGTCCATTGGAAAGAGGTGACCTTGAAAGCACATCAAAGACACAGGATGGCAATTGTGCTGACATTTGTCCTTGGGAAGTTATGGGAACGACACCCACTGTAGGGAACCAAAACTATTCTGCGTGTGTTAGTGCTACAGTTGAAGTTATAGTAACAGAACCCCTTGTAGAAAATGAGGAGTCCCAAATACCTATAATCTGTAATAGACAACAGGTAGAAGGTCATCAGGAGCTTATCCCTCCGGCTCCCCATGATGCATTATGCCCCTGGGGGGTCCAGGAGGAAAAATCTCTCCTTGAAAATATTATTTCCCCAGACATTCCTTCTGGCCAAGGTGAAGAGATGGGAATAGATGCAGAAAGTGAAGCAGAGGCCTTCTATTTCCCAGCAGACTTATAAACTGCAAATCACCTTCTACACATATCTGTATTCTTCAGAACAAGACTGGCAATCAGAAAAGAGCATTCATGCTAATAACCACAATAAGAAGCCTTCCACAAAGATGCATGATTTTGATCACCTATTTGAGATCGGAAGACTAACACAGATGCTAGCCTCTTTATTGTCACATTTAAATTCATGCAAAATCCTAAATAGTATGTCTTCTTTTAAATGTGCAACAGTACTTCTGCTTAAGTAATATAAAAAGTCAAAAGACATTGTTTGAAGAATAATTGGAACTTACCCAATTAAGTTGTTAGTGGGGTTGTTGAAAGTAGTAGTGACTCTTGTCATTTTTAGCAATAGAAATAACAGAATATATATATATATATATACACACACACACACACACACACACACACACACACAATAGTAGGAAACAATCCCTTAGTTTCAAACTGTAGGCCAAGTGAATACAGGCTGCAAGTCAATGAGTATGCATAAAAATATATGAGTACTCATAACAATAGGCTGATATTTTTAATTAAGTAAATTTTTCTCATTACAGGTTATGTACAAGAACATAATACAATATTTTTCAAATAAAATGTCTATGCCTATTTTTTTCATTGTTTCTTTGTTCTTTAATAGTATAAAAAGCATTATTTGCATTGTTCTGCCATCTTTTGATTTTTTTTTTCATTGCTATACCATCTCTTGAGAATTGGGCCAAAATATCAGAATTCCTGTAATTTATGTGTTCCTGTCTTTGTGTGTGTATCTGCGTGTGTGTGTGAGAGAGAGAGAAAGAGAGAGAGAGAGAGAGAGAGAGAGAGAGAGAGAGAGAGAGAGCATATACATGAATATCATAATATATATGGGGTCTGCAGATGGTTCAGTATTACCTGCAGTTTAGGCTATCCATGGTAGATTTTGGAATCAGGTTCTGTCATTATGTGGTACCTCCTGTAACATGATATGAGGGGACTACTGTATACATGCATGCATACATAAGTCAGGCACCAGCAGAGTATTGCTAAAAATTCATGATTGTGTCATACTCAAGGGAATCCAAAATCCATACAAAATGCTTAGACCACAACTGAAAAAAAGAGGCTAATTTTCACACTTTGGTTAAAATCACAAGTGCTGAAGTAGCTAAACTGGTATTATGGTAGAGGTGAAAACAATCAGGCAAGTTGAATAGCTCATTCAGTATTAAGGGTAGGGTAATTGCAGGTGATTCTGTGACATTGTTTTCAGGTTGTGACATACGTTTCTCTTCAACTGATCAACTTTTATATTTCATTGGGACCTATTAAAACTATAAAATCTATAAACAGATCCCTCTCATAATGTCATTCTTATATCCTTCCAGTTTTATGATTAAAAGCAGGGTTTTTAGTCACTGGTCTTGACACTTTGTGGTGGGTAAGGTTGAGAATCCCTGAATTAGAAACATTTAATGGTGTTACAAACACACCTCAGAAACTGATACTTATAGGAATACTTATATAAAGATTTTGCTATACAATTCTTATTTGCTCTGAAACAATAATAATAGCCCCATGACTGCATAGTTCCCAGAGAAATTCTGCATGGCTGTGCATTAAACATTTAGTACCTTCTTCATTCCAGAATCACTTTGACCATTTTGATTCACTACAAGAAAGCAAGTAAAATGTGTCACGGGAAAATGTCATGCAAGATTTCCAGTCAGGAGGAACTTTGATCATGTATATGATGGTGCAGAGAATGGATTTTAAGGGTTCGTTAGCCTGTTCCTTGATCTTAGATTTACATAAATAATTAACATATTATTTTTTCCCAGCAAAAATGATCTTTATTTCTCACAGCTACAGCTTCTATTGCATGGATCTCTTGTATGTGCATTAGTCCTAATAAAGAAGCCACAATAAAACTTCCCTTCCTGTACCATACGGGTATCCAGTGGGTTTGTTTACTTTTCCAGTCTGGGAATTTATGACAGTTAAGTATGAATAAAGCTACTTCCATATGCTTAAATTAATGAATGAGCATTCATTGGTTTTGAATTTACTCCAACTGACAATCATGACAACTGCCTCAAGAACAAACAGATAAACTTGATGTTATGGAATGTTGACGCTCAGCAGGACTTGGTGTGATTCGCATTAAACTCGCTACCAAAGGATCAGTGCGACTCAATTAACTAGATGGAAAGGGCATTCCCCATTAAAAGATGCTCTTAGATTAGTTGCCACATATTATGGGTATGCAACAAGGGGATAGGAACCACACCCCCAGGAGAATTTTGAGATTAGGGCAATTATTGTCAGGGGTCCAGAGTAGGACAGAAAATGGATGGATGTTGTCACCCTGGACCAGTGTGTGATTCCATGGGTTAGGACTCTGTCTGAAATCAAAAAGAGAGTCCAACCATGCCATTCCTTGGGTTAAAAGGGAGCCCAACCATGCCATATCAGCCACTGTGACCCTGACCAGGAAAAGTAGGATGAAGAGGATAACTGGAGCCACAAAGAAACTGAAATATACATCATTACCATATTTACAGGCAACAAAAGTTTAACATATTATGAACATTTAGACATCTTTCAAAACTAGGGAAATCACGACAGAAGGCAAACGGCAGCAACAGATTTTATTCTGTGTTCTTAGAATCTGTTTTCTGTTTAACAGGGGCTTTATAACGTCATTCTGACTTCATTACATTCCGAATTCATTACATTCCAAATAACCTACAAGACCATTTCTTTTTACAACACAATACCCAAGTAATTACATCTGATTTGTTAAACTGTCACAAGCCTAGTGTACCTAATAAAGTGGCCAATCAGTATATACCATTTTGCTTCATCTGTTCTTCCAAAGATGCAGTTTATGAAATATTACAGAATAAAAAAACACAGTCAATTAAAGTGGTGTACTGATAATGAATAATAAATAATCCGTTAAGGTCAGGTATTGCAATATTATTTGTGTTTTTATTTGTGATTATTTACAAGATAGAAAAACAAATATATGACTGCAGGAAAGACCTGCAGGCTTGGTCCCAGTCTTTGTTGTGCCGTCATTCGGGCTGGACATGAATTAGCCTGTTTAAAAATGAATCTTCTCTATGGCAAAGAGCATCTGGTGTGTCAAACTCCACTGCTTTTCCAGCATGAATTACTAGGACCTTGTCAGAGTCCAAGATGGTGTTGATTCTGTTAAAGGGATACGGTCTGTTTTCTGAACAGGATCTCACATGCAGTATTTTTGTGAAAAAAAAATCCAGGAATAGATTATGAAAAACATTTTACGAATGTGACAACATTTTACCTGAGGGGGCACAAATAATGTAGTAGTACACTCCCACTTACTGTATTAGTTAACCAGAATCTAAGTGTTAGTTACATACTGACCTCATGTATGTTTATCATTAGTCAGTCATGATGGCTCAGGTGTTTCATGAAGTTACTAAAGTTAGTTTGTACATGATTTGTACCTGAATAGTAACTAGGTTACTAAGTTGCTTGTGCTTCCTCAAGTAAAGTGTTACCAAGAATTCAGTTAAACAAAATTCTATACATCTTTCAATTATGGTGACATACCTATGAGCAATGGTGAGAACAGTTCTGTCTTTAAACTTCAGCCTGATCGTCTGCTGTAGCAACTTATCAGTCTTCTGGTCAACACTGGCTGTGGCTTCATCAATGCATAATACCTACAAAAAAAAATTCAAGAGTTACATACATAAATTTTAAACTATATGCGATCAAACTAAACATAAACGGGGACTAAGATTGGGTGGGGTCTTATTTTTCATGCCTTCAAGACATTACACTGCAGTATACTGTGTTTTCAAACAATGTCCGAGTTTGAAACCCAGGATGTCAATGCAATGTCTCTGGCTGTCTCTGTCTGCATATTTTCCCCATCTTTCCACTTCCTGCATTCAAAAAACATGTTGGCAGCCAATCTCTCCTATTATAGCTCTCAACCCAGAGTCCATGTCTTACTGCACAAGGCCTTAGAAAACTACCAATGGGACCTTGAGGTAATGAACAGTTTTAAAACTAACTGTTTCAAATGACTGAAATTACTGTATTGTAACATAAGGAAAAGATTAAAACTATCCAAATTCTTTTTTTTTTCTTCTACTTTACTTCACTCTGATAAGCTCACTCTGCCTTGCGGTGACCCGCCTGCTTCTGGCTAGCCACCTGAGGCTAACGCTGCGTGCACAGAAAACATGACGGGAAAAAGAAAGTCATTTTCTCTCAATGACAAAGATAGAGACTCATCGAAAGCTTATGATAAACTACCAAAAACTAGCCACCGAGATGCAATGGCAAAACTATAATGTGCTATATTTTATGTATAATATTGCACTGTATAGAACACAGCACAACAAGTACCTACACTACAAAATACAAATCAGGGGCCATATATACTGTAAGACATACATGGGGCTAAATAAACGGGCTCACGAGACACGCAGATGCAGCAAGCGCTACACTATGATAGTGTATTTGAATTATACATGGTTCAGTAATCTAATTTGTGAAGTATTTGAAAAACATTTGAAATAGCTGTACTGTATTTTGAAAGGTAGGTAGGTAAGGAGCATGTGCCTGACTGTGCCTTGCTGAACCCACCACATGACAAACCCCCTCAGGGATGAGAACCTGAATGCAGCCGTGCAGCTGGTGATACCTCAGCACCACAGTAGTTCGAAAGGAGCGGTGTGAGTTTTCTTCCGGTGGCTGGAGTGCCAATCCGGCCACCGACCCTCCAAGTTATTCCCTGTAAGTCGAAGGACCTATGTGGTGAACGGCGGCGTACATACCTTAGCCTGGGTCAGTAAGGCACGGGCCAGACAAAGCAGCTGCCTTTGCCCCAGCGACAGAGACTTCCCTTTCTCTCCAACCTCTGTGTCCAGCCCCCCTATCACAAGGCATACCAATCATAATTTAATCCATAAACCATATATCCTTTACTTGAGACATTAAAGAGATAATTCTTCAGTTTTACAGAAAGATGCCTCAGCTGTCAATGCGTGTCTGACATCTGCAGCCCAAAGCCGGAGCCATGCAGCCCGCCCTCCTCACCAGCTCTTACCCATTCTATCCACTGCCTGGAGAAGGTGACACTGCTCCAGCACATCCATAAGCTCAGCCTCAGAGTGACGGCCACAAGGATCAAGATTTTCTCGCACAGTTCCGCTGAATAGAAATGGGTCCTGTGGAATGATGGCTAGCTTTGACCTGTAGGTAAAGGAAAAAAAGCAAGAAACACTGCCATTTAGAATTATTTTCTGGACAGCAACCGTTTTCAAACTTAGATTTGGAAAAACGTGTACATTCGGTTTATCGCGTAAATGTAATGCCAGCGTTCATAAAAGTATTTCACATTTTCCTACCTGTGTATCACTTCTTCTTACTTTAAATTTCTACCATTTACCTTGTAGTCTAGCCCTTCTTCAGCTACATGAGATCAAACCAAAATACTTTACAAAGAAAGTGTAGACGACAATCACGTCCAGCCGTACTCGATTGTCCAGTGTAAGATTGCTAGGAACATGGGGCATAAGGCGTCTCAGATGGGCTATCAGTTCATCACAGCAAAATCACAGAACAACCACACTGTAAGGGCAAGTTAGAGACACCATATTTTTGGCCTTCGAGAGGAATCTTGAATACCCAGATGAAATGGACATGAAAAATTCGACAACATTCAAACGTTAGAACTGGATCAGGGGATGAAACCCACAGCTTTTCCCTTGAGCCTCCTATGGTACTAAACATACTTAAAAATACAATAAATTAACATATGACATCGACTCTACGGGCAGTTCCCGGGTTACGAACATGATCTATTCTATAAGTGTGTCAAATTTCTAGGTGAATCAGAACAGGTGGAGTACATACCAGGTCTTACACAACATCAGTCAGTGCTGCCCACTTACCGTAGCTGTCGCAGGCCTATGTGGCTGGTGTCCACGCCGTCGACCAGAATCTGCCCACCGCTGAGCTCCATCATGCGGAAGAGAGCGAGGAACATCGTGGATTTCCCAGATCCGGTTCGGCCGACCACGCCCACTTTCTCCCCAGGCCGGATCACTATGGTTAGCTTATCCAAGGCATTGGGTAGACCAGGACGGTACACGAGCTCCACCTGTCTAAACTCCACCTGCCCATGCTCTGGCCACAAGGAGGGCACCTACATGGGCAAATCATAATCAGTGGGACACGTGCATCCTCAGTTCTCTCTCTATATCCCAAGTGATAACTGCTATGTTTATAAAAAATTAAGCATGAAATCATTTCTTTGCGTACTTTAGGCAAAATAAAGAAAGCTAAAATTTTCTTTTTTTTTTGATACCAGTTTGTTTAATGTCATTCGAGTCGCTGAGATGGTTACAGCGCATGGTGATGTCTGGATTACCTCCAGACCGTCCTGCTGGGGCTCCATGGGGATACTGGTGGAGTACTCCTCAGTCCTCTCCACACTAACCATCTGAGTCTCCACCTGCGTAAAGCTGGAGATCAGCCCTGAGAGCAGGCCTGTGATGGACAGGGCGTAGGACAATGAAAGGCCCACCAGACCTGCGTCAGAGGAAAGAGACAACAAAATGGTTACCACTGCACTCTGGCATGCAGACTGGCTTTGTTATTCTACTCAAGAAACTTAACAAATGACATTTACAAAACATTACACTGCTAATGTGTGTTAAGTAAAATACAAATGTACTGAGCAAACACTGTCATTACTAACCCGAGTCAACAGATTTCATCTGGTGCTGGATGATTGCAATCACACTAAGACCTGTCACTACCAAGACTCCAATCATCTGCAGCCGGATGTCCAGCCACTGCATAGCTGCATTGCTGGCAAACAGACACCTCTGGTTCATTTCCAAACGATTCGCATTCTCCTCTTGAAACCTGCAAAACAGTCAAGATTATAATAGTAGATCATTTGCCATTTTTTATATGCAAATTATATATGTTCCTTCAAATATGCCTGAATTTCCCTGGCATAGTGGCAATTTCCTAACAATTTTCACTGAACGTTTCAATTAAGGTACAGAAACGTTCAAAGTGTCCAGTTTTCTTGATCTTCCCAGAATGTTGTCCCACTACAGCTAAGACTAATAATATAAAAACAAATGATGGCCATGATGGAGCAGTGGATATAGTGTTAGTATACATAAGCAGCAATTTCGTAAAATAATATTTTATTATAAAACGATATTTTTCAACATTAATTGCGTTAAAAGGTTGTTCGGGTAATAATGTTATTGTGCTGACACTGACACCTCTGTTGAAATGTGAAACGTGGAAATAACGTTTCATTACTGTTACAGTAAGAGCATTCTCTGCAAGGTTTGACATGACCTTCGTATAATGTTGGCTAAAGTTCCGTGAACACTGCCTATTAACTGGTTAGCATTTTACGTTAGTAACAAGTGCAATTATGTACCTGAGTATTCAATAAAGATTCGATAAAGAAACATTATCCATCCATCCATTTTCTGAAACCACTCATGCTATTCAGGGTCAGGGGAGGTCTTTAGCCTATCCTGGGGGCTACGGGTTCAAGGCAGGGAACAACCCAGGATGGGCCAACTCCTCGCAGGGCACACCATTCGCTCACACATGCACGCCTATGGGCAACTCCAATTCACCACAGCATGTTTTTGGACTGTGGGGGGAAACTGGAGTACCCAGAGGAAACCCCAAGACACGGGAAGAACATGCAAACTACACACATGGAGCTACTGGCATTTCATCACCAAATAAGAGATGTTGCTAAAGTAACTAAAAACACAGAGAACGCTCCTTCATTCTCTCAGCATTTATTGATCACAAAAACTGAATAACAGCAAATAAGATTGCCCTTTAAAATATACCTCCCAGTAAAATATACTGGTTAAATGGAAGAGCATGGCACTGGTACCTGTGAGTGCTGCCGCTTGCCCGGATGGTGCACAGTCCAGTTAGGGTCTCAGAGAAGTGGGAGTAGATTGGTGAAAGGGTGACGCTGTAAAGACGCTTCAGCTCACGGGACGTGTGCCGGTAGAAGCTCTGGATTTTATAATAAATAGCAGCTAAGGGCAAGAGGAGCAGCAGAATCCACGGCAGGCCGTAGCTGATCATGACCAGCATGCCGAGCAGGCCGAAGATGTTGGCGAGGAGGATGTTGAGGATGAAGGGCAGTGTGTCATCCACACTGTACAAGTCGGAGGAGAAGCGATTGATGATGCGCCCAAGAGGAGTGGAGTCAAAAAAGGTCACGGTGGACTGGCCGGTGAAAGAAACAAAAATAAATAAGTCAGAAGGGGGCAATAATACCACCACTTTAAGAGGAGTTGGTACAATAAGAGAATGCGTACCTTCAGCACTCGGTCCAGCAGCCGAGTGTGAATGACCGTAGCTGCGCAGATGGTTCCGTAGGCGAAGATGAATGCTCGGATTACAGTGAAGACTGAGTTAGCAGCTGCTATAGACACATACACGGTCAGGTAGAATCTCAGCTCGCCAGTGACGTTGGCATGAGCAGGAGGGCCAGTGATAATTGCTGTGTACCTGTGATGAGGTGACAAAAAGACAGAAATATTTTTTATTTAAGAAGCAAATAAAGGTACTTAAATATTGAATATCTAAAAATGTACTATTTAAAAAGAGACGGAAATAAAAATATACACATATCACACTGAGCTGCATTATAAGCAAGAAAAAGGCAATAAAATGGAATTATGGTCATAATAAACTGAATAATATACAAGTGAAATTACACATTTCTAATGAAAATGTATCTGAAATACCTAAAGGCAAATTAATTTATAAATATTACTGAAGCAGTGACTAAAAATGTGCCTGTCAATTGTGACAATGCAAACCTGGTCGAAAAACTCACATCATCTGGGGTGAGGCGGCCAAACTGGGTGAAAAGCTGTTGAGGAACATGAATTTGTGGGAAGCAGCACTGCTGTTCTTCAGACTGGATATCCAGTGGGCCAGCCACCAGTCTGATACATTTTTAGATGCTGGGAGAAAGTGGAACACTTTATATATCAGGGCTACTGAAATGGATGACTCTGGTCAGCATCCAGACCAAAACACAATATAATTTGGACAGTACGTAATCTACCAAAGGAACCCTCATACCTCCCCCACCCCAGTTGGCGTAATATACAAAGAAACCCTCCCTTGGCTACGTGTCACTGAAGTAATTTGGCCTTAGTAAAAATAACGAATACCCCTGTTGTATATACTTTATATGGGATACTAAAGTGGTGTACTGTCATACCATATAGATCATATAGCATATACTTATATGGGACACTAATTTATGTACTGCCATACCATATAGGTCATATAGTATACACTTATATGGGATACTAATGTGGTGTACTGCCATACCATATAGATCATATAGTATATACTTGTATGGGATACTAATGTGGTGTACTGCCATACCATATAGATCATATAGTATATATTTATATGGGATACTAATGTGGTGTACTGCCATACCATATTGATCATATAGTATATATTTATATGGGATACTAATGTGGTGTACTGCCATACCATATAGTGCTTGTGGAAAATCTTGGGACACTTGCTTAAATTTGTAAATGTTGCACATTTATTGGTTTCATAACAAAAGTCCATTGAAAAGCAATGTTTAATGTATCTGCACATATTTTTATATTAAGTGTCATAATTTAATTTGACCATCTAAATCAGTTGTGTTATTGCCATTTTGCTATTATGTTGGCTTGAAAAAGCTAACATATTGTTCTTTTACTTTTCAACTTTGCTTGGTGGTTGATGGGCCCACGAGGTGACTCTTGTCATGAGTGACTTCAATGTGACCACTGGCAATGACAGGGTCTAGAGACCAGTGTGAGAGTGGCTCCATGTTCTTTGAAAAGGTCAGGAGCTGCTGGTTTCTGGATCCTGGTTCCAACGCCCTGAGCTGCATCGTTGGGCTTGGTACTCCAATACTGGTGGTGCAGTGAAAGAGATCAATCACATCTTGTGGGCAGATGCTGGAGGCTGCTACAGAACTGCAGGGTCTACAGAAATGCCCAGTTTGTGAATGCGGACCACAGACGTCTTGTTCCTACTCTAAAGATTCAGCTTAGATCCAGTAGGTAACCATCTACTAGGAGAACAAAGCCAGGCTCCAAGATGAGTCCTAACGAGTTTGCACGCAGTTCGTGTGAGGAACTTGCTTGGACTTAGGTGCGACTGCTGACACTAATGGGATGTGGGAGACATTCCATGAGAAGACCTCGAAGCATGCAAACGGTTGTGTTGGTGTTGCTAGTGTTCCCAGAAGAAGTTATTTCATCTCACAGAGCACCCTGGATATAATTGAGAGGAGTCACACCACATGACTTGGTGGCAACTCCAGTCTGTACCAGGAACTGAGGAGGACGGTTGTGAGGGCTCAGAGGGCAGATAGGGAGGCATTTGTTAGACAAATCTGTGAGCAGGTGACACACCATCTGTGGTCTAGTGACCCACATCCTACATACAGAGCAATCAAAACATCACATACATCTGAATATGTTCCTCGGAGACTTGCAGTGAGGGTGGGTGATAAAACCATCCTTACAGATGACACTGCAGTTGTGACTCACTAACGCAACTACTTTGAGCAGTTGTTTAAAGTTGATCTAGGACACTAGACATCTCTGGGTCCACGGTTCTTGAGGCTGATCCTCCAATCAGCTGTGAACCACCCACTCTCACTGAGATTACATGGGTGGTGAATCAGCTGGAGGTAGGGAAGGCCGCAGGGATCTGTGATATCCGGGTGAACTTCTCCAGGTTGGTGGTAAGGCTGTCCTCCAGGGAGTCAGGCATCATCCCTCCTGACTGAAAAACGGGACTTGAGGTGCCGATCTGGAAAGGGAAGGGTGATTGCCAGGATTGTGGCAACTACAGGAAGATAACAATGCTTTCAGTGCCAGGTAAGGTCCATGCTAGGGTCATCCTTAACAGGATCTGTGATCACTTGCTCGCCTACCAGCGATTGGCGCAGTCTGGTTTTATGCCTAAGAAGTCTACCATCAACCTGACACTGGCACTGAGGGCTCTCATGGAGCTCAAGCATCAGCAGAGCTTCTTTGCAGCCTTTGTTGATCTTCGTGAAGCGTTTGACTGTTTGATCGAGTTACCCTGTGGGACATCCTCAGACTTCGCGGGATCCCCTGAAGTGGCTGGACACCATGGCTGGCCAGCACACTGGTACTGTGAGGGCTGTGTAGAGTGGAAGGAGAACCTCCACGTTCTTCCTAGTTGGTTCTGTGATTCACCAGGGGTGTGTTCTTGCTCCTTCTCTGTTCGTCGTTTGCATGGACTGGGCAGGATCGTGGGGTCCAGCAGCTGTGGGGCATCTCTTGGTGAAGAAAGATTTACTTATCTTGACTTTGCCAAAAATGCTGTTATCTTCACTGAGTCAACGAAGGCTCTGATAGGGACTCTTGAAAGCACAGAATCTGGGTGTCTGGCATTGCGAATGTCCTGGATAAAAAACAAGATCCGGGCCCTTCCATTCTTCTACCGCCCTCAGTAGTGTCTCTCCCTGTGGGGAGAATGTCTACCTCAGCACTGACATTCATGTCTCTGGTGACTCTTCCTAAGTCAGTAGACAGATCAGGAGAGCATGCGGGGTCATGAGGTCAGTATAAAGGGGTGTGTGATGCTCCTGCTATCTTTGCTAGAGGGCAAAGGTCCAAGTCTTAAGCGTCCAGGTGCTCCCCAGTCTTGCTGTATGGCTGTGTGACATGGACGGTGCCCAGTGAGCTGAGACAAAGACTTGGTTCCTTCTGTACTGTGTCTCTTTGGGAGAATCCTTGGGTGCCGCTGGTTTGACTTTGTGTTGAATGAGCGGTCGCTAGAGGAGTTCCGAATGCGGCACATCACCTGCATGGTGAGGAAGTACCAGATATGGCACTATGGTCATGTGGCGCCTTTCCCTGAGGGTCATCAGGCTTGTAGGATCCTTACTGCTGAGGACCTGAGAGGCTGGGCCAGGCCAAGGGGATGCCCACCTAACACCTGGCTGCCGGCTCCATTTCTGGAGGGTGGGACTTAACTGTGTGTCTGACCGGGACCCTGACGTGTTTCGTCATGTGGTGCGTTCAGAAACACACCGCATCAGCACATCCTCCTTAACTTGACATACTGACATAGTGGGGACAGCTAATTCAGCACCTGGGGAGCAGTGTTTGCGGGCAGTACCTTGCTCAGGGTACCTCAATAGTATTTCATTGGTCATGGATTCAAACCAGGAGTCTTTTGATTACAAGTGGGTTTCCCTAACCATTAGGTGACCACTGCCCTACTGCTCACAATGATTGTTTTACTTAAAACTACTGCTTGTTTCTAATGTGATATGTATTTCTGGCAAATGAATAAAGTAATGGTTTTGTTATAATAAATTTGTAATACTTTTACTGAATTAAGCAAGTGGCCCAAGTCTTTCTGTGAGCACTGTATGTATTCATTACTTTGCTTTCTTTAGGACAGCTGGGTTATCATTGCATGGTACCTTGCATGAGGAATAGGAAAAAGATGATCAAAAATGCCAGGCAGCCACCGACAGCCAGCCAGTACGAACGGTACACCTTCCAAGTGACCACACCCGACTGCTTCTGCTCCTCATCCACCATGGAATGAATGAGAGCGGCCTGTTTGGGGGTCTCCTCCAACACCTGCTGCTGCTCCCATTCCAGCTCATCTGAACCATAACAACACACAGAGCCCAGAGAAAAAATCAGGCCATGACAGAGGGTGATACAGGAAATAAGGGTAACACAGAGAATAAGATCAGGCTGTGACAGAGGGTAATTAAGGAAATAGGGGTAACACAGAGAATAAGATCAGGTCGTGACAGAGGGTGAATAAGGAAATAGGGGTAACACAGAGAATAAGATCAGGCCGTGACACAGGGTGATTAAGGAAATAGGGGTAACACAGAGAATAAGGGCACTTTTCCACCGTATCAGGTACCGTGCTTTTGATACTTTCCCTTTTCTACTAACTTCAGGTCAAGTACCAGTACCAGAAGTTCCAGCATCTAAAGTACAAACTAACTGGGGTACTTTTTAGGCACTTCAATACTTTGGGGTGGGACTTGAAATGCTTTCTTGTCGATTGGTTATGCAAATAGCCTGCCTCTAAAATACAATATAACTTCCGTTTTGAAAAACGTTGAAAAACTCAGAAACCAAAGATAAAGTAAAAATAAATAAATAAATAAATAAATAAAAGTAATAATAACGGATGTGTGTACAAATGTGTTTTTCACCTGTCTAGGAGTGATTTAAACAACAAGGATGAAAATGATTATGAGTGTCTCGGAGAACGCATGCGACGCTCACTTTTATGCTAGATAACCCTGAAAATCATTAAAGGATAACCATTAAAATTACAGAACTTGCCAAGTTCTTCTTTCCTAGAGTAAAATTGTTTCAGCGAAATGTGAATTCCCTGGGCAATAATGTCTGTACTGTACCGAAGGTAATTAAAAGCCTGATCTTAATCTAGCTGACTAGTAATGTGCGATTTGCATATGCATAAATGTTATTAATATCGCACCAGTCCTATAATATACTCCAGTCATTTTTTGAATACAGTATAAAACTCCTTGCCTCACGTTGTGATGTCCTTAGGCACCATTACCAAACCAGCACCTTGAAGTACTGCACTAATGGTACTTTCTTTAAGTACCAAAATTATGTTTACTGGCGTGGTGAAAAATTGGCTTAAGATTAGGCCACGACACAGGATGAATCAGGAGTGAGGGGTACCATACTGTATAGTATAAGATCAGGCTGTGACAGAGGGCCATTACAAAACAGAAAACAAGGTGCGAAGTGTGACAACCAAAAGTGCTCCTACCTTTCTGCTCCTTGTTGACGCTTTTATTCCGTTGTTTAGGTACAGCTTCCACCAAAGGTAGAATCTCCTCAGGGCTACCTGACAGACAGATGAATTCATTGATTATTATTTATGTAACTGCCTGGCAAATTGAATGCATCATTTCTCAAACTGACAATCGATATTTTTGTTGACAGTCAGTCACTTTCTATTTTTTTTTGCATTAGAAATAACTTGGTATCAATTTTCATTTGAAACATTTTGTGCATTTTAGTTTGTCATATTTCTAGTTTAACCAAAAGAAAAATGAAGGATTAAAGAACTCTGATGTAAAGGTATCCTTTAGAGTACACAGTTACAGTAGTCCTTTTGTATGGTAATTCACCCCTTTTACATCAATTATTCCAAGGAATACTGAAATATTACAGTGATAAATATGAATCACATGCAGTGGCTGACATACACACTGCATTGATTATATCA
>JAABNY020000040.1:16322585-16339814 GCA_015164015.2 Brevimyrus niger | reverse complement strand
TGTGGACTGTCTGATTTTCAATAGAAAGTGATAGTAATAGACAGGAAACTGCGTACCTATTTTAACAACTGTGCCATTATCCATCAAAACGACAGCATCCGCTCTGTGCAGAAACTCGATGCGGTGCGTACAAATGATTCTTGTCTTGTGCTTTAAGATTCCCAGGATACATTTTTCCAAGAGGTGTTTTGCTACATCAGCATCCACGGCAGCCAGAGGATCATCGAGCAGGTAAATGTCCTTTTCCTAAGCAGCGGAAGAGGAAGATAATGGGGTGATTAAAACATTGCTTTTCTTAAATGACACTCCTTCTTTCAAGAATTTAATGAAACTTTTAAACTGGTTTTTAATTATGCAAACCTTTATTCAAAATAGGTGAATTTATAAACTATCTACTTTCTTTAGCAGAATAAATGTAGTTATATCAATGCCATATTAAGTGGTATGATACGGAAGATGGTCTGCAAAATGTAATCCTCGGACATGACAACATATATTTTGCAATGCAAAAGTGCAAAACATTACATGAATTCTTATACCAGGGCAAAATAAGCTGCCTAATCAATACGACAGCCTCTTGCCATTTAATAAGGCATGATGGGTATTTGGTTTTGTACCATGTATACGGCCCTAGCCAGCGCCAGCCGTGCCTTCTGCCCCCCACTGAGTGTCACTCCATTCTCCCCCACTTCAGTCAGGTCCCCACTGGGCAATATCTGCATACAAACATAATGCAAGGGTAAGGCTTTACATTAAATGTACCTTCACATTCATTAGGCATTCATAATCAGCATGCAAGTATGCCTTAGCATGTCTTAAAGCATATAATTCGTAACAATTGCAGTGAAAAAACACAATATTACATTAATACATGACAATACGCTTATAACAAACATTGGCAATGATTAATTGCACATTCATAATGCATTTACAGTGCATTCATAGCACATTAAGTGCACTGTCACATTAAGTTATACTTAATGTTCTATGAATGCATTATAAATGCATTATGAAGGCACACTTAAAATAAAGTGTAACCAACTGAAGTCACTGTGTTATAATTACAACATTCAGACAGTCTAGCAAAATTAAGTATTATACAAAAATCAAGTATTTCTACATTAGCATAATGAAAACCATATAGCAACATCCCCAAGTAAAATATACTGGTCAAATATAATGGGTTATACATAGTATTAAACTTCCCTTCCTTTCATAACAAATTACAAAAGACAAACATCAGTGAAATGAAAAAGATGAGCTCACACTGAGATCTTCGGTAAGTGCACAGGCCTCCAGCACAGCTTGGTAAAAACGGCTGCGGTATTCCTTGCCAAACAAGATGTTCTCACGTACTGATCCATGCTGAATCCATGGCTCCTGAGCGGCTATGGCAAAGCCATCGTCTCGTCCTTCAACATACACTGCACCCTCACACCTTTGCAGGATACATTTTTTTTTGTAAATAAATAACGACTCATAAATAAAGGACTCATACTGCAGTGGTTTCAAAAAGATTTCGCTACACTTTGAAACGTTACCGGGTGAGCTCCCCAACAATCGCAGCTAAGAGTGTGCTTTTCCCACAGCCGACTTTCCCTACCACGGCAACGAGAGAGCCCTGGTAAACAGCAGAAGAGTATCGGTCAGCATCAGTCACTGATCCAAGGCTTATTTGCTTATTTATAAAATAAGAAGATGCTACATGGCAACAATAAATAAAAATTTGACTTCATTGATATACGGCACCATATTGCAAAAGTCTTCGATGTAAAGCCATAATAACATGTCTGTTAAACTGTTTCAGTTTAACCATTTCAAAATCTCTCCTAAAGTCACCCCAGGATTTGCAGGAACCATCCAATACACAAACGTGTTTTTTGATCAGCATAACATGTTTGGCTAATCAATACTCATCAAGTAAGTATAACAAATTAAACTAGATTTTAAAAATTAAAAAATTAAATGCCCACCCAATATAATGTCTGGAAAAAACATAGCCAAATTGTATTTACACACTGATTAGATTCTGTTGCCTTTAGGTCTCAGATTACCTTTTTTATAGTGATGTTGATACTCTGAAGCAGCTGATTGCTATTTGGGGATGACCCTCTTGTCCCAATATAATTGGGAAGGTCCCTAAATTCAGAGTCATGCCAGGAAAAGGTGCAGTTTTTCATTTGGACAGCAGTTTGGGGATCCTCAGGGGCATCTTCAAAAAGAGTAAAAACAACCATAAACACAAACAAAACCGTAAGTTAACCCAGTGGTACATAAAGGCCAGAAGAGTAGAGTACCAGAGCAGTAATAAACATCCAGATCTTGATCACAAAGCCTTAGGAAGCGCTGAATACGATCTAATGACACCTTGGCTTCAACAGTACTGTTCAGTATCCAAGGAAAGTTGTTTAGAGGCAAAATAAGCATGCCCACTAGAGCAAGCGTCGTGAAAACCTGCAAGAACAATGGACACATACAACTTTGTTGAAATTCTGTAAAATAAAACAAGCAAAATCATTATATATATATGTATATAGCTGAACACTGAGAACAATTCAATACAGAAAAGGTAGCAGTTTTAAAATCTGAAAAAGATTTGTAATTAGGACATAAAATTTTGATGGCTGTAAATGAGCTGTTATGGTAACCATATTATTATTCTGAGAAACTATGGATATATAAGATACATCCTTTAGACTAATTTAGCAAGATGACCACCATGCTGCCCAATTACAAAAGAAATATTTTACTTGCTATATTTATATTGAACAGACCTTTGAAACAATCAAGGTAATAGGTGGAAATGTATTTGCAACCTCATTTAGTAAGCAATGGAACCTATTTTAACGGCAACAACCTTGACTAAACACTTTCTGCAGCTGCTAGGAAGCATTTTACCTCATTCCTCCATATAAAACTATTTTGGTTCTTTTATTGCTTAAACAACCTGCTTTGGATGACTTTGCCTTTCTAAAATATAGATTTTCTTTAGTTTGAGTCATCCCTGTGCCAAGATAGGGCACCAACTTATCACGGATTCTGGTAGGACACTGGCTTGAAATACTTTGTGATTAATACTGCAATATTTGTAAAGCAAAAAAAGTTAAAATGCCCAATATAAACTAGAGCCAAACAGAATTTGTCTACCAGTAGAGTCTTTCATATAATTAAAAGTTAAAAGAAAAAAATCTGACTTCTGGAAAATATATGCAATTCACATGCCAAATTGCATCAAAATGATAACGTAAAAACTTTTTTTTTAATTAAAATTAAATGAGCCATTAATTAGACCAAAACAAAATAAAAAAAAAATATATCTGAAATTAGACCACAAATTTAAATAAACACAAAATATCTTACCTTAGCTGCAGTGAGTTCATTGCCCAGCAGCACATAAGTGACAAAGGTGAGAATGGAGATGACCACGGGCAGTGCTGCCCAGGTATAAACGCATACAGCATCTAGGTATTTAATGGCCTTGAGATGGGACAGCTCCTGCTTGCGGTAATCTGAGATTTTACGCGAGAAGTGAAACTCCCAAGTGTAGAACTTGATGACTCTCATCCCAAGCAGAAGTTCCGTCATGAGCTAAATTAAATAAAAACAAAATTTACCAATGACCTACATTTTTTTTCAGACTTGAAACATTATGTGTCTAGCTGTGATAAAAGCACTTCAGTGTTGGCTGGGTTGTTGACTCAAACAAAAACCCAAATGAAAGAACAAGATGAAGGGCCAGCAACCCTCCTTTGCTTCTCTCCAACAACACTTAATGTTAACTGTCTGTTCTTTCTTGTCAGTCAGTTGCTAACAAAATTGTGTATTCTGTAAAATAGGCCTGAAACCCCACAGAGAAGCTGATTTTTCTGGGTAAACAAACAATCCAACATCAGAATGAATGAAAGGGCATAGCTTGGTATGGACCATAGGGACACGTCCTTGCTAATACTGAGGGAGTATCACATGTTCAGGGGGGTGGAGGGATCGGGGCAGCCAAACGAGTATGCGTACTTACAATTTACTCACGTTTACTTCCCACATAGAAACAATAGCATTTCCATTTGTTTATATTACATAATGTGTAATACGAAAGTATCGATGGTCAAAATATAGTCAAGAATCAGAATATCATTTAAAGAGGAAAACATACCTTAACGCGGCTGTCTTTGTATTTCAGCATGTACTTGTTGTTCTTCATGATACAGGTGGCTAGGACCTTATTAACTGGTACAAGCAGCACTGCAAAACCTAACCCCGCAAGGAAGGCCAGCCCCACTTGCAGGTAGAAGAGGTACAGGGTGATTGCAAACTGCAGAGGCAGATTCCAAATATCGTGAAAATTGTTCAAGAAGTTGGTCAGACGATCCGTGTCGGTGCTCATGAAGTTGACGATTTCGCCCAGAGTGAAATGGGCCAGTGTAGAACTGCTCACCCGCAAGGCTTTCCGATAAATAGTTGATATGACGGCAGCACGGGCGGAGAGGGACACCTTTGACACTTCAAAAGAAAAAATATTACGCAAGACGGCGGAAAGCAGGGCGCTGGAAAAGAGTCCCAGGGAGCACCACAGTCCTTGGCTAATCGGTGCCTCACTCGTCTCCATGAAAACCACCAAGCTGCTGAGGAGCAGTGGTCCTGCAAAGCTCAGGATATTCCCAACCAGCTTCAGCAGCCCCAGCAAGTAAAACTTTGTCCCAAACGCCTTGTGCAGAACTTGCAAAAGTGTGACCTCAGAGTCATCACAAAGTCTTGTCCTTTCCTCACACTGGTCGCCATGAACGTCTGTCAGGTTCCTCGTCACTGCCTTCCTCTCCCTCTTCATCTGCCCTTCATCTACAGACACCTGCTGCTGGGATTGTTCCCAGCGACGGTTAAAGTTCTGGCAGATAACTCTGGTCTGCAGGTAACAGGGCAACTGGTAGACATCCGAAGGTCTCTCTAGTTCCCTTAGCTGACCACGCGTCATCAGAGGATTCAACCAGAGATAAAAGATCCGGGACACCCAACTGCAGCCGTCTTCCCCTATAATCTGACCACACTGGTCGATCTGAGCTTCTCCAGGGATGAGAGGCGCCTGATCAGAATCATTAACTGACAGCTGATCTGCATGTTCCCTTTTAGGAGGGATGGCAAATGCAAACAAATATAAAAACAGAAGGAAGAGCTGCACAGCTAACAGAACTAAGCGTGTAAACCTAAGGGGATGGGAGACGTCAATATACATAGGATCCTTGCAGTAGGCAATCATGGAGATGCTGAGTGCAAACAGGGGCATGATGGCAAGAATTAGCAATGTGAGGGGACCCCTGGCAGCACTGTAAACGGATTTCTGCAAAACCACTAGTGCCCCAAAATGTACAAACCAGGCAATAATAGCAGAGCCATCAGCCAAAATGTCAAGGTACATCGTGACTGGTGAAAGGAGAGCCACTATAACCGCATCACATAGGAATAAGGCTGCCATCAAAAGTGAGACAAATGTCCTGCAGCCCCAGCCGCACAAGGTGGGAGAACAGAGACGTCTGCATCTGTAGAGTGAAAGGAGAGATCATATTTATCACATCAGTAATCGTAAAACCCCAACTCCTCATGCATAAAAAGCATTGTAAATACAGTGGTACCTCGGTTCCGGACTCCGGATCGGATCCTAAAAAGTTTGTGTTCTGATCAAATTTATCCCATAAGAAATAATGGAAAACCAATTAATTGGTTCCCGCTCACACAAAATTACACCTAAATATGTTTTTTTAGCACTTAAACACAAAATGAACAGGATAAAACAAGATTAGCATTATTTTCTTAATGTTTCCCAAAACGAAAAATATCTTATCCCAACATTACCCCTGTCCTGCCCCGATTGTCCGCTCCTTCCGTGTGCCACGCCCCCTCGTTAACCTCGTGTGGGATCCCCATGTGATCAGCTGTTTCTGGTTGTTGTCATTAGTCCTCTGTATTAAGTCTGCGTTTCAGTTTCTTTCCCCAGTCCGGTCATTGGGTGCGTTCGACTTGCTTACAGAGCTGCCTTATTGGCCTTTGCTCTTATTGGCTGAAAAGTTTAGTTACACGCATGACGTTTGTATCCCAGGCAGTTCTGATGCGTAATCTGATATTTCTCCCAAATATCACGTAAAGCAGTGAGAACTGGTTTTCAGTTAATTTACCTGGTAAAAGAAAGTTTAAATAAATGACATAAATGCTCTAATAGTACATGTAAGTTAGTGGTTTATTTATTGTTAGTTATTTTAATGTTGCACTGCTTTATTTGGTTAATGGTCCAGTCTGTGAAGAAGGCATTCAAGTAAGAATTGCATTGTAGTATCACTAATCTCCTGGCACGTACAATTTATATTAGGTCAGTGTTCATGGTTCGACTTCTGATATTCAGATCGAGTTCTAGGTCAAACTGGTTTGTTCGACTTTCAAGAAATTTGAGTTCTAGTGAGTTCGAAAACTGAGGTACCACTGTACTTGGATTGTAGCTGAAAGATATTGCATATTTTCAAAAACAGGTGTATGATTTAAAATGATCAAAAGTGAAAAAAAAACATATTGCTTAGCTGATACTTACCTTGGTGTACTCAAGTAACATGCACTGGAGAAAGCAAGAACAGAATGTGATATGCAATTAAGGATAAGCTGGTTAAAACATGGACTTATAGTCCCATTTTCCCAGATTGGGAAAGGATCTGAACGGTTTGTATGACAGAGCACTTCAATGAAGTCAGGCATTTCCACAGAATAACCATAAAACCTGCGTTTAACCTGTGAAGAAGAAAAAGAACACCCACAATTAGACTTATATACCTGTTTTAGATGATAGATTAGAGAAGATAGTAGATAAAATGTACTCAACAGCATACTCACCAGATTTGCAAATTAACAACCACAGCTTATAAACATTTCAAAGGGTTTATGACTAATCCATTTTTAACACCTGCAGCCCTTTCTGGAAATTTTCTGTGCCCCCAGACATTATGCTCAGAAAGCAATAATGAGGATTATTTCTCATTTAACTGTTCATACATAAACATATTGAAAAGGAATTTCTATGTATACACTTATTAGCTAGTTTATTAGTTATACTTTCGTGCCAAAGCAAACAATGAGTCATGTGGGTAAAGCTGAACGCATACAGAACACCGACAGGGTTAAAAGGCTCAGATGTCTGACGGAAGGGATTTTAAACGTATTATGCTTCCTGGGTGCCACACCTGGTAGTTACAGCATTTCAGATACAGCCACTCCTCCCGGGTTTTCACCATGTTAGAGTGGTCAATGGAGAATAGCCATGAGTGCGAAAATAACAGCTTAGTACAACAGTGGTATGGAGACAAATATGGTTCCCACCCATTACCAGCTAGTTGTACCTAATTTAGTGTCCACTAAATGTATTAAGCAACTACTTTTTTCATAATGCACAGCGCTTCTTGGATGGAAGCTTATTGAAGGAAGTTAATTCCCTCTTATTTCATACTGCCTCAGAAAGTCACAACAAAAGCTATTCTAAATGAAAAGTCACACTATTCGCACGACTGAATAGACAATCGGCATGGACTACAGACATCGAGGAGCATGAAACAATCTACGCAATGCTTTTAATTCTGTTATCGCTGTGTGTCAGTGGTGTACTCTGAATACCTACACGGTAGAAAAGTTTCCATTAATTCCGTCGGTTGCCAATGAGGCTATTAACATACAGAGTATTCCTAACTTGAGTGACCATCAGCTTAACCACTAGCATAAGTACACAAACGTAAGATTCTGAATTTAACAAAGTGAGGTACAAAACTAATGTACATATTTAAGCATTTATACATTACTTATAAATAGTTCTTGGAAGCTGACTGTACTGTAAAACTGATAATATCTACAACACTTTCGAAACAAAAGACCCATTAACATTATATGACAAATCATAAAATGACAACCAGTATCACTGCTTACCCAAAATCATTTGCAAACAGAAATCACTGTGTAGTATTTTCACAGTTATCAATACTTCCTACTGTATGTTCCAAAGAAAAAAAAACTGAATGTGAGCGCATGTACAGTAGATTTGCCGGGTGTCTTTTTTGGTCATGTATCGACGACTTCATAGAATTTAAGCATTATCAGGTTTCCAAACCAAACAAAAACATTTAATTGTCGTGGTGACGACAAAACAAAACCAGCATTCACGTTTAATTAAAATGATCAAGCGTATCAGGCGGTATGAACATGCAGGACGCAGCCATATTGGTTGTTTTCATTTTGCATTTTAAAGCTTTAAAGAAAGGACAGCGCCATCTATCGGTCAGTATAATAGGTTGCAGGGGCAGGTAAAGCTACTGTTGTACAAATAACTGAATTCTTAACTTCATAATACAGTTTTTATTTGATACTAATTCTTCCATTGTACAGATTTCTGAATGGTAATAAGTGGATGCCGATGATGAAGATACTTTTCTTCGCCATTCTTAATTACTAACATGACACGCACAGCGATCGTGTAGGGCGTCATTTGATTACGGGGCACAAAACAGAAAATAAGGAGATAGAAATACATATGACTGCGTTCCGTGACATTCCAGTTTTTGCACATATATATTGACGAGACAACCTCCCGCAGCCCCCATTAAACACCAGAATAACGTGCCGTTCCTTCGTCACTGAATTAGCCAGACTGATTTAACCAGAAATAAACGGTCAAAACAATTAGTGGCACTAGGAAGAATATTCAGAAATTAGGAAAAAGACGTATTTTATTGTAGCAGCTAAACAGTTTAAGAATCAACTAGTTTTCACTTACTATCTCTCTATTTATTTATTTATTTATTTATCTAAATGAACTATTAAATGTTTATTTAAATATTTTCAACAATTGTAGTCGTCAGATATAACTGAGCATTCTTCACTGCAAGCCCCTGTTCAGGTTTTAATATGCGTCTTATTTTTAATAAAAATTCCATGGCATTATTCATCAGATTTTGCTCTATTTGTCTTATTCCCATTCATCCATTTTCTTAATTTGCTTTTCCTATTCAGGGTCATAAAGGTTTAGAGCCTATATGCTTCAGGTGCAAGGCAGGGAATTACCCAAGATGGGGTGCCAATCAATTGCAGGGGACCCCAGGACAACACAGGAAGAATATGCAAACTCCACACACATGGAGCCAGGGTGTATACTTGAAACCTGGGTCCCAAAGGTGTGAGGCGATAGGTTCCAGATAGAGGATATCTTAGTCTGATGAACAACCTTTTGAGGTAACACAGATTATGATAAGGCAGATGTGTAGTTATCTGTACTGAGAGTGTACTAGCAATGATTGGTCTGCAGAAAGCATGTCTCCAAAAAATAAGAGAGAAGTCCTGAAGTTTTACCTATTCACTTCCTGCCACCATGGCAAACCTTTGCTTCCAAAGTAGTGGGATAAAAAAAAATTAAAAAAAGGCATAGGCTCTAAACATTTCTGACCCCAAATTGGAAAATCAGGTAAAGAAAATGGATGAATGGAAAAAAGAGCAAAATCTGTTAAACCACAATTCATTTGCCCTGAATCCAAAAAGATTAAAAAGCATACGAAGGAGAATCCAGAACTAAGGTTACAACATGCGATCTTAAAGAGCATGTAAAAAGTAAAAGTAACTACTCATTTGTATAAAATTTATCATAAATTTACCTGAAAGCAGAAGAAATATTACTCTTCATAAGGGAAAGACAGATGCAAGATATGTTTTCATGAAGTTGCTCTGAAGGATCTACTTTTTATGAAGGTCTTTGCCCTAAAGACAGCCTTTACTGCAATAACTCTCCAAGATCAGGATATATGAGCACAAAACAAATACTGTATATATCTTCAGCACAATAAAACATAAGACTTTGTACTTATATTTCTAACATGATAATGCCCTGGATTTTTTAGATAAGCATTATGATCAGATCATTATTGTTAAAGTTTGTATACCCAGAGTAGTAGTTGGGCAATCAGTTGAACTTGGAACCAGAGTTTTCATGTCTCCCAGATTCACATTGCATGGGGGGGGTGGGATGGGTACATCCTTATGGGGACATAATGTCCCCATAACGTGATAAATATAATTTTTTTTTCTAAATTTCTATTTTACTAAAATCGATGACTGCTGTGAAAAAACTAAAAAGATTTTGCTCGGTTACTTATGGTTATGGTTAGGGCAGGGTGGGGGTTAGGGTTGTCATAGTTAGTTGTAGCATTTTTCCCATTGAAGTGAGTGAGCAGGCCCAATGAGGATAGGTATACCCAACCTGTGTGTGTGTGTGTGTGTGTTTCTGTCTTTTTTCCATGACAAGATCACTATGGAAACATGGAGGAGACTTGCTGTTCTTGTTGATTGTAGCTAATCCATGCATATATTGCAAATTAGAACTTTTTTTTCAGTTTTTTGGCATCTGTCCTGTATATGTCGCAGGATTACATTATATTGTAAAATATAATGGTGCATTACATTTTCAACCAATATCAGATTTAATTTGTAGCTTTAACTGAACAACTCACTGTGAACTTTCCTTATGTTAGATGTAATCGTTGCATGGTGTCTGTGTATTTTTAAATTATTTTTATTTGTTAGCATCATACTGTGTCCATATTTTGTTTGATATTTCTGATGGTTGCAATTTTGAAATAGTAATGCCCCCAGCTCAAATCCCCTGCATAGTTCTGCCCCTGCCCTGCAATTCCTGTATAGCTCCGGTATATACCATTATTGTACATGACAGAAAAGATTCTGCAAATTGTACAGAAATATGTGGATTGTGCAATGAATGAATAAATGAACAAATAAATGAGTATGTTTGAGACCAACATATCACAAGAAGGACTCTCTACATTCAGGTAAAAACACATTTGCTGACTTTGACATTTCCAGGAGATCCGGCTGTGGTTTTAGCTTGTATGAGGGCCTGGCAAACACCCACTTCAGCAACACCCAACCGACAACAAAAACTGTATATCAATCTACCAGCCCACTCCCCCCAACAGGAAGGACCCCTCAGAATTAACTTTTATTTTTTGTGAAACATTTGGAACAATACAAATAAATAACAATAAAATGTAAAACCATATCAATATATACAAAATAAGATATATAAATATCAAAAAGAAGTAACAAAGATAGAAACAAATTGTACCATTATAAATAAAACAATAAGAAATAAATGAATTATTATACAGTACTATTAGCCATTTTGCTAACAAACATACTACAGTAGTGTTATACTAGCCTATTTCATTACATGCATTATATTATACTCATAAACAGATTAAATAGCTTTATTATTACCTTTACTATTTGCAGGTTTTTCATATTCTTCTCTCCTTGATTTTTTATGTACTGGGCACCTGATGGCTTATTACTTTTCTTATTGTGTTAATTTGGCACTCAAACAATAAGACATTACTTAACACTGTCAACTAAGAGTCCAACCAATTCACCTTGATGATGTGAACACTGGCTTTATACATTTCTTATCCATTGCACACAAACCAGAAAGAAATTTAATAATATGTCCAAGAAATTATATATTCACAGTATTATAAATGAATTGTGCTTTATTTTTAAGCATTTCATAATGTGACTGATTGTACTAATTGCATTAGTATTGTATAAAATTAGAGGTGCACTATTTGACAGATTCCCCTGCCATCTTCCCCTGCAATCTTCCAGTAGATTGACCTGAGGTCAACCCAGCCCTGCCCCCTTCCCTGTCTCGTACCTCTGAGTCAGGGCATCCACAACAAATGATTAACTGACCCACTCAGTGACATGATATCATTGACATGACTTGCAAATAGTGACATAAAGCCAATCCCACAAATGCCATTCTGTTTTTTTTTTTGTTTTGTGTGTGACCATTGTATGCCACCGTCAGCAATGTCGCTCATACCTAAATTTGCCATAGCGGGTGAAGTCTACGTCATTCTAGAAACTTTCACATTTGCAGGTGATCCATCCAATACCACTCTAGAAATTATTAGTTAGTTAGTGAGTGTGGAATGAGTATAGCTTAAATAGCTGGAATATATGACAGCGCTGTCCGAGGAATATAATTCTCTCATTTGTGACAGCACCAAATTTAGATTAATATAGAGACAGCTGAAGTAGCCAGGGAAGTCCCATGCAAACACGGAGAACACCTGAAAATTTCATAAAAATCAAAGTAGTAGTGTTATGAACTTGCTTGGGCACAGATTGGGGAATCAGGCACCGGAGTCGGGTAAATATGGGGTTTAACTGCGGACAAACACACTCAAAACAACCGACGTTAATTACTAGGCAGGGGAAAATATTCAAATGCAGAGTCATTAGCAACAACTAGACATAGCTGGGAACACCAGGATTCCACATGAGGTAAATGAGGGGGGTTTGGCACATGGAGGCATGAGACAAGCAGGGCATGACAGAACCCCCCCAAAAGACGGGCACTCCAGGACAAAACAGGACCTGGGAAAACAAAAGCAAAAACATCAATGAGGCATGGAGAACAGCACAGACTCACAGAACAGGCTCAGGGGCAGCAACCAAGACACCAACTGACACACTACAGGCAAAGTTAAGACACATAGTCATAAGACACAGAGGCATCAAAGACAGAAACACAGAACTCAAAGAGGGGGACAACGAAGGGACAACGTCAAGGGACAAACTAACAGGAGAAACAAAGGGACCAGGAGGGAACAAGGGTGGAGCAAAATGAACAAGGAGCAAACACAGGGGGCACAAAGCCACAGGGGGCGGGGGAATCAGGGAGCTGGAGGGGAACCCCAGCAGGCAGAAGGCAGGAGCCACAGGGGCAGCAGGTGGCTGTGAGGTAGGAACAGGGAGGACCCTCAGCAACTGTGAGGCAGGAGCCAGAGTAGATGCTGAAGGGAGTGAGGAGGAAAGCGGAGAGACAGACAGAGAAGGTGAAGAGGAGAAGGGGACACTGGAAAAGGTAAGAAGGGAGCAAAAACCATGGCAAGTAAAGGTGCACTCACAGCCAGTGAAGGCACAGGTGACCAACAAGTTGGAGCAGAGGAACCTGCAGCCGCCCGAAGAGACACTGCAGGTGGAGCAGCAGGAGCCAGGTGGACCGCAGGCGACCGCCGTGCAGGAGCTGGAGGACCCACAGGCGACCACTGAGCTAAAGCCAGTGGGACCGAATGTGAGCCAGGGGGCAGTGTGGGTGGGACCCAACCCCTACGTAGGTGTCATCTCCATCTTCGGGACACTGAGAGATGAGGTCGTGGCTGGGATCTGCCACGCTGGGGTGTCCCACTCAAGCTCCTCCTCCATCTCCAAAGAGGGAGGAGTGGTGGTCCAATGATCTGGGACCTCCTCGGGGACAGGGGCCATGGGAACTGGGGCAGTAGGAGGGTTTGAAGGATCAGGAACCTCCTCAAGGATAGGAGCTGGGGGCATAGGAGCAGGAACTGGAGCAGGGCTCAGGGGTTCAGGAGCCGGGACAGAAACCAGGGGCGCTGGAGCAGGATCCGATGGCACTGGAACTACAGGAGATGGAGCAGGAACCATAGGGGGCTGAGTAGGAACCACCAGCACAAGAACCATGGGGGGGCAGAGCCGGGGTTTGTGCCTCGGCAGCGGTTGCCACCTTTTTAGGGAACTTGGGGACCCACAGGATAGCATCCTCAATAGACCTGGCCACTTTTAAGGCCAGGTGCGTCTCCTTTAAGAGGACAGCTGAGGTCGCAGGTAACAAAAAAGGAAGGTGCGAGTCCTTGAA
Source organism: Brevimyrus niger (assembly GCA_015164015.2). NCBI lineage: Eukaryota > Metazoa > Chordata > Actinopteri > Osteoglossiformes > Mormyridae > Brevimyrus > Brevimyrus niger. Next base: position 16,326,079 of record JAABNY020000040.1, on the reverse strand, counting down.
CAGGAATATCCCCTCCAGAATGTCCCTTGACCGGCAAGTGAGGGCTTTAGCTGTGGGGTCCTCCTGAACCTTGGGCTGACGCAGCCAGTATGTTACTTCATCCATGAGGTCGATGTATTCTGCCTGACTGAGGGGAGGTGTCTTCTTCTTTGTTCCGGTCATTCTGTTATGAACTTGCTCGGGCATAGACCAGGGAATTAAGTGCAGGAGTCAGGAAGCTGGGTAAACACGGGATTTTATAGCGGACAAACACACTCAGAACAACCAGTGTTAATGACCAGACGGGGAAACTTACGTGGACTTAAATATACAGGACTAACTAACAACAACTGGACACAGCTGGGAACACTGGGATTCCACAAGGGATAAATGAGGTGGGACGTGGCACACGGAAGGATCAGACGAGCAGGGCATGACAAAAAGATAGGAATTTGCATTCAGGTTGGGGATTCACATGCTGTTTGGAGATTCACATGCAGGTTGAGAACTTGTGTGCAGGCTGGAGATTCACATGCAGGTTGGGGATTCATATGCAATTTTGGGACTCGTTCTGTAGGTTGGAGATTCACATACAGTTTGGGCACTAGTGTGCAAATTGGGGACTCACATGCAGGTTGGAGATTCACATGCATGTTGCGGATTCATATGCTATTCAGAGACTCATCTGAATGTTGGAGATCCACATGCAGTTCGGGGACTTGTGTGCAAATTGGGGACTTGCATGCAGGTTGGAGATTCACATGCAGGTTGGGGATTCATATGCAGGTTGGGGTCTTGCATGCAGGTTGGAGATTCACATGCAAGTTGGGAACTTGTGTACAGCTTGGAGATTTACATGCAGGTTAGGCACTCACATGCAGGTTGGGAATTCACAAGCAGGTTGGGGATTCACATGTAGGCTATAGTAGTACTCTCTGGGTCAACATTTTTAAAGTACAAAAATTTATAAGTATAATACATTTTCATATGGTACACTTTTTTGTTACTATTACTCTACATATGATGATGATGATGACCCTTTATTGCTGTTGCAATTCACCATGTCACTAGTCACCAGCGAAAAGCAGGCCATCAACCCAACCATACATAAACACATATTTGATAATAGCTTATCAAAGATGTCCCTCCCATGGCTTTCATGCTGAAAAGTGCATGCGCCAATGTGGATTTAAATACATAGCAAAAAAAACACAAGCAATTAATTATGCATAGATCGGTCATAAAAATTAGACAGGTTAAAACAAGGCATAACTCCCCCATATAATTTTAAACTGAACTGGAACTTTTTATGGTTTTATAGCTAAATTTACAGGAAGACAGCTCAAAGCAGACAGCTCAAAGATACACAGCATTAAAGGTGAAAAGAAAACAAATAGTGGCTGTATATAAAGCATGAATAGAAAGAAAAATGCAAAAACCTTCTATTGAAGTACAAAAGGTACAGTTAGGAGGAGGTGGGGTTTGGTTGGCGTCAGTTGCGCAGACAGTAATAATGGTGCTGCTGTAATTTAACTATCAAAGATGAGGGGTGGAGGCTGCTGAGGAAGTCCCTTCCCAAAATACAGGTGTTGCTCCACAATCAAAGGGCTTCATGCAGGAAATACGGGGTTTGAACTTTAATGATTAGACAGGGGAGGATCTGTGTGTCTGTGTGGGTGAAAATAGACTCAAAATCTCAGCAAAGTGCAAGCCGACCATTCTTTAGGGCCTGCCCCTTATAAGAATCAAAATTTAAATGCCGCTGCTCTTTAAGGCAAAGAAAATGACATCTGTGAATTACATCTCAATAAAGGCACACTGTATTGAGGGAAACGAAACCTGCACATAATTAAACCAATGTTTAGTGGACCTTTTTGTTCTTTTGATTTAAATAGAATAGTTTTATGCACATTTAAGGCATATGACTGTGTTCCTTGGGGGTTCCTGTGGGAGGTGTTTCGGGAGTATGGGGTATGGGGTTCGCTGTGGCGGGCCATCGGGTTCCTGTATAACTGGAGAGTTTGTTTTGCATTGCCTGAAGTCAGACTCATTCCCGGGGGGTGCTGGACACCACCAGGGCTGCCCATTGTCACCAATTCTGTCCATAACCTTTATGGAAAGATTACTAGGTGTAGCCAAGGGGCGGAGGGGGGTCTGGTTCAGTGATCGTGTCTCTGCTTTGTGCAGATGATGTGATCCAGTTGGCTTCATCGGGTTGTGACCTGCAGCTTGCACCGGGGTGGTTTGTAGCTGAGTGTGAGGAGTTTACGTATCTCAAGGTTTTGTCCATGAGTGAGGAAAGGGAGCAGGAGATTAACAGGCAGATCAGTGCAGCGTCAGCAGTTATGTGGACACTGTACTCTTCTGTCATGGTAAAGAGAGAGCTGAGCCAAAAGGGAAAAATATTGTCAATCTACATTCCTATCCTTTCTTATGGTTACTAGCTTTTGGGTAATCAATGAAAGAATGGGATAAGTGACAAAAACTTGTAATGTAATCCATTACAAAACACTTAAAAAATCCACAATACCCCCACACAATATATCCTTCCAGAGTAATGAAATTACTGAATTATTGAAAGTACTGATAAACCAGTATTGCAGAAATCAGATGAATTCATCCAAAGCCACATATCCAGTACTTACAGGTCCCAAGTTACGAATGACATCTGTTCCCTTAGTCTGTCTTTAAATTGAATTTCTAAGTAAGTTGTACGAGTTACATACTTATTTAGCATCAATTAGTTGAGATGTTTATATCAATATATCATATTTATTTACCTTTAAACACAAATGCATATTAAACAATTCCAGATACAATAGATATAATAGGCTTTATAATAGGTACAATTTGTTTGTACATTGGATGTTGTTAACCCAGGTACAGCCTATAAAGAGCTGTAGCCAGCTGGGGAGTTCATCTAATTTAGTAAAGGATACAAGGTAGAGGACATCGTGTATGGGGTGTCAGTCTGTCACAAGGCACAGTCTCACACACAAACTCAATGGGAAATTTAGAGACATCATATAACTGTCCGGGGAATCTGTCAGAAATACAATAAGAAGAAGCAAAATTTAAACATACGGTGACATTTTTTTGTTTGTCTTGGCTTTTAGATTTTTGTTTTTATTGTCTTTTAAATTCCATTTTAATGTCTCCTATTTTAATGTAACCCTGTGACTCTGTAAACTCTATGAAACACTTTGAATTGCTTTGTATCAGAATTGTGCTAAATCAATAAACTTGCCTTGCCTTGCCTCACCACAGGGCTGCAGGCAGGGACCACTGCCACGTCGCCGAGCCATAAAACAAAGAGCTAAGCCATAGGCATCCCAAAAGGTCACAATGGAGACAACTTATAAAAGAATTACAAAAGAATTTCCATGAATCTGTGCTGGATAAATGGCAATAAGACAGCAATAGAGATTATTCCTTTCTTTGAAAATCCCAGAGCGGGTACCTTCCTAACACTCAAGACTGAAGGCTTTTGTCTATCATTACGAACATTAATTACA
>JAABNY020000040.1:16304946-16320303 GCA_015164015.2 Brevimyrus niger | reverse complement strand
TGATATCAGCCCCACCACTGTTGAATGTGTGGTGACAGTCGTATGTGTATCGGACGTATAGAAGGGGACTCAGCACACAGCCCTGTAGCACACCGGTGCTGAGGGTCAGACTTGGAGAAAGACGGAGGCCGAGTCTAACTCTCTGGGGCCTGTTGGTTAGCAAGTCTTTAATCCACATACACAGAGGATTACTGAGGCCCGGCTCCAGGTGTTTGATAACTAACCTGCTGGGAACAATAGTGTTAATAGTGTGCTGTAATCCACAAACAGCATTCTCACGTACGTCCCTCACTGTTCAAGGTTAGAACACCGGTAATAGCATCCTGTGTGGATACTGATGCTGGTTCAGGGTGGGAGGGAGAGTTGGATCTGATGTTCTTCAGGATCAGTTTTTCGAAGCTCTTTGTTTTGATGAGTGTGAGTGTCACCTGCTGATGTAGTTGTATAGACTGCTGATGCTAGACTGTTTGGGCGCTGGTATGACTGATTTCAGACAGGTAGGTACCTTAGCCTGTGCCAAGTGTTGGATGCCTTGTGACACCCATGTCAGTCCTGGTTGGTGAAGTGATCCTTGATCCATTTCAAATCGGCAGGTTTGGCTTTTTTGATACCTCTCTTCAGGCTTCTTCTTCGTACTGCTCCTTGTCCCTGGATCAGAAGGCCATGTTTCATTTCTTCAGTCGATTCTGGATTTCTTTTGTCATCCATGGTTTCCTGTTTGGGAAAACAAGTTTTGTCAGTGGTGACGTTTTCAATGCAGGTCTTTTTGTAGCAGGGAACCGCTGAGGTATATTCATCCACAACCTGATCTGAGGACAGCTTCCAGCTGGTATGTCGGAAGCAGTTCTGCAGCTGTAGAGATGCTCCTTCAGGCCAGGTTCTGACAGCTTTTGTGTAGGTTTTCACTCTCTTAATAAGAGGGCAGCGGGCTAAAGGGAAAAAAAGTGATAGGTGATCTGACTGTCCAAGATGTAGGAAAGGTGAGGCTCGGTAAAAATTGTAAAAAAAAAAAAAACTCTGTCAATTTAAATAATAATAATAACAATAATAATAGTTATACATTTATTTCCGTCCCAAGTAGCATGCATATTTAAGGAGGTCATAGGTAGTAGGTAGGTAGTCATGCGTGTTGACACAACATAATCTCAGTGTGTGTATGACTGCATGCGCAGCATAACTGAGACAGCCTGTTTAAATTAATCTCTCCGTGAAATTTAAGGTACTCGTGGTAGGTAAACCAGGCTAAAAAATTAACTATGGCTATAGAGGTATAGTAACAATATTATAATAATGCAGTCTGATTTTTTCATTTTTAAATATCAAAATTATATTGTAGGTCATAAAGAATTGTGCTGCGGTCTTTGACTTTGACATATGTGATGTGGAGTAATTGACATTACCACAACTTTTTATGTATATTAAAATGGCATTTGTTGCTGTGATTTAGTTATTTCTTAACCATTTCCCCTAAATAGGTAGCCAAAAATGTCACTATTGTTGCACTTTTAAGATCGAATAACACTAAACTAGATAAAATGTTTTTAAATTATTCAACATTGTATGAACAACTTGTATATTTTTACCCCATGTATCCTATTTAGCATCATGGAGGTCTGAAGCCTACAGGATAGAAAACCAACGATGGGGGAAAACATGCAAACTCCACACATACAGGGGCCACAACAGAGATTTGAACCCTGGTCCCCGTGGTGTGAGGTAATAGTACTAAACACTATGGCCCTCTGATTTGGTTCATATACGTATAGCCACAAATTTAATTATAGTAGATAACATCAAATTATTACAACTGTATTTTATGCAATGCTATTCCAGTATTTTGAAATCCCCCAAGATACAGTCTCACCAGAAGGAAATATTGTGGTATGCTGCATTACCATCTTCAAGTACAAACGCGTTAATGTATGGTAATTGTGGAGTAAGCAGGTCAATGCACTCCAAGCCGTGCATTATTCGTTTTTTTAAGTCTCTCTCCGCTTTACGTCGAGCGATTTTTCGCCTTCGCAGCTGTGCGTTCAAGATCGTATAATGAACCCTTACAGGAAGTCGGGTCTTCTTTTTCGCGGTATGCGCTACAAATGAGGAGCTTTTTACGTGTCGCTAAAATTTAAAGCACGTTAGTTTTAGTTTTATTCTTTACTTTTTTGACTTAGGGTCTGGATGGTACAATACAGTCCTTCATACTCACGTTTTGAAAAACAAGATATATACTACAATTTTATAAAATTATTTCTTAATAAAATATGTATTGTTATGAATTTATCATATATTGAAAGAATACATTTCTGGAGATAAATTAACATTCGATACTCAGGAACCATGAATGGGCTAAGCAGTTACAGGAAATGGATGGATAGATCTTATTGCTGAATTGCCCTGTAATCAGAAAACACCAAAGACAATACCAGACCAATACCAATACGCGCAGGATGTGCATTAGCACAAAAGAATCATGACACAGTATTTATGTATTTCATAATTAAAAGCTATATAATACAGTATAATTCCCACATGTACATAATATAAACTTCTCTTCAAGAATTAACTGCAACTGACAGATGATTTGATTTATTTATATTTTTAGTTATGCATCAAGTTTAGCATGTTTTTTCAGGTAAAGTAATTATTTGAATTTCACAAAACAAGAAAAAACAATATTAACATTTAGATATACATTTATAACAGCTAGATGTCACATAAAACATAAATATAGGACATTGAAAACTAAATGGCAAAGTGGAGACTGTATTTTCATTTTATCATTTTCATTTTATTTTTTGCAGAAAATCCCTCCCATACATAAAAGTGTGACACAAAAAAATTATTTCATGATGAAAACTAAAAAGAGAGTTTTTAGTGTTTCTGAATATAGACCTTCCATCGTAGATGAGTAGTACTAAGATGTAACATTTTGCTATTTCAGATAACAAAAATAACAAAAAAATATCCTTGTGTGACTATTTACTGAGAATCACAAGATTTGAAATCAATGAGTGGAATTAGATCCCCGTAAAGGTAAGTATTTTGAAAGGTTAGTTGTCTTAATCTCTCTTTATTGAAGTAGGCCACCCACTTTTTTTTATCAAAGTAAACAAAAGGATACTCTGTATATGAAACAATTAAGTTGAGGGAAGGTAGAACAGAGAATTTAATTGTTACATATGGTTCAGTTTTGTTTTGACTATGTTATTTATGCTTTGATTTATGATTTGTTTTAACATTGTTACACATTTGTCCTAGAATCATTAAAATAAACAACATTTACTTTCATATTTAAGCACTGATTTTCATCTTTACATAATTCATTTTCTCTCACAAGGTCACAGTGTTTCGCAATATGAAAATTTCAACAATATTAATCACTATGAACATACAAGAGAATTACTGGGAAATATCAGAATCATGTTACACGGCTTATTGGATGGTTGGTGGCACTTGATGTTATGTTTATATGTGTAATACCAAAACCCTTTACTGTTCCAGTTTTCATTGTTCATTGTCATTATTTTTTATTGCCTTTCCATAGAAGCACATAGAAGCACACATAGAACACCAACATCTTCCGCTTTCAATCATTTTACAGAAAGAATTTGTGAAAAATATCTAAAATGTCAAACCTGCTGCCGAAACTGATTAAACACATTTTAAGAATTTGTTAGCTTCCTCTGTAATTTATGTAAATGTACTGTAATTAAATGTAATTTCAGTTTGTTTTGGTGTTTTAGACATTTTATCCAAAAGGAAATATTCCCACTTTTTAAGAGCTAGGTAAACATCATTTAGGCAGTGTGTGTGGTCCATATTCAATCGCTTAATCCTATGAGTCAGAATGTTCATTTCCACCTCTCACCTCTCTCACATCTAAAAGGCACCTTTCATACAAGTACCCTCACTAAGTGTCCTTTTATGTCGCCTTATTCACTATAATTAGTGTTTCTCTGTATTAAATCATTTCCTAATGGGGTTGTACTCAGAATATCAACAATGCATTTTAATTGTATGCCTCAAAAAGACAAGAGATTAAAGAATGAGATATACAGTGCTCACTGAAAAAATATAGCAAATTTATTGGTTCTATAACAGAAATCAGTAAATATTCATTTGTTTATAAACACACACACACACACACACACACACACACACACACAAACAGAATCAAATCAATCAGTCAACAGAACTGACACTTAAAAAGAAAAAGTCTGTGTGGAAGATATGTTAAACATCGCGTGTCAATGGACTTTTGTCATGAAACCAATAAACATTTTTACTGAACTAAGCAAGCATTCCAAGACTTTATGTGAGCACTGTATAAGTTTATTTTAAAACAGATATGAGATGCTCACTGGTGATGAAACATCTCACTTGAACAAGCTAAAACTAAAAGTATATTGATTGATCACATACGTAAAGTACTGGGAAAACGAAGCTAGAATTTGTTATAAATGGAAGTAGATAGCTTCTGCGCAGAAATGCCTGCACTCATCTTCAACTCTGTTGCCTTTGTTAGAAGGTGTACCTCCCTGCATGCTGTGACACGAAGGAGCTCCGATCAGGCAAAACACCCTCACAGGAAGCCGGGCTAGTCTTTGCACTGTTTTAACATTTCTTTAAATAAGCAACACTAACATGAAAATAAGCGACAGTAATCTGTGTTCCCATGGTCTTGTTTGTTGCCAGAAGAGTGAGCCAGTCTGGTGTCGAGGTCTTTGGTTCAGGAGTATCCATACACAAGTGACAGTGTAGGATCCATGGCTGCAAGATATAAATCATGCTCCATAACTTAGAGAGGACTAATTTGTCTAATATGATTTAACAATTGATAAATTTGTCAAAAGTGAGTATTTAAAATGTATGCATATTTGTATGGCCTGTTCAAATTGGGAAAAAATTATTCAATCAGGAAAAAAGGAAACTATTTTTTTAAGACATACAGTACATTTAAAAGTGTATAAATTGCTGCCAAACTAATTATTTTAGCTAAGCTAACTGTAATGAATAACTAAATTTAGGTTATAGCAACATGCTAGATGAGATGCCAGTCCATCACTGGGCAGATATGCACACAATCTTACACTACAGGGAATTTATTAATGCTATTCAGCCTCACTGCATGTCTTTAGCTCTTGAAGGAACTAATACCGATTAATGTGTGTACAAATAATTTACAAAATCAATCAATCAATCAAATAATCAATCAATCAAACAAAATACTTAATTATTTCCTAAGGAAATAATATGGTTACATTTGCTCTAAAAGAGTAAGAGAATAGTCAACAAGTTGAATCACCAATGCAAGATAATACAAGGTAAATAAATATTCTAATATATTACGGAAATAACTAAGAAAACAATAAAATTGAGTTTAAGTTCCCCTCTTTTTGTACTGCCATGCTACGTTAATGGTATAAATATTTAAATACAGTTGCTAAAATGTTTATACCATTAAAGTAGCACGGAAGTAATTGTGAAGCTATACTCTACAAAATTAGGCATTAGTTTTTCTACCTGAACGCTGAATTGAGTTAACTGTGGTAACTTTCAGTCCAAGTTACCCAGCCTTGACTCAGCACTGGGGTTATGTTTTTGATGTTTTTGACCCAGAACTTGGGTAACTGCACTCCCATAGTCTTGGGATTCCCTGTTCTTGTACACCACATAAAACAAAACAAAAAAAACCCTCCTTGGAACCATTGAAGATAAAATATAACTCAAACAGTTGATGTGGCATTGATGTAAGGAAGACACCTTTTAATTCACTGTGTTATATGAATATGGCGGCACGCACAGATGCAGTGGCTTTGGTCCCCCATTACGTTTTGCTTGTTTTTGTTAGCGTAACTGTCGAGCAGTGTAATGGTGACAAGGAAGATCTACTAAAGAGTTTTTTTCATCAAAGTATTAAGTGTAATTATTGCAAATACAACCACTTCAATAATATTTATATACTCCCACCTTGTATATACGTATTCATACAGAAACACTCTAAATGTATTGCCCCACATTGCTTGTGATTTTACTTTGTGTGTTGAATCTGTCTTAGGGGACATACATAATTTCATTGTACATCCATGCAATAACAATAAAAAAGGCTCTAAATAATATTATGTTAAAACATTATTATTATTATTATTTCTTATAATGATGTTAGCTTTAATTTGAAGTCTTTCACCTTAATGACAGGTAGCTAACATTAGTTTCTGTGAGTCAAGTAAGGACCGATATCGCCAACAAGTAATTATCGTGGAATAATCCCTGACAGGCTGACACCAAAGTGGATGGGGTTTGCTAGTACGCTATATATTCATGTTCTGAATCTTATTTCTGTCAACAGCAAGAAATATTTACAACAACATTTAATATATGGAAAGTGATAATGTTTCATAATAATTTATTTTAATAGTTTATTTTTCCATTGAAAAATGATAATATGCATTTAATAATGGTAGAAAACATGACAATCCAGTCTCAATGTAAATTAACCCAGCATCATGGTTAAATAGTATAACCCAAGAAGGTTAAAATAACCTAGCATGTGTTCTGTCCAGTATTTACCCAGCACTGGATTGTCAGTTAAGCAATGTTCGGTTGTTTTTAACTAAGCATCTTTAGAGACTACTATCTAAACCCTCTTATCTATTTTTATGAATGTTGAAAGGGCTAATTGTTTGAAATGAAAGCTGTCATAATACTTCCTGGCCGCTCTCATTTTGTCATCAGTCACTCTAGGTTTTCCCTGTTATTCTTTAAACAGTTTGTATATTGAAAGGTTAATTAATATGCCACATTATTTTCTAGAGCATTTTTACATTTTCATGTATATATTATTGTATTGCTTTAAAAATATTTTTTATCTGGGAAAATGTACATATACTTATACTTATAAATACACTTATATATGTGATTGTAGATGCAGGACCAACAGAAAGGACATGGTGTCCCGTCCCCTCATGAGCTCACCAGCTGATCAGTGGAGATCGGCTGCACCTGGGAGTGAGGCTTCAAAGGGCTGCTGCCCACCCTCCAGGGCCGGGTTGGTGATTTCATGCGACGTTCTGACCAATTCTTCTTTGTCCTCCATGCAGCCCTTACCCAGCCTGCCATGCTTGTGTTTCAACTCCCCAGATCAGGGGTCTCCAACACTGGTCCTGGAGAGCTACTATCCAGTAGGTTTTCTATCATACCTGGCTTCTGATGAGCCACACCTGGCCCTGGTACTTACCCAAGAACAGGTGTGACCAACCAGGACTGGAGTTGCAGACCCCTGTCCCAGATCCTTCTTTGTTGGACTGACCCATGGGAAATGCAAACATTGACGTTAACAGGAACAAAAATACAAGTTTAAGGATTGTTAATAAAGAACATGATATCTGCAGCAAGCAAGTCTCCATGTCTTTTACAGTGCAGTTTGCAGTAATAGCTTATTATGATTGGTGGTGTCAATGAGCCTAGTGGCCTGGGGGGGGTAGAAGCTTCTCCTCCACCTCTCAGTCCATATGCAAAAACAAGGCTTTTGCTGAGCCCAGATTGGGATTGTGCTCCAGCGACGGTTGTTCTTCTGGAAGTTTATCCCACCTCCACACAGGATCTCTGGAGCTCAGCCAGAGTGATCATCAGGTTCTTGGTCACCTCTCTTACCAAGGCCCACTGGCTAGGAGGCCAGCTCTAAGAAGGGTTTTGGAAACAACTTCCTCTATTTAAGAATTACTGTCACTGTGCTTTTGGGAACCTTCATAGCTGCAAAAAAAAAAAAAAAAACAATTGTAGCGTTTCCCAGAGCTGTGGCTCAGCACAATCATTGTCTGTGAACTCTGCCGGCAATTCCTTTGACATCATGGCTTGGTTTTTGGTCTGATTTATATTGTCAGCTGTGAGGCTATTATATACGCAGTTGTGCACCTTTCCAAATCATAACCAATCAATTGAATTAACTGTAGGTAGACTACAAACAAGGTGTAGAAACATGTCAAAAATGGTATTAAAATGGGTATGCATCTCAGCTAAAAGTGTCATAGTAAAGGGTCTGAATACTTAAGTTAATATAATGTTTAAATTTTTTATTTTTAATAAAAATTTTAAAAAATTTTCGCCTTATTACACTGTATTCAATGCACATTTATAATGAAGTTTATTTTTATTTTATTTTTATTTTTTACATTTTTAGCATAAGAGAATATACTGTACAATATGGACAATGTTTCACCTTTCAGCATACCGATGACCACAAGCATACCTCCAAATCAACAAAAGAATGACTTCACAAGAAGAAAATTCAATTGTTGGAATGGCCCAGCCAGAGCCAGACCTGACCTGAATCTAATCGAAACCCTGTGGGGTGACCTGAAGAGGGCTGTGTGCAATCTGACACATTTGAAGTGGCTTTGCATGGAAGAGTGGGCAAATACTGCCAAGAGCATATTTAGTAGGTCTAAAAATATTGTGGCATGCTGATACTCCTACCCAAAAACACTGAGTGCTGTAATTAAATTAAAGATTTATGGGTGTGTACATTTATGCAAGCAAGGGGACTGAATACTTTCTGAATCCCTTGCTTAACCAGATACAAACTCTATATGCTACAGCAGAGTAGGCCTTCATTAGTTTATTATTAAGCTTGTGTAAAATATTAAGCGGCTATTGTAAAGGAGGAGCCATGTGGCAGGTGATACCTCAGCACCACACTAGTCCAAATGGACCAGCGTGACCTTTTTTATTTTCTGGTGGCTGGAGTGGCAATCCTACCACCAAGCCCCTAGTTTTTCCTCTGGTTAGCTAGAGGACCTCTTTGCAGGGCTGGATGTAGATTGACTTCATACCAATGAATTGAATGAATTGCAAGTTAAGGGCCCATCAAAGTAGAATCACTCCAAGAATTGACAGGATTCAAACCAGTAACCTTCCAGTTACTGGCACAAATCCCAAGCCTGGGAGCTACGACTCCAGCCTATAAAAGCATCCCTTTTAAATTCTTTCCTTGTACAAAATAATGGCTAATGATCTTCCTACAATGGAAACTAATGATGATATCAACCCGGTACTTACATATTTACACTGAATTGCTGTGGAATCGGGGATGTTTTAATGCATGGGCTTACCTGAGCATCTGCTAAAAAGGGGGCCTCAACTAACTTTCTTCAATATAATTTTAACACCCCCCCCAGTCAAAAACTATGCCGTCATAGAAAACAATAGTCTGACCATATTAATGTGCCTGTCTGTGGCTCCATGTGAAACTCAATACTGCTCCTCACTTTAAAGCTTGTTGTAGTTGTATTTTGTTGACCTTTCTCTGCTACACTTTTTGGGTTGTACTTCTAAAAGATACTGGTTATGTTGTTGCTTTGTTATTAAGGTTAAATTACAGGTTAATTATAATGAGCAACACTTGTTAATCTAAACTCCTATCTTACTGAAGGATTCTGCGTTAGTCCTGCCTATGTTCGTATTCATTCCTAAACTAAGTACTGCATGTGTGATAGACAGGTGTGCAGAGCCATGACTTTGCAATAAGTCTTTCAGATTCTCCTCTCTTGGATGTATTTATCTTCTGTTTTGCATCTTCTTCTATTGTGCTATGGGTTAGTCTGTACTGTCCTCATCAAACTGTACTTCAGTTGTTCATACAATAAACATGCAATAAAAAAAAAACACGTAATCATTGTTTTGCTCTCTCCCTTCTCTCTTTGCCATCCAGCCCTGAGATTATAGACCACCACCTGTCCCCAGACATTGCTATTGTGACCATATCCAAAGATGACACTGTTGCACTTAACCCCTTCCAAATACCTTGTCTCCAGAAATCAGATAAGGTTGTGATGGTCTCCAGATCCCAGGCCTTTTAACTTCTTTAATCTATAGTATGCATTGTGGTTTTTACCTTTTCAAAATCGGGTGAAATCTTTAATTGCTTACATTCTGCAGAGTTCATTGAGTATCTATACAAAGACTGCAGCTGAAAGCAAAATTTCACCCCCCACTCAAGAAAACAATATAGAGTCATGTTCTGCACGGTGATGTTTCTGTCAACAATGGGCTGCATGTACAACGGTGTTGCCACAAGATTATGATGGAGCTGAAGTTGTCTTCTTTATTTTTCCAAGGAAAATATCTGTTGGATAACTAAGCAAGGCCCATTTATTATGAGTGAAAGTGGCTTGTTTTTGTCAAAATATACATTTTTATCTCCTAAAATAAAACTACAAATATAAAAATCAGTTGAAGCACTATGCAAAGTCTTCTTCAACACATCCCAAAGACTTTCAATGAGGTTATGGTCAAGACTTGGTGGCCAATTCATTGTGAAAGTGATTCCTCCTGCTCTCTGAACCACTCTTTCACAATTCAAGCCCAGTACATCTTGTCACTGTCGTCCTGGAATATGCCTATGCCACGAGGGAAGAAAAAATCCATCCATCCGACTTCATTTCAGTGCTGCCTAACAGTGCTGAGCTGTAATAATGATTAATACATTGGCTCATAAGTACTTGCTGTTTTAAGTTCAAACTGTGACTTTTTTTGGGCCAGACAATGGCCCAATCGGCATTTGTGTTCTGTGTGAAAGGGGGGTGGGATACTCATGGGAATTCACAAGATGCCAAATTTTACTCTTTACAACAAGTTTAATTTATTATCCAGTTCACATTCCAGTTGCAACCTGAAAGTAGATAGAAATTCAGAGAAATTTTAATTAGTTTCAGGAATCCCTGTGTTAAAATATGTCATATTATTATATACTATACAAGACATTTGCATTGTTATAGAAGTTGTATTATGGTTTAATGAACACTTATCTACTATGATGAATCACAAGTCACAATTTTAAAAAATCCATTTTTAGAAATCTCATAAATACCTAAAATTAACACAAATAAAAAAAAATGTTTCCCATGTCTTTATAGTGTCTCTGGTCTGAATCTTTGTACTTGCAGTATGTTTTACCAGTGTATTATTTAGTATCAAAGCATACTTATTTTCAGTTTCATTCAGTCCATATTGGCCGTTGCTTGCACATACCAAATTAAAAGAGTTTAAATGTTTGACTTGAGGTATATTATTTCCATATCATTTTCGATAAACTTTGCTGTGAAATCTACAATGTCAAAAGGGGTTAATTCACTATGACTGTAGGAAAGGCGGGGTTTAAGGAGAAGAAAAGGTACAGTGAAGACAGGTAATGAATTTAGTCACAGCAAGAAACGATTCCTGCTGGTGAAGCTCCACCTCTGTCACTTGGAAGCCTTTATGGAAGCGACACTTTCTTTTTAGGATCTCTGTTTATGCTCTATTTTGCCGACTCGTGAGGTACTATTTTACTTCTCTGCTCTATTCCAATATTGTTTTCTCTACCTTGCTTATCTTCATCTGGAACACAGCAGGCCCTGGTGATACTGAAGGTAAAAAGTCTTAAACGCATCTTAAGTGGTGAAATATACAGTATGTTTTAAGTTTTGCTTCAAAATCTGCCAAAAAATGCATTATACTTAGAATGATGTAAGTGATATAGAAGTACCTTTTCATAAATTAACTTGATATATGTTAATAATTTGTTAAATTACTTAGACCATTAAACAGTTTGTGCTTATTACTGTTTATTGAATATGTGTTTATAAATATGTTTTAGCAAGATTGATAATTTTTTGAATTATCTTTGCTCCTTTCCATGTTACTAAAGACTTGTTTGTTTTAAAGTGGGGTAACAAACTTTCAGCCTTTTCATACCAAGTCCAGTTTCTCAAATCCTTGGTTGAAATAAGTTCTACTTTTCAAGCATCAGTATTATGGAGTTCACTACATAAAAGTCATTACTCATGAGTTTTACTCCCTCTGCTACATGACTCATTCATAAATCATACAGAATACACCACATTTGCTAACCTAGTAGGTCTAAACAAAATCACAGGTTACTGGTGTGATTAGATCATTCCAAAATGCTGAGATAGCCACTTCTGAAATGTTTTTAATGATTGTACTATATCACTACTAAACAAGTTGTTTTGTAATGTGCATTATATTTAATATACAAAATGGAACATACCTAGTCATAAAGAAACACCTCTATGATGGGATTTCTCATGGATTCTTTTAAGTCCTAAAAGCATCATAAAGTAGAACAGTAATAGTCTTCATCACAATTTAATCCCCTAGTTGTGTACTCTTTATGTGTATGTGTATGTATACACTGACTGGACAATTAATCAAATTTTAATTTGAACTATGATTTTTGCTTCCAATGATTATCAAAAGGAAATAGAGATAAAACAATTATTGTGACGCATTTCTTTTTTGCAAGATTGCTTTTCAATGTTGCAACGAATATTGTCTTGTGTTATAAATCCAGAGCAGCCCTTTCCAGCCCATTTTTATTAGTTACTTGGTTGAATTTCATTTAGACTTCAAGAAAATCCACTTTCAAAAAGTGTTCTTTAAAGTTCAGTAAATGCGCAACATTTCCAAAGTCAATGAGTAATCATGTTAAATGATTGTGATCTCGATATTTACCAAAATAATACTGATTATTCATGCAGCCCTAGTGCAAGCATATATTCTGAAGTAGGTAATACAGAGTTCTGGGATCCATTGTTGCCCCATGCTTGTCTTAACTTTGATCTCCATCCCTCCAGGTGCCTAAGCCAGCTGTTTCCTGAAGGAATTCAGAGTGTTGCTCATGTGGGAATGTTTTTTGTGAACTGTGGGTGGGGGTGGATGAGGAGGTGGGTGAACTGCTGTCTTTGCCATATTTGTAGGCTGTCTGCCTGAACGTCTGCTTTGCATTCCCTTGTAATTATAGGGAAAGCATGGCTACAGCAATAAATCACCTTGACCTTTACCACTGTACCTCTTGTTACCAGAATCCAAACAAATGTCATAAAAATTTATAGAAGGTTTTATATAGAAAAGATTTTATATAGAAAAATGTATGGAAGATTCTCCTGGAATATGTAGTGTATAAGGATGTATTTTTAAGGAACCTTTTCATTGTTCTTATGCATGATAATGTCTCCTCCTAATCCAACTCAACTGTGTATTCATAAGTGGCAGAATTACTTTAGACATGTATTCTGGTACAAATACCTGTTAACAGTAACCTAATCTAAAAATCACAATATTTAACATAACATACACTAATTGCTTTCTGTTATTTTTGGATTTCCTGAATGTCAGATGTGCATAAATACAAGGTAAAAGAAATATCAATAAGATTATTTTTACTTCTGTATTCTCTAAAACAACAGAACAATATAAGATATCCTTAGGAAAGCAATTGGAGGCACACATCAAACATTGTAAATACCCTCAGTAGAAGAGTGCCTTTGGTATTTTCAAAAGAGATAGTACATACTGTAGATCTTTGAAAACCACATCACTGTTTAGACCTATATTTTATTTCATGTGCTTTTCATCACCAACAAAGCTGTTGTCATTATTTAAGATCAAATATATATGAATAGAAAACATCTAAAAACAGGCATAACTATAATCTTATTGATATTATTATTGAAATCAACGGGGTCAAGGATAGGTTTTTTGTAGAGTAGTGTCACAGTGGCGATTTTTGACACGGGATGGAAAACACCAGAGGTAAGGGGGGAACTGATAACTGAGGTGAGCAGATGTAATACGGAAGGCAGGGAGCCTTTTAACAGGCTGCTGGGGATGGGGTCTAACTGACAGGAGGAGGACTTAGATCTAAGGATAAGCTGACAATCTTCATTATCATATGGGACAGTAAAAGCTGAGAGAGAGGAAATGAGGGGAGGGGTCATGTAAGATAGCCAGAACGCTTCAGGACTGACATCGGCAAATACATTAAGTGGTTGATTGATGGTGTTAATTTTATTGTTGAAAGAGTTTTAAAAAGCGGAGCAGTTCATTCAAATGTGGAGAGAGGGCAGTAGCAGGTGGTTGCAGTAATATATTCATAATGGGGAAAAGGTATTTTGAGTTTATAAATTGTTAAATTAATAGTAGGAGGATTTAACAGATGCAGCAGAACTTTAGTAGCAAGGTAAATGGTCAGAAAACATTTTTTTCCTGTAACTGTAGCAAAATACATTTATTTTTTTGTATTCTGAATAAGGAACACCATTCCATGTATTCTGTTACTCCTGTGTTTGGGACTGTCCTGCTGGTTAGAAATGACATAGTCCAGGTGCAACAAATAAGCAAAGAATAAAGAAGTTTCCCAACAAATAACACTGGATTTGTGGAGCATTTGAATGTGGCTGAGGATTTGGAGTTTCCAGCAGGAAAAAAAAATGGATTTTTTTTACAAATGGGGTTTTGCCAGAAAGATTACTTGGAAAAGGAAAAATGTAATTGTTTAATTTTACATTCATGTAAAAGCATGATAGAAATCCCACATCTTTGGGATGTTTAAAAGGTGAAAAACTTTATAACTGTGTGTCCACACAGTTGTGGGTGCAGACTCCTGTGTACCTAGGCCTACTGTACTTGTCTGTAGATTCAGATGGTCACAGTCAGTGCAAGTCTACAAAGGAATAGGATATAGGTGTTGCAACAAACACAAATAATGGGTAACATGGGTAAAATTTTATGAACGGTTTTAAAGTTGTTACTTGGCTTGGGTTGTATAAAGAAAATATGGCATGCCAAGATGTGATAAAATTTGCCAGTGCTACCCTATATTTCCCTTTATCGATATGTAATAGATCCAAACTTGAAACATTTAGCCATAATTTTGTGCTATCCTATATCACCCTGTGTTGTTGGCAGGGGAGTCATTTTGCATGTTCACTCTTTAGGTGAGGTTGGACTACGCTTACTGTCCATAAAGAAACTGCAAAAATGGCAATTACTTATCTATGTAAAGTACACACATGTCTAATGTTACTGCGAGCTAAAATAATGCAAGTTGGATTTCTTTAGACAAGCATACAAATAACCAAAACATGAGCACAACTTAATTAGAGAGCTCGAAAGAGCAAAGTCAGAGCACGAAATTGTTGCATTTTTGTGAGCTTGAGTTAGTTTCAGAAAATGGAAGACAGAATTCTACATCAGATCCCTACTGGTAGCAAACTGTAAATGGACGCTCTCAGTGCCAGTATCCAACTATGTGCAACTGCACAACATCTAAGTCAACTGAAAATGACCAAAGACTTAAGAATGTCATAATTGTAATGTAAAAGTATTCATTTTTACCTGGTGATTTAAATGTTTATATTACAATACAAGACATATTACAAATTACATTACAAGACATGAACTCCTGCCAGGATGCCACCCCCACCCACTTTAGCCCCCCCCCCCCCCCCCCCCGCTCACTGTGGTGCCTGCTCTCGCACATTGTGAGCCATTTTTAGAGATTGGATATATTGTATT
>JAABNY020000040.1:16285297-16304846 GCA_015164015.2 Brevimyrus niger | reverse complement strand
TGGGTATTTAAATTTTTTTTTTTCAAAACAAGCCATTTTAAAAATTCATTTACAAAACAGGAACCCCCGCCAGGATGCCCCCCCCCCCCCCTTTAGCCCCCCCCCCCCCCCACTCTCTAATAAAATTGAGGCATTTGCACAATTTTAGGGATACATTTTAAAAATAGTAATTAATTTTTGTGACATTAAGTAATTCATGTATAAAGTTTCTGTTTTAATGTGAAATGAACCCAGATTCGAATGCATACCATAATCACCACCTCGTGCTAACATGAAAAAATTGAAAGAATTACTGTTGCTATTCCAAAGAGTAACGTGCAATCACCAACCATGTGTATAGAACACCATCTGTATGTGAGAGAAAGCAGGAGACAGGTTTAACTTTTAGGCTTTTATTTAGCTCTTAATTGTCTTTATATGAGTCTCATGCAAACCAGTTTCTTTAATAAAATAAAACAAGTACTACAAATAATGAACCTGTGAGCCATTCAGCAATGTTTTAAAATGAAATGAAACAAATACTAATTATTCTTCGCCTCTATCAACTACTCCATGAGATGCTCACTGAACAGTTTATGATGATTCCTATTAGAGTACATTGTGTATCAAAAGCAACAGCCTGAGTGTGTGTGAAATCTTCACTTACAAGTCAGTACACATGTTTTTATATTCCGTGCTAAAAGTGGAACGTGCTTGAAAATTTGTTTTGGCATGATGTTTTTTTTTTTGGCAGGAAATCAAGTGCTGCAACGCACTTAATCATATATTTCCAAAAATAAATAATAAAGCTAGATTGACGAGATCACTTTCTGTTCTTTAAATTTTCTGAAACATTTATTGACTGGTTTAAAACGATAATACCTAGAGTTTTTGTTACTATACTTCAAAACAAGTAAAACTAACAGAAGTAACAAGATTACTTGCCTTCTGCTGACAAATTGCCAGTTGAAAGCTTATGGATGATGGAACCACCTCAATGATATATGTATTCTTAGTTTATTATTATGTATTGATTTAATCTCTCCTCAGGCCCTAAATGATGTCGTGGTTGCTGTATCCTATGTACGTAAACACTACCTTTTGGGGTTTTTTAGATGTAGCTAAAGACAGGCCTGTCCTGTATTGAATTCTCCAAGATTATTTTGAAGGAAATTTGTTTTCTTTTCTAAAAATGCAGTGCCTCAGTCAAGCTAGTGATTAAGACTTAAACGTTTTCTACTATATGATTGTTTTGCTTTTTATACATTTAGATGGATAGGGTTGGTTTTACTTTCTCAGGGGCTCTAGACAGACTCATGTCCCTCATGAGATTTCGCTGATTGCTACCGGGTGGGGGTTGCTTATACCTAGACTTGGACCTAAATATGGACACATTTCTCCCTATTTTCTGAGACTGATTTTTCGTCATTCTAAATCGCTGTCTCATTTTCCCCCATCTTCTCTGACTAAATGATGATTCACGTGCATTTTAGTAATTTTTTAGTAAATACAGATGCAACAATAAGTTTAATAGAAATATACTTTTTTAAATTATGATAATTTTAGGATGAACAGAAAAATCATTTCAGATTACAAATTTGGAGAAACATGAGCTTCTTTTAGTGTGTTTAATTGCATAATGATGCTGATGCATTAGTAGAGGTGAGTTGATTTTAGTATCAGTTGCCCCTCTTGTGGAAAATAACAGTTGACCTGCATTGACCTGTTTCCGATTGTCCTGATATTATTTTTGCATGATTGCAATGTCCTGGGAAAACAATTCACCATGTTCGTCACTGACTGCATCAAGATTGTAATTCTTGCAGATCATTTATAAAACCCAAAGCCATGAATGACCCATAAAAGTCAGAGGAGAAACAGCTGTCAGCCTACGTAAAGATGTTTGTACCCTGTTCTTGGTGGCATGTTCATACCTGCCAACAGCAAATTCTATATTTTTACTTATAAGAACCCTTAGCCCCTGATCAGGTTATTTAATTCTAGCCCCATTAGTAGATGATGATAACCAGGCATAAATGGTTGTTTTTTACACATGGGTTGGGCATTGTGGCTTCTTCATCTACCTCATGGAGGTTCCGGGCCTCTGGTGGCTTTGCTGAATGCAGAATGGGGTATTCTTTAGATTTATTTTAGCAGGGAAGCCAGATTCATTTGTTAGACATAAGTAACAATCCATCGTGTGATCACTATGTAATAGAACATACTGCTGCTGCTGCAACTTTGACAAGACTGGTGTACGGCATCTTCTTGAAGGAAATAAATGCTATTGTTAAGTACACTCACTGTGCTGTTGCCTGAGTAACATGTGCATCAACAGGGGTTCAAATAATATCAATGTAATGCTCAGTCTCTGTATATTTCAGCTGCTTTTATAGCCTGTCTGCTAGTGTCTGCCCTGACTAAGCGTGACCAGGCATGCCCAAGATGACATTTGTATAGCACCTGTACTGGAGTGCATGCCCAGGCATGCGTGGGATGACAAGCTTGCTTTGTGGTCAATATACTAGAACACTTAACAGCAAATCACAAAAGTAGGTTATATGTACAAAATGTGATAGATAGGAAAATTTAAGTGATTTTTGTGATCAGCTCAAATTTCATGAAATGTACCCAAAACTGTTCAGGAAGCAAAACCTTTGTTGCTCGGTGTAATGTAATGAACATATTGAGCGTATTACCTTTCACCATCATTGCGTAGCAGTTCGTCGTCAACTGAGCTACAGCCAAATCCAGCCTGGCAAAATTTACTGTTGGGGGACCCTCCCTTCAGACACAGTGGATGTTGGCTTTGTGATGCTGATGGAATGTGGCCATCAGGGGGAAAACTTGGGCTCCCTTGCACTTCCTTTAGGGCTGAAGTTCATGTTCACTGTGACACATTTGCATTGGTGTGCATTCCCTGTAATATTGTAATGAGCAGAAGAATATCCCCCATCACATTATCAAAATGAGTGTTTTACACTCAAATTATATAAAAATAAATCAATTATTAACACTTATATCAAAAACAGATATAAGGAATTAATGTATTATATACCAATGATAAAACACAATACAAAATGGTATCGCATTTGTTTCTGAGTGATTCTCAGTCAGAGAGAAAAACACAATGCAGGCTGTAACACGATACAGTCTTAGCAAGAAACTTAAAATTACTTAAATGCAAAAACAGTGATCCAAGTAAACAGTAGTGATGTCCAATTCGTGAACAAATTGTTCATTTGAACCAATTCTTTTTAGTGAATCGATCAAAGCAGTTCAAATCCAAAAGAAACTACTTTTTTTTTTCCACATCCACGCATTGCACAGGTCAAAGTATTCTAAAAATCTAACAATATTTCACAAATTATCATAAGAATATTTGAAAGTTACCTTTGAGAGGAGGCCATTCGACCCATCAAGCTCACTTGGGGAAAATTCAACTAATAGCTTTAAGTTGTTAAAATCTTCTCTAGCTCTTAAAGGAACCCAGAGTTTTAGCTTGCACTACACTAACAGGAAGACTATTCCATACTCTAACTACACACTGTGTAAAGAAGTGCTTTCTCAAATTCAGTTTATAATGATCTCCTTCTAATTTCCATCTATGGGTATGAGTTCTTGTATCTGAATTAATATTGAAGTAACTCTTTGGTTGAATAGCAATCAGACCTATTAGAATCTTATATACCTGGATCATGTCCCCCCTTAATCTCCTTTGCTCGAGGCTAAACAGATTGAGCTCAGTCCTATGTTGCACCCTTTCCAAGGCAGCAGGATACTTTTTAAGATATGGTGACCAAACCTGCACACAATATTCTAGGTGTGGTCTTACCAAGGAATTGTATAATCGTAGCACCACCTCCCTTGACTTAAACTCCACACGTCTAGAGAACTAACCCAACATCCTATTGGCCTTTTTAATTGCTTCCCCACACTGGCAAGAGCTGGGCATGGAAGCATCAACATACACACCAAGCACATAAAAAACAGCATTCATGTTGCCTTCAGTGCCCCTCTGCATACTGTGATCTGTCTTATTTGTGCTGTGTGTATGCTTGGCTGTATGGTGACTGAATATAACCCTGGAATTGCTAATTCAAGTACTTCCAAAAGAGGTAGGTTTTTAGTCATCCTTTGAAGGCATCCAATGACTCAACTGTTGGGACATCTAGTAGAAGTTTATTCTACCACATTAGCGCCAAAACAAAAGATTCTCAATGCATGTCTTCCTTGCATCTTGGAGATGGAGGGATCAGTCGAGCAGTGCTGGAGGATTGTAGAAAATGTGGTGCAGTACAGGGTGAGACAAGTTCTTTTAGGTAGGAGGGTGCTGGATCATTTTCGGATTTGTAGGCAGCCATCAGTGTTTTGAATCTGATGCAGGCAGCTACAGGAAGCCAGTGAAGGGAGTGCAAGAATGGTGTGGTATGGGAAAACTCTGGAAGGTTGATTCTGGATCAGTTGCAGAGGGTCAATGGTGCTCAGAGGCAGACCTGCTAGGAGGTACAGTAGTCTAGTCTTGAGATGACAAATCCCTGAGTGGCCTTTGTGGAAAGAAATTAATGAACCTTTTGCTGTATTTTCTAAGTGCACTAGATGGAGCTCTCTGTTAAAAAAGGGCTCAAAACATCCCCCAAAGTAAACCAAAATCTCCATCTAAAATCTCAATCCAGTGGGGTCAGAAAATACAGGAAATGGTTCATGAAGCATCATTTTCGCTACCACCACTCCCAACTCTCAACAGTGGACAAGTTCCGCAAGTCGACTGGCAATTCTCATAAGACTCACAAGACCCAACTGCAGATGTTTATGATGTAATTTGTTAATTTAATATTATGAATGAATGGTGTGTGACTGTGCCCTGTAATGGGTTGGCGCCCCATCCTGGTTTGTTCCCTGCTTTGTGCCGGTAGCCTCTGGGATAGGCTCCAGATCCCCATGACCCTGAATAGGACAAGCGGGTACAGAAAATGGATGAATGGATGGATGAATGTATTATTATTATTTACTATTTAAAATGCAAATAATTACATTATTTGACACTGGCATCACTGGCATCACTGGCATCATTTTTATAATTTACATAATTTCATTTGGCACAAGTTATGGAGTTTTGAATTTGCGTTCCTCCACCCCAATTCTACGTGTGTATCGTGGAATGGAATTTAAGTGAACGCAAAGTTTTTCAGAAACACATTAGTCACATTGTAACAGAACTGACTAGTGTAGGAATACAAATAACCACCTAAACGTTGGAGAAAGATTTTACCTATTGTCATATATGTGGAATGTGCGATAAATGAATAAGTATACTTTTAGACCTACATATCACAACAAGGATTCTCATCATTTGGGTAAAAACATACTAACATGCATTTTCAGGTGACCAATCCAGTTTTTCTAGACATTGTAATCAAGTTGAATTTTAAAATAAATTTGAAACCTGGAAGTCCAAAGAATCAGAGTACAGATAAATCTTGTTGAGAAAAAGAGTCTCTGAAATACCAAACAATGTGGTTTACGCATTTATCATTGCATGCATTAATTCCTTTGAAACACCAAATAGTGAGCAGCTCTATAAACATTTGAGATGTGTGGTTGTAGTGTCACTGAATCAATACCTGTTTTTAGCCATTGTATACCCTTCTGACCAATTAAAAGCATGATTCTTTCTATGAAGGTGTGATGTGGAGAGATTTAAAATTTCTCTTCCAAACTAAAGTTAAGTATTGCAGGGAACTGCGTTGCAATGTGATTCAAAAAGAACTGGTTCTACAGTCTGGCAGTCATCACCTGGAATCCTCTGAGCTTTAAACCTTGGCCTGCAGCCATACCCCCCTGGATTCTCGCCATGGGCGCTAAGTTACGCCTATCAATATACTCACGCCCACCTACATCTAACCTCCTTTTACAACTGCGTAATCCACATATTCCTTCAGAGGAAGCTAATAAAGTTGTTTTCCTTTCTTTACTCTCCTGTATGGGAAGTACCTGGCAGTAGAAGGATTTATAGGTTTCCGCCTCAACACGTTTGGTTCATGCCGCAGTAGCGTGAGAATCTCAGTCCCCATAATGTGTGTATGCATGTGTGTGTGTCCATCCATATATGGTCGTTGGGGTATTTCTTCGAAGGGTTTGAAGTCATGTGTTTGCATGTCTACTAGACTCACTTGTTCTTTTTCGATTTTCAATTTTTTAATTAATAGTAGAACCACTAACAATTATTGTGCTAGTTGTAAGAGTCTCTCAAGCACACAAAATTTTTTTTTTCGATTTTGATAGCATGTCATGATCGTTATGTGTATTTATCTTTCACATATTTGCAGATCAGCCGGTCCTGCCTAAGAATTGCAGCATCGGTTGAAGACTATCCCTCAGAGCGAGCCTGTTGATGCTTATTACCTTGATTACCATCAATCCAACCATGTGCTGAGCCATAAATACTACAAGATTCTCACAGCGCAAAGTCAACCTCAGACAGGTTCCAGCAGTAGTTTACATCCCCGTAAACACCTATCCAATGGCCCACCCGTACGAGCCCTGGTTTCGGTCAGGGCCACATGGGGGCAGCAGCGAGGATCTAACAATGCCATCCTGGTGGGACATGCATTCGGGGACAGGAAGTTGGATGGAATTGCAAGGTGGCTCAGGGGGACTTCAGGGTGTAGGCCTGGGTGGTACAATGGGTCTGCAGTCTCTGGGAACTTATACCTCTGACACTCAGTTATGCAGCCTGCCCCCAACTCAGCTGTCTCCAGCTCCACACCCCTCACTGCCTTTCCCTCAGGACAGCTTTAAGATGGAATCTGTAGGGCCAGAACTATTGCAGCAGCAGCAGTCCTTGGAGCAACCATTGGACATTGGTGCCGGCACTCGACCTAAATCACAGCGTCGGTCAGCTTCCCGGGGCTCAGGACAAGCCGTGTGCCGCTGCCCCAACTGCATCGATGCCGAGCGATTAGGACCCTGTGCAGATGGAGTCAAGAAAAAACATCTGCACAACTGCCATATTCCAGGATGTGGCAAGTCCTACGCAAAGACCTCCCACCTGAAGGCCCATCTCCGATGGCACAGCGGAGACAGGCCCTTTGTCTGTAACTGGCTATTCTGCGGAAAGCGCTTCACCCGATCGGATGAGCTGCAGCGCCACCTGCTGACGCATACTGGCGCCAAGAAGTTTACTTGCACTTTGTGCAGCCGTATCTTCATGCGCGGTGATCACCTCACCAAGCACATGCGCACACATGATTCGCCGCGCACTGAAGAGGACGACAGGGAGGGCGGCGGACCCCAGCTGGGAAAATGCTGTGATGCGTTATCACCTCTCCACCCTCCGAATGCTTCTCCCCGCCCACTGGAAGCCCCACCTGATCCCAAAAGCGAACCAGCTATGATCAGCTCTACTCTGAGCGGACAGGCTAACTGAAGGCACCTTGTTTATATTAAGTGTTAGACTTTTAAAACAGTGCATATTACTGCTAGAAGTGAGGAAGATGGATGGGTTTTAAGGAACAATTTAAAAAGTGTTTATTAAAAACAAATTACTGCAGTTGTTATCTCAACAACTACAATGGGCCCAAAAGAAGTACAAACCCTACATTTCCTCATAAGATGATTGAATGGCAGCTAGACTGATATATTCATTATTCAGAGTGCCTTCATGGTAATTTAAACAAGAAAAAACTACTTGCAGTACACAAAGATATCCGAATATCTGATATCTGAATGCTGTTTCTTTAAATGCACACTGAATTAAAAGTTTAAGTGCTGTTTACAGATGTCAGGTAAATAGCACCTCATATTCTTTTTTCCTTCTAAAGATATGTTTCAGTTCTGCCTTAATCCATAGTATGAACAAATCTAAACAAACATATTTCTGGTGATCCATATGTCATCAAGCTAATACTTGTTCAAATAACATTTAAATTTTATTCATTTGGTGCTCAGAGGTCCATGGCAAAATCAGCTTTCACTTGTTGATTTTAATAAATTAATTGAACATTTCCAGTATTTAGATATTTTATATTTTTTAGTTGTTTGTATTTTAAGGAAAACAAAAAGCATTTTAATTAAAAAAGTAGAACTATTTCTGTCAGCAGGTATTTTTAACCATTTTAGTCTTTTTACTAGGGCAATTCACATATCTTGCTTAATAGCACTACAGCACAGCTACAGTACTACATTAGGACACTATCTGAAGTCACCATTACATAATTTTCAAAATGCGCAAAAAGTAATATATGCTTCAGTAATTTTTACAATTCTGTGGTAAATGTTAATTTAGAATTGGTTTGAATTTTTTTTAATAACATCACTGGCAATTGTTTCTGGCAGTTTTCGTACTGACAAATAGTGCATTTAGAAATAGGCACAATGTTTACATGTAAAATACATTATTGTATTCATATTTCTTGTTTCAATTAATTATTTTCCAGAATAAAATAGAAGTTAGACTTTAGAGGAATAACTTCAGTTCATAGATTTTAGACTGCTATACCGTAACAACTATACTGGTGTTTTAATTTGTTTATCCACCTGTTCTTTAAATAGAAGATTGCATTGTAGAAACACTATTTGGATCATAAACACCATACAATGCTTAAATGAAATAATGAAATGAAACATTTGAGCATGGTGGCCCATAGTGTAGGTCTGTTGTTTTGTCCCTCTGGGCTTGAGGTTCTGATTCCGGCCCCATATTGTGTCTGTGTGGACTTTGCCTTCTCCTCCAGTTTGCAGGGTTTCCATCCATAGTCCAAGCACATACAGTTAGGTGCCTTGGTAAGTAACTTGTCTTTAGTGCAGTGTTTCTAAAACCGGTCCTTGGGGCCCCCAAACAGTCCATGCTTTTTGCTCCTTCCTTATTGCATGTTTGTGTGCCCTGTGATAGACTGCTGTCCTGTCTAAGGCAGCTCCCACCTTGTACCATGAGTTTCATGTAATAGACTCCAGGCCTATAGGGACTGTACTAGATAATCCATTATGGAAAATGAATGGATAGTTTCTTCATCTTGAAAACTGATTTTTCACTGTCCATTAATTTCCTTTGAGTATTCCTAAACACATTCAGTGTTTTGAAAGCTGAGTATTTATGTTTAGTGACTTAAAGATATATTTAAGACGAAATATTTTTTCATGCTGTTACTTCAGCAACATATGCCATCCCTCGACATCAATCATGCGTCTGTAACGTTATGCATTCATTTTTGGTAGGAAAAAAAACAAAGCTTGAACTAAGATTAATGTTATGTCACAATATAGACAAACTCACTTTTCATATCCTATCAAAAGTACTTGTTCATTTATGGCATGTCTTAAAATAAGCCAATAGTTGACAAATTATTGACAAACTTTTTACACTTGATTTTTCATTGGCTGGCAAAATTATATTTATTCTTAATAATCGCAAATATCTGGTGCGCAATAAACTCTGAGGTATTCTACAATTGAATGCCTACTTATAGCAGTTAACTAACTCATAGAAATTGTTCATATTAATATAGTGTCAGTAGTACAGATACCTAAAGCAAGATTAATAACAAAATTCTTCAAACTAATTATTCACAACTGTAATTATGGCAATACAGTAACTTCTGGGGTTGCAGTATGTTTAAAAAAAATGTTCCATATATCAGACAAGGCCAGTTGAACAAATCCATTTTTATTTAATATTTCTTTGCTATTTTATGTGATTATGCATTTAATAAATAGAAAGCTAGATATGAATTGTTAGGTTCATGCAAGCTTTCTGTTTGGCCAGTTTAATGATTTTTAACTCCAAAAAGGCTTTTTTTAAGGTATCGATATGCAGGAAGACTGTAATTAAAGAAAAATACTTAAGTAAATAGGAAATATTAACTTTATTTAACTTTATGTCATTGGGCTACAAATGGAATATGCAATGGAATATCCTAGGCTGTTTACGCATAACATGTGCATTTCAATGTGTAATGCAAAAAATAAAAAATATTATATATATATATATATATATATAATTTTTATTTTATATATATGTTTTTTTATTTTATATATACATTAGGGTGACCAGATACTTCGGGTTTTACAAACTACTTTCAAACTATAAGGCTCCTATGCTCGGCTAAATAGTTCCGCTCTTCTTGTGCTTTGACTGGTTTGTTTCCTTGATTGAAAGACTCATCCAGCTGTTTCACATTAGCATTGGTCACACATGCATGATTATAGGAGACTGACCAATCAGCACACAGCAAAAACTCGGTGCTCTAGGGAAATCCAGGTCCTTTTAATTAAAATGGTAATTTACATCTCCTGTCCTAGCTCAGAGTGTCCTCCCTGACATGGATTATCTGGTCACCCAAGTATATATATATGTTTGTGTGTATATATATGTATATATATATATATATACACACACACACATAATACAGTAATATTTTATTTATTTTTGAAGCTTGAATCCTTTTCTACAGTCACAAGCAGTCCCCAGGCAATATATTTTCAAAGCATTCTTAATTTTAAGCAGTCGTGTATGATAAGTATTTAATTTCGAGATTGATATTATTTGCTGATTTCAAATTCTTGGTGTCTTTGAGTTTTTATAAAATAGTAACAATGTAATTTTGTTAAATGTTATTTTTTAGAATATTGCGTATACCATTTGTGTACAAGTATTTTGCAAAAATAGGAATTCTGTTTGATTTTATAGAACAATCCTTTGTTATTTGAAATATTATTTCATATTATTTCAATTTAACCATAAAACATGGAACTTTCTGGAAATAATGCATTACTATTTGGGACATTTGAATGAGACTGCATCCCTTCTCAGTTCCTACAACAGATGAAATATTTAATCATACTATTTTAATTCCCTTTTTATTATCACAGTAGGAACTAATTGGGCATAATAATGTAACTGCAACCTTCTTGTGAAAATATGTAGTTTATATTACTTTTGGCTTTAAAACTGTGAAAATCACAGAAATAGATGTTTGAGAATAAAGTTTTTGTAGTCAAAATTACACTTGTAATGTGTGATTGATTTTTTGTTTATTTTTTTTTTTAAACGCTGTTTGCATTGTGGTTCATTTTCCTGAAGGGGTATTTCACCCAAATAAAAAACATATTAATTTTCTTTATTATACTCTGCACACTCATCTTCTGTGGCACTGCTGAAAAACCAAGAACACTACAATAAAAAAAATAACACTTTACATGTTTGCTTCTTTGAATCTTCCATCAGTGCAATACAAATTGATTATTTTAGGTTACAGCAAAAATAAAAGCACATACCAGCTATTAATAAAGCAAAAAAGACACCAAGAAAAAGGTTGTGCTATTAAACACTTAAACACTCCAAGCATGCATCACATTTATCACATCACGGTGTCATGCTTTAATATGCCCAGATAACTCTTAATGTGACTTTTTTCGAAGCATGCTGCTATACTATAAAAATATACTTATGACTCCCTTTTGAAAGCTTCTGTGTGTTTTACCCCATTATTGCAATGCACAGACTGAGAAAAAAAAAAGACTTTGACTTTAAGAAACACTCACAGGTCACCACCGAATCTTCGAGTTTCAAGAGGGCAGCGCTAGTGATATTGGTAAAATTTACATCAAAATGCCCTAAAAGATGTTTGTTTGCTAATACCGTTCCTGCGTTAGCTGTAGCATGGCCATGTCCTATGAAGTCTGTAATCGACCGAAGACTCCACCATATGCTTCATATTGCTGTAACATTCCACCTTCTCCCCTAACTTACACAGTCCCTTCATCTTTCCAAAACAACACGGCACGATAAAATTATTCCTTGGTAAATTTTGGAGAGTTTGCTGTGATATATTTTGAGGTAACTTGCCAAAACTGTGAACGGCACACCTTCCAAGAGTTTAGAAATACTTTTTCCTCATTAAAGACAGATAGTAAAACGACAGATAGCTAGACATTTGTAATTGTCAGAGTTTTCTATGAGCAGTAAATGTTTCACTATTAAAGCTACATGGCTGAAATCTAACATTTTTCAAGATCAAAGTACATCTTGCAGACAAATTATATGACTACATTTGGTTATTAAAAAAAAAAACATTGAGAGGTGCGCTGGTAGCGGAAATTGTAAAATCAAAAAAAAAAAAAAATTCAAACAAATTTTTTTTTTTTTTTTATTGACAGGAGTGTAGGAGTTACAAGGCCCTTAACTTGTATCAAAAAATACTGAAACAACATTAACTTTACCGTGTTATATATAAAACACAGCTGACTTTCACCCACTCCATTGCTCAAACTTCATAAGGCTGCTTCAAGTTTGGGGCGAGCTGTATAATTTTTTTTTTATCTGTTCCAGTTCAGCAACCATATAATGCCTCTGCAATGTTTGAGAAAGATCCACCCAAGAGTTCCGAGTTATTCTTTTAACAAGTGAAGTGCCTTCGATAGTGGTGGACTAGTTTCAAAACCATATTCATTCACTGACTCCAGACAAAACAATAATTATAACTGCATACGATTAGATTAAGATTTTTTTATTGAATATATGAACACTAGAAATGTTCCCGTTATGTTTGCATTTTTGAATATTCCAATGGCAAGGGAGTCTGGCAGAATCATCCATATTTGCATAATTCTCAAGGTTTCTTTTTTTAATAATACTATATTCTTTTCATCTGGAAACCTTAACAGGCACTCCAGCATCATCTAGCTCACTGCTGCACACACATACTAACGCCAATTCACATACCACATTACTATCCTGAGTTGGATCTAGCCATAGGCAACAGGTACCGATATGATTAAGGACATAGACGTATAATTTGAAGCTTGCAGGCTCACATCCCAGCAGGCGTCTGATGCTTTCAGGCAAAGGTATTAATCTGAACTGCTCCAGTGAAACATCCAGCAATATAAAACACAATTACATCAGCCTCTGACTCTCTTACTGAACCAAAATGCCTCAAGCAAATTAAATGTAAGTATGACGAAATTAACATGCAATTCACTTAATTAACCAAAGTACTGTAAGGATCAACAAGGGGTTTATTGCATTTGAAGCCTCGTGTCACGGCTGCGATGCTGGTGTCAGTGGAGCCTTTTGCACAAAGTCCTGCTTGTGTGTGCCGTCGCAGTACGGGGCGTTGCTGGTGCGCTTGCAGCCGCAGAGCAACAAAGCGCCATCTTGCTCGGGTATGAAGCGGAACGGGGATATCTTGGGAGCCAATGCCTTGTGGGAACCGTCACAGAAGGGCTGAAATGTGAGAGACAGGGCAGAACATCACGGACATGAGGTACGCTGTAGGCCTTTGAAGAAGTTTTGCTGCAGTTTTATAGCGCATATATTTTTTTTTACAGTATTCTCCTCAGGTTTATTTTTGGAAAGTGCAACAATGCTCTGAATAATATTTTTTCTATTCATCCACCATCCAGCTGCTTTTGCACACAGGGATATGGGGTTATAGGCCTGAGCCAGGCAGCAGAGGGCTGGGAACAGGGAACAGGGAACAACCTGTACAGGACGCCAACAACACAGACACACGTGCGTGTATCCATATCTTCGTGGGGACCGTCCATTATTTATATGAGGGAAAAACGCAAATCCCAACAATGACAACATTGCCCCACCCTAACCTTAACCATAAGTAATCAAACAAAACACAAAACATTTTGCATTTCTAGTTTTTTGATTGCAGTCACAGATAACATACAGTAGGACTGCAGGAAGAAACAAGGGTAGCTGAAGGAGATCCATGTAACGCAAAGAGAAACTCCACCCACAGACCAAAGGCAGGATTCTAGCAAATATGCTGTCCACAACAATAATGCTATTCATCAATTGTTTTATTCACTATTAATATTACAACACTAAGAATTTACAGAACATATTACTGGAAATTTCAGCATACACAGAACACTGTGCAAGATTAATGCATCAGCTAGGCTCAGAATATCAAAAGAGTAAAACAGGTTCTGTTTACAGAAATAAAGCAGGAAAGAGGCAGGAAAAAAGACTGCAGCATCACATGCATTGAAGCCTTGATTCATACATTGTGGTTGTTCACCCATAACACTTGATTGTGCCTGATCTCCAAAGAAATTTTGTGTAAAACAAAGGACAACCTCAGTAAACACACCGTACACTTTTTAAATGACCATGTGATTTATTGAAGGAAAATAATTCACCAAATCTTATATCACCCATCTAACAATGTGCCCCATTAGTCACTGAATCAGCCACTGAATCTAGAGCTGGGTGGTATGACCAAGAATTTATATCACAATATTTTTCAAAGTTATATCAGTTTCACGGTATACGACAGTATTTTTTTTTAAAGTATGACTGGACATTTACCACATTTTACAGGATTTTGCAGGACACGTTTTTGTTTTATGTATTGGCATTGTTCCCACATTAACTATATTATTTTATTATTAGCCATTGAAAGAAATCTGAATGGGATTTTTGCTTATACAAAAAAATGTAACAGTGAGTCAGTTACAGACATACAGGTATAATGATGGACTGCATATCCAGCAGTTGTTCCATAAGATCATAATGGAGCTGAAAAATTTCTATCGCCTAGTGACATTGTAGCAGTCATAAACTCACACCACAAGAAGCAATGGGGAACAGCAGCAACTCAGCCACAAAGAGGTAGGCCATGTAAATTCACAGAGCGGAGACAAAGCATGCTGAGGCGCACAGTGTGCAGACGTCACCAACTGTCTGCAGTGTCAATAGTGACAGACCTCCAAACTTCCAGTGCATGGTCTTCAGATTAGCTCAAGAACAGTGTGTAGTGAAACTTCATGGACCGTTTCCATGGCCGAGCATCTGCATTCAAGCCTTACATCACCAAGTGCAATGCAAAGTGTTGGATATAGTGGCGTACCTGTAAGGCATGCGACTACTGGACTCTAGAGCAATGGAGATGTGCTCACTGGGGTGACGAATCACACAGTCTTGGTATGGTGGTTGCCAGAACCATATGGAGAATGGTACTTGCCTGACTGACTTTTGCCAAGTTTGATAGAGGGGGAATTATAGTGTGGGGTTGTTTTTCAGGGGTTGGGGTTTGGTCCCTGGTTCCAATGAAAGGAATTCTTTATGCTGCAGCCAAAGTCACTTTGGACAATTTCATGCTCCCAACACTGGGGGTACAGTTTGGGGACGGCCCCTTCCTGATCCAACATGACTGCATACCAGTGCACAAAGCAAGGTCCATAAAGACATACAGATGAGTGAGTCTGGTGTGGAGGAACTTGACTGGTGTCCACAGAGCCCTGACCTCAACCTGATAGAACACCTTTGGGATGAATTAGAGTGGAGACTGCGAGCCAGGTCTTCTCATCCAACATCAGAGCCTGACCTCACAAATGCTCTCCTGGAAGAATGTTCAAAAATTCCCATAAACACACTCCTAAACCTTGTGGACGGCCTTCCCAGAAAAGTTGAAGCTGTTATAGCGGCAAAGGGTGGGCCAATTCCATATTAAAGCCTATGTATTAAGAATGGGATGGCATTATAGTTCATGTGTGTGCATAAAGGCAGGTGGCCCAGTACGTTTGGCAATATAATGTATAAGAGAGTGTTATTTTAGAACGCGTGTGTAATTTGGTATGATGTTTCTTCGCAATACTTTTTCAAAACAGCACTACTGTGTCCATTTAAAGTACAAAAAATAGAATTAATGAACCAAGTACAAACCTAAACTATCCAGACATGCCCATTGAAGTGTGTATTAGGCATTTAACTACAGGGGACAACCCACACCATATCATTTTTATATTATGCGTTTTTTTATGTATTTATGGATGAACGGCACGGTGTCCATTCACTGCCAGTGACTGTAAGCAAGACAGCTGCATTAATAAGTATAAACCTAAATAATACAGACATTTGCAGTTTAGTGTGCTTTGAGCTTTAAACTATGGGGGACAATGCACACCCTATAACTTTCATACAATCTTTTTATACATAGGGTGAACTATGCAAAAGTGGGACACTTTTTCATAACTTATTTAGATAAAGCTCATGAAAGCCATTTGCGCAAACTAATATATTTTTCTATTATCTGCATGTCTCCTTAAAAAGATTTGTGTGGACATTTAAACTATGTAATATTTAAGAGTCAAAAGCGATAAAACAGAGGCACCTCTCATTTCTTAATGAACCTGGTCAGGTAAATCGGAACAGCTCTTCTGCAAAAGTGTGACAGTGGTTTTTTGTAGAAAGGCAACATACTTTAATTGCATAAAGCAGTATTTTATTGACCAAGAAAACAAACTATAAAATGCATTGTAACATTTCGTTCACAAGATCCAATTACTTCACATAAGTAATTGTTTTCTTTTTCACTTCATGAGTGTCTTTAAATCTCCATGAACCACTCATATTTTGTCGACCTTCCATTCGTATTTTTCGGCCAATCATGAATGACCAGTTTGCCACCAATGAAATACAGTATTATCCTTTTATCGTATCGCGATCTACCTAGAAACACTGGTTGAACGTGATGGAGAAGTTTGGCACCCCTGATCTGTGTCCCATTTTACCTGAAAACTACTGCCCCACTTTTACTGGCACCTTCAAAGGGGGGACAGCACCAAAGACAAAACAAAAAAAGTTTTTTTATTTTTTTAAATTTGCTTTATTTTTAAAACAATCTCCAGCCTTCTTTTACTAAAATACAACATTTTAAACAATATACCCATTATATACTTCTAGCAATCTTATTTTTCGAAAGTTATTTCATTTGTCGGTCCACTAGCCATTATACTACACAGCGCGTCTTGAAATTCTGAACACAACCATCATAATCACACCAATAAATGTTGTAGCATTTTTCTGGCTGTAATAACTTTCAATGTGTGTAATATACTTCAGTGTTTTGCATGGGCACTTCATGTTCCAGAACCTAGCCATCTTGCTTAAAGTCAGCGGCGGTGAATAGACGCAGTGCAATCATTAATAAATACATATAAAAACACATAGTATTAAAGTTACATGGCGTACAT
Source organism: Brevimyrus niger (assembly GCA_015164015.2). Lineage (NCBI taxonomy): Eukaryota > Metazoa > Chordata > Actinopteri > Osteoglossiformes > Mormyridae > Brevimyrus > Brevimyrus niger. Next base: position 16,287,875 of record JAABNY020000040.1, on the reverse strand, counting down.
CAATTCCCCAGAGTTTAATGCATAAAACACACTTTACATGTCTGTAATTTTTAGGTTTATTTTGCTGTGGGGTTGCAGCAAATGGCAAGTGGGCACATGCAGTGGGATTTTGAAACTATTGCAAGTTATCACAAAGATTTTGCGAGACAATACAAATTTATTTTCCCACTGACCTCTTAAGGGCTTCATAGTATTCTATATACAGAGTGATTTAAGATATGAATCAAACTGTCGATTCTTTGATTATACAGTAACTGAATGTGGGCGTTTAAAGGCCATTATTTAACCTTTAATATAAAGGTAGCATGGATAGCAAAGACACCACTTGAATTTGCTTTGCATCAAACAATTCCTGCAAGTTACAGCGGCGTAAACATTCACACTGATCATTAGGCATACTATTTACAGTGGAATTTACTTAATTATGTTAACGATTTCATAACAGTACAGCTTTTTCTACCTTTTGAAATTTGAGTACTAAATTAAATTACTGAACTGTGTATAATTCAGATATGCTATAATACAGTACTGTACACAATTCAAATTCAGTTTTATTTACACAGCACATTTTCATGCTACATTGTATCAAAGGGCTTATTGTAGTTACGCTGTTGCATCTTAGTGGCTCATTTTTGGCGGTTTATTATAAGCTTTGATGAGTCTATATGTCATTGAGAGAAAATGGCTCTTTTTCCTGTCACATTTTCTATGGACAGGGAATTGGTCTCAGGTAGCTAGCAAGAAGCAGACAGGTTACTGAAAGGCAAAGTAAGATGATAAAAAGTTTAAAAAAAAAAATAATACAGCAGTTTTAATTTTTTTACATGGGTTGTTGTTTAAGACCCAAAACTGGCACTGTAAGTGGACTACTGGATTACTATAAATGAATTATTTAATCAGTATTGGTAACAGGAATGATTTCGTCCCAAACTTTTTGATCCATATAAGTTGTTGATCACTATAACCATGATCACTATAAGCATTTATCTTTTCCAATTACAATGTTGCAAAATGCTTTACCTGTTTCTTGCTGTATCCACAAGCACACCAAGAATAACGCTGGCCTGATTTCACATCCACTTTGAAAGGGTGCTTGGCTGCAATGCAAGGCTCTGTAGTTTGACTTTGGATTCTCACCTATTCCAAGAGATGGTTAAAATTAAAACGTGTTAATGGTACAGTGAGAGGCCATGAACTCCATCCACCTAACTGCTTATTCCAGTCAGCGTAAAGGAAATTCATGTGCTTGGTACAACAAATCAGAGTGGCCTTCATAAACAGTGCAGGCATCACCAATTTTTTCAGGAAACCCTTAGAAAACCAGACAGAGGTGTTTCTTAGGAAGCAGAAGAGTCCTCACACCTGGCCTAAAGGTTATACCAAAAACGTGAATACACACCGGTCCTTTGCGGATAAGATTGCCCACCTCTGCATTAATACATGCCTTCATCCCTGGAAGTCTCCACAGACTTGGACTCAAATGTAAATTAAAAAGTATTTTAAGTGAGGGATCAAATTATACGCATTATGTGTCGTTTACATATTCTAGCAACTTCAGTTAAACATCTGAAGTATAAAATCGTATAAAAGCCATACTTTCCCCATCGCAAGGCTAATCTTAATTGTATAGCTAATTAAATGTCTACTGATCTTAAATCCCTGTTGGAACCCATGCAATCTTCTTACCCAAAATATGGGAAGAATCCCGAGTTTATGTCGCCTAAGGGTTGATATGTTCCCTCCTCCTGCAGTCTTGCATAATATCCCGATCATGGTTCTTTTATTTGTCAGTTTCTCTATCACACTTTAACATCCGGAGGCTTTCCACACTAAAATGCAGATTACTAAACTATTTTTCAGCAATGAACCTTCGACACCTTCTTCTTTTTCTTCGATTTTTATAGCGGTTGGCCACCAGACTCAACGGAGCATTACCGCCACCGACTGGACTGGAGTGGCAAAAGAGGCTAACCGCCCAAAACGAAGAGAAAACGATATAATAATAATAATAATAATAATAATAATAATAATAATAATAATAATAATAATAATAATAATAATAATAATAATAATAAAAACAACAACAACAAAAAATACTACATTCGCTTGATCAGACCCATCCCCTTCAAAAAACCGAATGTCACTTGATCCTCTTTATATGTCCTGTAGATTTAGACTTATTTTGTTTCATAGTTGTGAGAGTAATCTTTGTCTATGTGTGACATATTTGGCGGCCATGCAGAATAACATATGTTTGACGGACTCTAGACAATCATTCATAATCAATCTTTCACCGACATCTACTGGACAAATAAAAATCCCACTACCATCGTTTTTTTTTATTAACATGTAAACACATACGACCATCATTAAACAAAGTAACTTACAATTAAGTCACAACTGTTTTATGTTTTACTTATATGCACAGACCTAACTGTACGTGTATGAGGGATTTTAGGATTTGGTTTTGTAGGTAATACCAGCCTGTATACCTGTACTTAAAATATGCAGTCATTAATACGGGGTGCAAAAACGGGTTAACGGGTTTGCATTACTGAGTACCCTACAACACATATAT
>JAABNY020000040.1:16256964-16285100 GCA_015164015.2 Brevimyrus niger | reverse complement strand
TCATAGCTACTCCTTATTATACTTATTATTAATATTATTTTATTATTATTATTACCTTATTATAATTATATACTTATTTTACTAATGACATCCCCAGCTTTTAAGAAGATGCACTCACAAGGCACAGCTAGCCGTCGCTGATAGAACCAGATATTTAACGGTCAATGTATGTAGCTGGGGGTATATTGCAGGATGTGCCTGCCAATAATTATATATGGGGGACCTCTGTTCTCGGTAGATTTACATCAGAAACCTCCTGATCTCCGTTGTAGCATTGGCAGTTTAGACTCCCTGTGTCCCACTGACCGATGATGCATTATTAGAATATGACACCTATTGGTCACATATCATACACATTACCTTTATAGGCTTTTGTAGATGGAAATGTTCCTATACTTGTGACCTAGATCTCTTATGTGCTTTCCATATTGATAAATTTGATAGCTAAACTCTCAAACATTTAAAAGATCTCCATGCATAAATCCGTTGTAAGATTTGTTTGCTCTGGGTTGCTGAACAAATCTATATGACACAGGAAATAAAGGATGTAAGAAGGAAAGGTTGTATTATTAAACATCAGACTGGGCGAGTGAATTTTTTTTTTTTTACCAATAACAGTGGTTTCATCTCTAAAAGGAGTAGGCCTATAACAGACTTGAAATGTATTTGGTCTCCCTCTCCCCATCTTACAAATAGCCTATATTTCTGGTATTGGGTGTATGTGCGTGTGTGCGTGTGTATGTATGTATAAAACATATAAAACATTCTGCATAGTTGTTATATTTCTTATCCGTCGTTCTTGTGAAATACAACAAGGGAAGGGGTGAGACGAACGAAAGACGTAGGAAATGCATCGGAACACTTCACACTCCGGTGCCGTTGGGGGCGATATTACATTCAGAATTTTAATTTTCATTGAATTTTAACCCACCAACGAAGTAGGAACCTTCAGCCAAAATGGCGGCTTCCATGATGAGGTTGATCGTGCCTTTTCAAAGACCGATGATCTTCAAGGTTCAGGTAATTCACCGGAGCCACATTTAAACATGTATTGAAATATCCGTTATGTACACCTTTGTAGTCATGAAATGTATTTCTAAAATATCTGTTATGTGTAGCTCTTTAATACATAGCTTTAAAGGTACATAAGTTTTTTAGGTGCATGTATTACGCATGACATATGTATTACAATTCATATATTAATATTCAAATTATATAGTATATTTTGCGTGTGAGAATTTAAACCCTGCCTTAAACCCTGTACTCCTAAGATAGGATCTAGGTTTACCATGAACATGTACTCGGCAAGTGTTTTTATGATGGCTGGATATTTTTACACTTATTGTATTTTTCGCATTACATAAATAATACATAATCGTGTATGTACAATAATGGCCATACATTTTTTAAACATCTACATGTATCAGTAAGCATATACCGTTTTGGACCGATGTTTTTTCCCCCAAAAATTTATATCTAAAAAACTGGGGTTGTCTTATTGGAATGGAAGATTGTACATGTTAGTACACACATACAACAGTAGATGGCGTAACTTATCCGCGTCCTGGCTATGGTAGCTGTGTACTATAAACGCCATAGGCGGCTTTTTGCCCTTCACCTGGCCAGGATCCCTGAGGCAATCGCTGTCGTTTGTTCTAATCCTACCTACTGTTGGCTGAGATAAATGTGGCGTTGACAGCCGACACCGTGGCGTTGGTTAGCAGGACTAATTATGCAGTTAACGCTCTTGTTTTTTTTTTATTTTGTAAATTGATAAGGTGGTGCAGTAGTTAGCACTGTTGTCTCGCCCCTCTGGGACCAGCGTTCGAGTCTCTGCATGGGTTACATGTGTGTGGAGTTTGCATGTTCTTCCCATGTTGTTGTGGGGCTGGCACCCCATCCTGGGTCGTTCCCCACTTCGTGCCCATAGCTTTCGAGATCCGGACCCCCCGCAACCCAGTAGGACAAGCAGTAATGAAAATGGATCGATGGAAATTGATATGTGTGTTTGTTAATGGTGAATGTCCTAACTGTGCGGTGTTTACTGTGTGTTTCGTTAGCATACAGGGCTCTGAATCTCACGCATTGACCGTGACACACATGGTTCACCCCTCACGTAATCTCAATCCAAATGTTTGGTAAAACTTCAGAGCCTTGGTGTGTAACCGCGAGTGTCCTGTATGTTGTAGGCTTTCCTGTCTGACTTGTAGTGATGAGAATAACGTTTTTTTGAAGGGAGCTGGATCTTATGGCTCCGTTCCGGTTCAAATGAACGGCTACATGTTATTTTTTTTTGGGGGGGGGGTTTATCTATGAATTAATCACTAGGATAATCATAGTGTGAGATTTGGGTCAGATTCAGATGAATTTATTTTGCATTTGTGGATTTAGTGTAGCTTTGCTAAATTACTTGTATTGCCAAACCTAATGTCAATGATCTGCGCTGTAAACATTATACAAGGTGACGCCATATCCCCCTGCTCTGTAAATGAATTTAGTCATACCCCTGTGGGACCAGGGGAGAATATATTATGGCAAGAGCATCTAGTTGGATATTGGCTCTTAGTCAATGTGCAAACACATTGTTAAAATTCCATTACAAATGATGAGTTGTTATTATGAATATTTATACCTGTCATCATTATAATAGCATGTAATTCTCCCTTCTTGTTTTCCTTCAGTGTGTAGAGACTTTGCTGGACACTACTGGATATTGTCGCCTGCCTACAGTAACCCCACTGCGGACAAAGAAGCGTTACTTCATTCCAAAGATGCAGGACACAAAAACACAGAGCAAGGCTGAGCAGGAAGCACAGGCCCGCAGTGCCGGCATGGTGGTCCAGCAGGAATATATGGAGAGAGCCATCAACATTGCCTGCACTGGTAACGGCAGCACCACAGTATGCGAGCTCAGAGATGGCTCCATGCTGAAATTTCACACATTTCGGATTTTTATGTTATAATAAAAAATCACTTTCCATTGACACTCGGTTTGAAAGTCTAGACTGTAATGAAGATCCAGTGCTTACTGACGTACAAGAGTTACTCAGATGTTTATCCAAATATGTAATCCTCCATAAGGTTTCAGAAATCAGATTTTCTGTGCCAGATTGTGTGGGCATGTTTTTTTGCATTTTAAACATTGTCTCAGGGGCTGCATGGTGGTGGATTTATGGAGGCATTATATGGGTGCCAAATTGGAACTGATTACATTTTGAGACAGATCACCTAAAATTGAAGCACTGCTGTTGTTATAGGCATTGGTGCATTGTCACGAGGATGAGTACAAGAACATAAGCAGGGAATCGATGCACCCCCAATAAACCATGTGAGCCCCTAAGAGGACATAGACTCACATTTCTGTTAGATATGCCCTATGAAGTGGGCTTAAAGCATTAAACTATGGGGGACAATGCATACCATTTAACTTTCAAATTGAGTATGTATAGTATTTAGTAATTGCACGAAGTTTTTTCAGATAATGGAAAAGTATTGTAAGATCTCACAAAAGTCCTCGTTTTGCTTTTTCCCCTGCCATCTCCCATTGGGAGCTGTGTACTACCTAGATACATTTTCTTTGACTGCCTAAGACATGCACAGTACTGTATATTTGGAAGGTGACACCTCCACTTATTGAGCATTCTCTGTGCTGTGACCAACTCCGAGTGTCTGAAACATTTTACCTGTTTTTCACTGCATGCTCACAAGTGGGATATTCACCATATAGAGCAAAAGCTGACGTGCAACACGTGCAGCAAAATGTGTTGACTTTCCTAAATTCCTGTTATTTGTTTTGAATTCTTTCTCCTTTTTAGCTGGAATTTTTGACCCTTACATTCCGCCAGAAGGTGATGCGCGTCTTTCGAAGCTTTCCAAAGAAGGACTGAAGCAGCGCACGGAGCAGCTTAGGCAAAGCGCTGCTTCACAGTTAGCGTGAGCATTTTGCTTTCTGTTGTTGCTTGACTTGCACTGTGTTTCTTGTATTTAAAATCTTGCATTTTACAGAGGCGATCAGGCGATCTTGATTTAATTAGCAACTGGGCTGATACCTGGCAGATGAAATTTAACGTAGATAAATGTAAGTAGATAATGTAACGTAGATAAAAGGTAAGTTAATCCATGCAAGGAGCAGAAATTCAAAGTACAGATATTTTATGGGTTCCACTAAAATAAAGGTAGCTGATTATGAGAAAGACCTCAGTGTGTAGGGGTGTTCCTGTGACTCTGACTGTGAGGAATACACATGGTTTTAGTCCTGGTCTACCACCACTAATGCTTTGGCATGTAAGTTAACTCAAAAATGGTTTGATAGATCTTTTTCTAACTTTGCACAGGTATTGTCTGAGTGAGAAATTAATATTTGAGACAAATTGCTCCAAAATTGCAGCAGCACTGCATAGTGATAGCAGAAAAACGGGGCGCTTTGACACTTGATCGTGTTAACGTGATAACTAAAAACCATTTTGATATGAAAACAATAAATATTTCAATAAAAAATATTTTGACAGAATTTACAGGGGTCAGAAATTCCAACCAGCAATCTAACAAGTGAGCTTCCCTAATCATTAGGCCACCGCTGCTTAATTGTGAGATGATTAGAGCCCTATCCTTGTGTCTTATTTACTCTACCATGTTTAGTCTTTGGGTAGATATTACCACTTCACAAAAACATTACACCTAAAAATGTATGCTTGATCAGATCCAAAATCAAGAGTGAGAAGGGAGGTTGTAAATACAGATATGCCATCTGAACCTTTTCCTTAGATCTTTGTACAGGTAATTTTAACAGATTATTCAATGAATTAATAAATGAATCAGTAGATAACTTTAATATTAATATAATTGTTAGTGACAGCCTTGCTCTCAACCCAGCCGCCTATTGTGGTAATTGCAATGTAGCAATTTTTGTGCAAATCATACAGTGTCATTGTTAACAGTTCACATTGTTAGGGTTGCAACACTGAAATGTGAAGTTGTCTAAATTTTTAAACTATTAAGCTCCAAAAACATACATACTAGTCAGGAGTGTTAAGTTGAAGTTATGATGGATTGTGATAGTATGTAAATTTGTTGTATTTTCTGCCCCTTTCCGCATTTGTAGGCTACATTTCATTGGTTTCCATCATTTCTACAGTGTCCTGAATATTCCCACAAAGATAAAGCTATATTTTTTCCCCCTTCTTCTGCAGGATTCGAAAAATTAAGGAGCATGATCCACAGTTTAATACAAAGGATTTCCCAAATAAAGCCCTAGAGATCTTTATCGAGGCTCATTCTGCACTTACACAGTAAGTCCATGCTTCCTAAACACTACTGTGTGTGACTGTGACAGACCATGTCTGCTTGGTGTTTTGAGAATTTGGGGGGGGGGAAGCGATGGACTTTTGAAGTCAACTGATAGTTCCAATTAATGGATTGGATCAATGGATACCCACACGGCAAATTTTTCTCATGACCTGTATGTATTTTATGAATACTCAGCTTTTGTTTAGTTTTTAAAGAGGGATATCCTTTTGATAAATGTTTCCATTTACCCTTTTGTTTTATAAATACAGAAATATTTAGAGCTTTATTTTCTGTTTGGCGTTCTTCCTCAACACGTGTAAGAAAGTCAGGCAGTGGTTTTGTCATTGTTTGCTGCTGTTTGCCAACTAGACGTAATGTTATGAAACATTCCCTTTAGTACAAGTTTAAAAGTGTTTGTTTCTCTTCTTGGTCTTAAGATATTTAATTATTACACTTGTATAATTTCAGACACATCGTATATTTTATATTTTGTGCTTTTTTTGTCCTTTTATTTCCCTGTTATTGGCACCAATCAGGAAAATTCACATTATTATACTTGTGCTGCAGTACAATGACAATGAAGCGTTCTGTTCAGTTCTGTTTCGTTGTACACAATGGGGCTTAACAACCTTAAAACACAATGTAAAACCAGACACTGGAATGTTTCAAATGGACAATGATGAAAGCAGCAGAATGTTACATGGGAGTAAATAATAAATGGAAAAGTTAAATACAGGAAACAATGCATTAGCTGTGCAAAGTGTAATAAGGTGTCAAAGTGCGGAAGGTCATCAGAGTTAATGCAGTGTTAAGATTGGTGGGGAGGGGGACAGTAATAAGTTTGCAGTTTGAGTAGCCATATGGAGAAGCTGTTGAGCTCTGAAATCATAGTGAGAAACATGCAGCTGATACCCTCACTTCATAAGAACATAAGAAATTTACAAACAAGAAGAGGCCATTCGGCCCATCAAGCTCGTTTGGGGAGAATTTAACTAATAGCTCAGAGTTGATAAAATCTTATCTAGCTCTGATTTAAAGGAACCCAGGGTTTTAGGTTCCGCTACACTAAGGGTGACTATTCCATACTCTAACTACACGCTGCATAAATAAACGCTTTCTCAAATTTCATTTTAAAATATTCTTCTACTAATTTCCACTTATGGCTGCAAGTTCCATTATTTAAACTAATTTTGAAATGGCCATTTGGCTGAACAGCATCCAGACCTGTTAGATTTCTTATATACCTGGATCATGTCCTCCCTTAACCTCCTTTGTGTGAGGCCGAACGGATTCAGCCCAGCTAACCTCTCTTCATAAGACATTCCTCTAAGACCAGGGATCATTCTCGTAGCCCAAGGTTGAACCCTTTCCAAGGTAGCAATGTCCTTTTTAAGACATGGTGACTAAACCTGCACACAATATTCTAGGTGGGGTCTTACCCAGGAATTATATAAATGTAATATCACCTCCCTTGACTTACATCTCTAGGTGTATGGAGTTTACCCCAACATCATATTGGCCTTTTTTATTGGTTCCCACACTGGTGAGAGTGGGACATGGAAGCATCAACATATACATCAAGGTCCTTCTTAAAATCAGCTACCTTTATTTCGCAGGAACCCATAAAATATCTGTACTTTGTATTTCTGCTCCCTGCATGGATTAACTTACATTTACCTATATTAAATTTCACCTGCCAAGTATCAGCCCAGTCGCTATTTAAATCAAGATCCCATTTTAGCGTCTGTGCTGCTAGATCAGTATCTGCTACACCACCCACCATGGTGTCATCAGCAAATTTAACCAGTTTACTGTATGTATTGGTGTCAGTATCATTAATGTAAATTAGGAACAATAGTGGTCCTAAAACTGAACCCTGCGGTACCCCACTATGAACGCAGGCTCACTGTGACATTCTGCCTCTAATAACTACTCGCTGCTTCCAGTCTGTTAACCAGTTTTCAATCTATAGGTGTCTTACCCTGTGTTTTGTTTTAGGTTTAACAAGGAGAAGCTACATAAGCTGGTGACTGAGAGGTGCTATCCTGTAAGTCCTTCTGCTAGTCACATTGATTGTCATCAGTCGGCATTGACACACTTGCATGTAATTAGACTTTTCACAGTGCTCAGTGTATTATGGTTCCAGTATCAGATTCATTTATGGTAACCAGTGTCCAGGTATGACATGATGTTTTAAAATTTGCATTCCCTGTTAAATCCATTAATAAAAACGTTTACTTTAAAAGTGGTCTGGATGATTGTATTAGCAGTGGAGGAATCGAGTATATTCTGGTTCCTGCTGTGCACGGGGAACATGCCTCGACACTGCTGGTGTGTTTGGCTCCACAGGAGATGGTGAGGGGTAATCGCTACAAGACTCTACGCTGGAGCTTCGTAGAGTCCCTCGAGCCACCCCGCGTAGTGCATGCACGCTGCCCAGATATGGTCAGCAAAGGCAACCTCTACGGACAGGTCACGCTCCGGTTACACTCCCGGCAGGTCAGCAGCCGATCGGCTCATCTTCAATGATTTTGTCAGTGTCATATTTTAATTTGTGGAGCACCCCGTCTGAAAAGAAATGCACGTGGCTGATAATGCTGAGTATAGAAGGAATGTCCGTCTCCGTAAGAAGCAGTTTGTTGAGGCGATGTTGAGGACAGGAATAGAACAAATAATTCCCTACTTACCTAACTTACCGTTGACCCGAATGTAAGATGGGTTTCCCCCCCCCCCCCCCTTCATCAAAATATATATCAAAAAGTAATGTTGTCTTACATTTGGGGTCTAGACGGTAAAGGGAATAGATGGTGTCAAATAGGATATTTTTTAATGAATGTTTTGACTTATTGTAATATATATTTACCGTAAGATTTCTCACATGAGCGTGAGAGTCTGAAAGCGTGTCACACTAGATGCATGAGAGCTGGAAGTCCTGGCAATGCGTGTGTTTAGCCTGCATCCCTGAATGTTGTTAACTGCTGGCTTCCCTGTCTGTGCCACTGCTAGTATTATACAGATAGTGGCTCTTAGTAAAGAGAGTAACATTCTTTATGGGAGTGGGAGTTTTTCTTATAATGGGGCTCATCTTATATGGGACAATATGGTATATCAAAAACTTAACATGACATTAGTTATTTCATTTTTACATATACTGGTTAAACTGGTTAAAACCACCAAATGCATACTTAAGTTCTGCTGTTCAAGTACGCTGTGTGCTTGGGTTTGAATAATGGTTTTAATTTTAGTTTCAGAACTTTTTCTGTTGAATGACTGATAAATGCTGCATTAACCTTCGGGTTATAAATGTCCTTCATGTTCCCCTGTGACCTAAATCTTCATTTAGTGATGCATTCTAAATGAACCCCCTCACATAATCCCTGCTTTCCTGTTATCTATCAGACAGTGGCCATCTACGACCGCTTCGGGCGTCTGATGCTGGGGAATGAGGACGAGCCGCGGGACGTCCTGGAGTATGTGGTTTTGGAGAGGCATCTGATAAACTCCTACGGCTGTTGGAGGCTTCATGGAAAGATCATCCCAGCCTGGGCTCCTCCTAAGGAGCCTGTTATCAAGGTGAAGCATTTTTCTATTGTAAAACATCGGAATGCCGCAAGACTGTATAAAGAAAGCTGGTGTCATTCCTTGGTGCGGAGTGACCAGTAACCTCACTGGTCTTCTCTCTCTTCGTTCAGACCGTCATGATTCCTGGCCCACAGCTGAAGCCGTGGGAGGAGTTTGAGAGCCTCTGCTATGAAGTTCCCAAGCCCAGATCTGTGCAGTGGCACCAATAGCCTCCTTTCCCAGCCACTGTAAAATAAAAGTCTTTCTCCAAAAGTGTCAGAAAGTGATTTTCTATTATGTGCTTTTCCACCAAAAATCTGCTTTTAGAACAGCTGTGTTGCCAAAATCAAGAACTGAATGCAGCTTTGCTAGATCAGTCTTTCTAGTATTTCAACATCAGCTGAAGCAGGGTGAAGCAAATAATCCAGTTTTTGTGGGAAGTAGTGACCCTTTTTTTTGAAGGTCTATTGGTAAGCAAATTAGGACACTGTGCCTGTGATCAGAAGGTTACCAGGTCAGATCCCAGGACTGAGAGTGATGTCACTGTTGTACTCGTGACGAGACCTTTAAGCCCAATCACTCCAGGTGACGTCTGACCCTGCTTTCTCACTTGTTGCTTTGGATACAAGTGTCTGCTAAATAAATACTATGGAAAAATACTGAAATTTTTGTAATCCATGATCCAGCTTGTTAGGTAGCCCTGCTTCTTCACAGCTTAAGGGATGTGGGTTAAATTTGTACCCCTGCTCTGGAATTTACACGTTTGACCTGTACTGTGAAGGTCTTCTTCCGCAGTACAGTGATGTGCAGCTTGTACATGTCTAAGTTTCCTGTATTGTGTGAGTATGACTGTGCATTGGTTATCTTAGGTGGCATCTATGAATTACATCTAGTGTGTAGCCTGTGATGGATTGGCATGACGTGCTAGCTGGGATAAGCTACAGACCTCCATACAACAAACTATTATTACATTATTAAATGTATGTTAGTAAATTATTAATGGTACAGTAGCACTTTCTATGAATACCATATCTATAGAAAATATGATTACACTTGTAATACATTATAATGCATTCATAAAGCATAAACACGGCTAATAATATTTATAAAAATGCATATTATAGCCATGCTTATGCATTATGAATGATTTATGAAGTTCTCATTTATGAATCACTGTAGGTATCTTCATAACACAGTACAAAGCACCCTTCGTTGTTATACTGCATTATGAATACCTATAATGTATTAAAGTTTCATTGAAGCTTATAAAGTATTATAATCATCAATATAATGTCATGACTGTCAATATGCTGAAAAGTTTTAACAGATGAAAGCTTCAAGTGTTGCCAAAGGCACTTCTGTTTTGCGTATGTAATACAAAATATTGTGGGCAAAACATTTAATAGAGGTTTAAATTAAACCATGCAGCTAGAAAGGTGCTTTGTTTATTTTAAAAAAATGGGTTTCATTCTTTTATCTTTAGGATAATTAAAAATATTACAAGAATATTCAAATATTTGATTATATTTCCTGTAACTACAGAAAAACTGCATACAAAACAATGTGATACGAGTCAGCTCAGTAAAATACATTTATTCACAGTAAAAGTTGAAATGCTTTAACAACTGCTTTTCACTTTTCATTAAAAGTATTTAAAATTTCATTTTACAGCCAACTGATTACTTCTCCACAAAGTACAAAATACAAAGAAAAAAGATTAGTCATTTTTAAAATAAGTGCTTCCAAATATGTCTTGAATACAAAACATCTGAAAACTATGCATAGTCTAAATTAGTAACAAGCTTAAAAATAAATTTTTCAGCATTATATTTCCTTTGACAGTGGTGGCAGAATCCAGAACTGTACTTAAACTACATTCAAATAATTTTGTCACTTCTGGGACATTCATGACATTTGACAACCAGTGCTTGGAGGACACTGTCAAACAGTACAATTAAACTTATAATGCCTTTTCATTATGATGCTTTTGAGAAATTCCATGTGGGGTCAATTCTCCCATGGTCTTATGTCAGAAAGCACATAGCTGTGTGCATTTTTCTCTGAAGGGTATTCTCCCATTGACTTTAAACTGGGGTTTACACACAGTGGACATGGACATTTGAGTGACCATTCATAATATAATATAATGGGAATATAATAATGCCAATTTTTCAGCACAAAATTCAAACACCATGTTTTGTTTTTGTCAGAGGAGTCTCATAATATAAATCAAAATCAAAAATAAGCACAGTAGGCTACAGCTATGTCTTCGTTTTCATGATAAAATGGTTTTAGCAGATTTCAATTAGGTTCACAATGTAAATAAAAGAATCCATGTTGCACGTCTTGATTGTTGGTCAAAACATTGAGGGGGTAAACCCCCCCTTTAATTATACTTCTTGCATGGCTGCTCCTTTCCGAGGTTAAGTGCGGTGGGTGCCACTGTGTTTATGGGGGGATGCAACTTATTAAGCATTTTTTTTTTTTAATTAAGTGTATGATAGAACAATACACCCCAGAGTGGACTTACCCATCCTTGCTGGGATTTCTAACATCCTTCAGAAAAATATAATATACAGTCTTTTAATTAAAAAGTCAAACACTGAATGCAACACCTGTAACTTAAAATTAAATGAATAAATTTATGTAATCAATTCATATAAAGACACTGCAGAGGAAATGTGACATATTTTGTACTTGCAAATGTTTTAGCCAAAGGGTGGGTGGATTGTAACCTGTCAAGGTTATATAGCTTTATTGGGTGTTTGTTGATACTGTCTGATGTATCATTCATTGTTGCGTTTGCCTTGCTATGGATAAGTGAAAAGTCCAGAAGTCTGGATTCTGCCACACAGTTATACCACCAATGGAAGAATAGTAATGAAATATGCTGAAATATCACCTAAAGTTATCCAACTTGCAACGCATATACAGTGTCTATGTATGTAAATTCCCACATACAAATTCAAAATACAATTAATGAAAATGTCTGCACATATATAAAATAAAAAAAATGGGCCATACTGCCCCAGTGCAACTTAGATTAAGTACTTCTTCAAGATCCAGCCCATTCCTTCACACTATAAATTTCTTTGTATATATTTTTGTTAGTGCCAATTACAGTGGATTTATCTCACAATGTTTCTGAAGTATTGAAACAAAACTTTTGGATGTTGTTCATAAAATCATGCTTAGTTGTACTGTCACATCGATGACTAGTATGCAGATCAGGTTCTGACAAATCTAAGAAGCACAGGATGGTCTCCATGCCCAACCCACTGATATTTTGGGGCAATGAATTTTCAGCCACAGATAGATATGGTTGCTTCCATTTGATATTGTACAGCAATGGTAAAACTAACAGCACTACAAAACATCTAAGAAATGGACAGATTGTGAGTGCAATACACAGATTAACTCATCTTGTAATCAGAGTGAATTAGTTTATACAGGACCTGTGTGAAAGAGCTAAACATGTTTTAACAATAAAAAATATAAGCAGCACAATGTGGCGTCCAAGAAAGAAACAAGTTACAATTACAAAAGTTGTGCATCCAAAGTAATATGATACAAGCAAAACAGTGTTTCAAATACGCAGTCTATCCTGAAACATAAGACTATATCTTAAAACGCACATTTCATACGCTAAAAAGTGATTTTGTTAAAAAAATATGCAGCAGCTATCTTAAATATAGCTATATTCTCTTCGGTATTAACAAATATTATTGTAAATGTAAATATTCACAATTACCAAAAAACAGTATTGAGACTGAACTGAAGTACCTAAGAAAAAGGCTCAAATCATTTCCTCTATGCACATTATTAAATTCTAAATGAAAAGAGCACTAATCAATTTTGGGCGATAAAATGACATGATTCTTATTACCTACCACATACATATTTCATAAAGGCATTAACTAAGTACAAGACTAAGAGCATGAAGAATGTAATGCTATGAGTATGATATTAGTTTGTAGGTGTTTCTTTACATAAAATGGGAAACTGTGCTAAATACTATGTGATTATTTTAATTCTATTTCCAATTTCAAATCAATGCCCTTTAACAATCTAACAGTTAGAATAATTTATTTGGATGTTTTTGTTGTGAAAAAAAAACATTAACCTCATTCTGGTGGGCATTTAAGTCATATAAGAAAAATACAAAGCATCAGGGATTCGCCAAATGAAGAAAAGTGTAAATCTGGTCACTTTAGAAAGAATATTTGTGAACTGTGGTCTCCTAAAAAACAAATAGGTGCATCTATTTTTTAATTCATGACACTTCATTTCTTACATAGATTAGTGTCACGGTCTCTAATGTTTTTGGAGTCTGTTTACTCATACCATTTATTTTAGCTCTAATTGAGTTGCTGTATCTGAATTATTATTAATTTGTGGTGTCCTGGTTTGTTGTCTTTTTTCATTCAAATTAAGAATCCGTTTCACCGCCCAACAGTTAATCTCTATCAAAATACCTTCAATTAGCTGTGTAGTTATGGTTTTATTTATTATTCATAATATCACATAAAAACAACTAAAATATGTTTAATTCACATATATTTAGAGATATCAAGGTCATTCAGAATAAATCATTTACAATTCACACTGTCAACAAAAAACAATGAAGTAGTAATTCAAAATAAACATGCAATTGCTTACATTGCTTGTTTGAGTTTGTGAATAAAATATCAAAGTAATATATTGTTATTCAGATAACTTTGTGCACTGGCAGGAAAAAGTACTTTGGTACATTTTGGTAAGTTTTATGCTTCAAGTATTAAATATTGCTGTCATACTGATACAAATTATCATTTAAATGAAATTGTACAGGCAATGTTTAAGAGTTTTTATGAGAAATAAAATAAATACAACTAAAAACAGCTTACCCTATATGTTTACTTTAGAAATCTCACAAAAATATCAATCAATATCAACATATTATATATGTTGTTGAAATGATTCACTGAGTGCAGGCTGAAATGGCCACTGTGCCAAGCTAAATTAACTGCGCAAACTACATAAAGTCTGATGCTTGAAATTGAATTTGTCAGCTATATCCAAATAGAAAAGTCTAGTTCCTAGAAACAGTTCCAAATCTGAAAACGACCCAAAAAGTTAACAAAAAATAAAAGTAAAGAAAAATGTTGTAAAAACTTGGAAACTAATGGCAGAAAGATGACCTTAAAGTGCCTTTAAATTTTCACCTAAGTAAACATACACTTTGAGGGAATGTATGGTTATTTATTAACATTGAATGTACACAATGCGCAGGTGTGGGCAGAGCAGCAGCACTGCATTAATGGGCCTCCCCAGTACTGAAATATTTTGACAGGGGTGAGGTTTGTAGGT
The DNA here is from genome assembly GCA_015164015.2 of Brevimyrus niger. Lineage (NCBI taxonomy): Eukaryota > Metazoa > Chordata > Actinopteri > Osteoglossiformes > Mormyridae > Brevimyrus > Brevimyrus niger. The sequence goes on along the minus strand of JAABNY020000040.1, from coordinate 16,270,904 downwards.
ATATTCTATTCTGTGTGAGTCTATGGACTTTTTTGTAGGACGGCCAGAAAAGGCAACATACACCCCAAAGCCAAATAAATACTAGTCTTCTCAAACAAATCAAGTACTAATTTTCCTATTATAGCTACCTAACTTGGTCAGTCATCTCCCGTAGATTTTGGTATAATTACCTAACACAAAAACACCTGTATTAATTTATGTACATTTATAATGTGTAACTGTCTGATTTTACTCATTTTTGCAAACTTTGTAGATAAGCTAGTTAACTATTATTGTCATAGTAGCTCTATTTAAATTCATAATTACTGAACTTACTGAATTACTGATTATTGTTCATCTCCTTTGTAGCTTTATTATATAACTATTTTTGATATAATTTTTCTATAAGTTCATGGCAACATGATGTATCGTATGGTATTTTACATCATAAAATGGAGGATTACTAATAATTACTAGTCATTGTGAAATTGTGAGTTCTAGGAATAAGACTTCTTGTTCTGTTTATCTGTATTTTAAGCTGCGGGAATCTTGTGAAATTATATGAACTATCGTAGATATGAAATTAATATTTGCCTAATTTTTTTTTTTTTAAAGCTGGGGTGAATTAAATGTAATTTATTCATTGTAAGCAGTGTCCTCAGGACGGTCAGTCCTATTAGGTCTCGGGTCCTAATCTCTGAGAGGGTGCTGACCAAGGGTGCTGAAGAAAAAGCGAACTTGGCTTGCTCACGCCCCTAGAAGTACTCAGTGGTGGCAGAGAATGCAATGCAAGGCCCCTCTAGAGGTACTGGAGCCTTCTGAAATGCCAGTACAAAACACATATGTGACATAAAGTGCCCTATAAGTAGTTGTGACCTCCAAAGTGCCAGATCTGAACAGCTACCCAACGTAGGGTACCCCTAGAAGCACTGGTACCTTAAGAAGTGACAGTACTCCAAGGTTTTGTGATGTAGGATGCCCCAAAAAAGGGTCTTCCCAATCCGGTCCTCTGGGACCCCCACACAGTCCACGTTTTCGCTTCCTCCTAGCTCCCCGTAGCAAAAATATGGACTTTCTGGAAGGGAGCTCAGAGCGAGTAAAAATGTAGACCAGTTGTGGGTCCCCGAGGACTGGATTGGGAGACACTGCCCTAAAAGTATTTGTGACTTCTGCATTAAATGGGAAATATACTACCACACGATGTACTTTCTCATGCATCACCTGTGGTACATATCGCATTTTTAGCAGGATTATGTACTACACTCCCTACTGAACACAGGGAGACCATGCTACACACATGCAAGTTAACCCCATGAACACATGCTTCTGTCCAGTATGATAGTCCTGCCTTTCCAAAGCTTATGCAGACTGCTTTAGCACATAATGTATGATTCTACAGAAATGAAAGTTATTTAGATTATTATTATAATTATTATGATTATTTTTTTTAATAATAATACTTTTGGAGTCCATAGCTGTAGAAGAGCCTGTTGCTTCACTAACAATTCTGCGCATGTTAATTTAATGTTAAATATTAATAAAGGTGATAATTGTGATGACGTAGGATTTTAACAAGCAGAGTAAAGCCTTCATAGCCATATATGCGTTTTAGCAGTTTGATGTGTTCAACTCAGCCTGGCAAAAAGTTACCAAAAAGTAGCTTTAAAAAAAAAAATTGTGAGATCATTACAAAATTTACACTATATTTATTATCCACTGAGTCACCTACCAGCACGGAGAATAAAACACTTATTTTCTCTTTTATCTCAAGGCAACAATTAGTATTAGTATACTATACAATAAAATGATTTTTTTTTTTTTTTTAAATGTTGAGTGCTGAAATTATTTCTGGAAGTTCACCCCAGGTGCTTGATTTATTTCTCTAGGCTTATTTGGGTCAAACACAGCAAAGAGATGTTGGTTATGGAACATGGGCATTGGTATGGAACGTCAAAATCATTACATTTCTGCAAATACAAGTACAGTCCAAACTTCACAATATATATATTTTTTTTCATCTCGTTTGATCTGGCCATTATTTATAATACACATATAAATGATGTCTTCTAAAAAAAAGTTATCTTTGTAACTCATGCTCATCTCGGTGAATAAATCACAAATAAATGACTTTACAATTATTATTTTTTTGCTGAAATGGTTTGACTAATTAAAAACCTACAGGATCACTTTAGTTATAAAACTTTGTGCCTATAAGAACACAAACGAGGAAGCTTGGCAGATTTTTTGATAAAAAAAAAAAACTAAGTAAAATTAAATAATTAAATATGTATCAGTAGAACAAAATCCCGGCAATTTTACTGCTAAATGCAAAATTTTTGATGGATATGGTATAATATGTGGTCTCCAATCAAGCATTATGTCTGGTTGTCATAAAACAATCAGCCACTCGCTTTTACAGAAATTACAGAAATGTTTGTATTTTCCTTATCTTTATCTTGTCTTTATTTCTTTAAATTAATCATCATTAATAATGGTAAAGCAAAAGAAACATAACCCATAAAAATTTACTCTGGTCTGATAGCAACTGCTGGTTAGATTTTGTCCCTTGTAACTTGATTCATTACTCAAAAAGATTTATTTTTTTTCTTAAAAACTGTAATGTGCACCATCTATTTCCTTTTTCTGAAACAATACTTTTTAAATCAGAACATAATTTTTATATCAGTTCATAAGTGCAGTTTGTTGAGTCAGTCTATTACCTACGCCTGACTTTGCAGTAATAATATGTTACTCTAATTACAATACACTTTTATACACTTCATTGTCATTTGGTTTCAGTTTTTTCTGTAATTAAAAATATTCCGTATTAAACATCATAATCATATACTTCATAAAATAACTTAATTGTACCTCTATGTACACCGCATGATAATGCTTCAGGGGGCGACACTTTCACTTCATAAAAAAAGAGTTTGAGAAACAAATATACTATACAACTTATGAACAGAAAACATGAACTGTGAAACAAGTACAAGCCACAATTGTTACTTCAATAGTCAGGACACCAAACACATCAAGTTGTGGCAGCACTACACAAACTGACAGAACGCAAACATTCTCTGGGTTAAAAAACCCCAACAGATATAAATCCATCCATCCGTTTTCCAAACCACTTATTCTTCAGGTCACAGGGGGTCTGGATCCTAGGAGCTAACCGAGGACGGGGGGCCAGCCCATTGCAGGGCACACACACACACACACACGCACACACACACACACACACACACACACACACACACACACCTATGGGCCATTTAGTAACTCCAATTAGCCTCAGCATGTCTTTGGTTTGGGGAAAACCAGAGAATCTGGAGGAAACCCCATGACGATACAGGGAGAACATGCAAACTCCACACACATGTAACCCAGGCAGAAACTCGAACCCTGGTCCCAGAGGTGTGAGGAAACAGTGCTAACCACTGCACCACCATGCTGCCCCAGATATAAATCAAAGGCAGGAAAGTTAGAAGATTGTAAAAGCTTAATTTCAACCCTATATTTTTTGAGCAATTTGACAATTATTTGACAATTTCTACTAAATACTTTATTATATTTATTCTCATATTAATATATGTCACTTTCATCTAAACTATAAAAACTTGAAATAAAAACTAATTCTTCAAATGATTATTTTTGCTTGGTTCAATGGGCATTTTTATTAATTAGCTTTAAGACTGGAAAGGTTTTGTATGCTCAATACTGGAATCATTCTTTTTTTGATCTGGTCTTGGATGCTTTTTACATATTAATTATATTGAGCCTTAAATTGACAAACTACACATATAACTGCCATGAGCCAAACTTAATTCAAAAGTGTCTAATTAGTCACTAATACATATGGGTCTACATAACTATACTGTTAAGCCTGGAAAGAAGAAACCTTAAAGTAATATTTTCCAACTACATATCATATTATTTGTTTAGTCTGTGGTGCTGTAAGAATCCATAAAAAAAAAAAACAAGGAAGGCATGGAAAAGTGATGTATACTTCAGTGAATTTGTGTTTGTATGAGCAAGACAAACACCAAGAGAAAGATTCAAAAGCAGTGCTCTTGATTAGGTTGGGTTCAAGGCGTGAGCACGTGCTGCCCATGTTCTCTAATATTTGTGTATTGTGGATGGGTTCATTACTAAGAATAATTGAGATATTATGCTAAAACCATAAAAAAATACTAACCAAAGCCAAGATATCTAGTACTGATCAATGGCAATTCTTGCTTAGTGCACCCCATCCACAAAACCAGATAAGTTAATCTGTATACTGTCAAATAAAAACTGGTGCTGTACATTGAGCAGAGTATATTCAGCACCCGCTGCTAACTGTACATCTCAGTGACCCCCCCCCCCCACCCCCGTTGCAGTTGCTCTTCTGCTTCAATTTCTCAGTTCTTCTCCCCACCCTTATCTCCCCCTGACTAAAGACACAAATAAATGAACATAAAAAACATTGAATTATGCGTCTACCAGTAGCAAACATATGTACAACCTATCTTCCTAAAGAGATTATGCATATTCATTAGCAGTCATGAGTCGGTAGATTAACATTATGCTGCTATTATTAAAATTCATCATTTGGGTTAAAGATTTTTTTTAGGTACTATATGTTTCAATGACTCTGAAGTATGTCAATAATAAACCTAATAAGAAATAAATAATAAGCCTGTCAATAAAATACATTTCAAAACTTATTATTTGATAACTATCGATAAATTCGCTTTCGAAATGCAAAGTCATTCTCATACCTACATTTCGGATACCTACCCCAGATTTGTGCTGTGTGTTGTCTTGTAGATTGAAGAAAGGATTTCCTTGGCTTCCCTGCAGTGAGGAAGTTGGTGCCAGCTGGTTGGCCATGGGGTTGGCAGGCGAGGAGGTGAAGGAGCTGGCCAGTGTAAAATGCTGCAGTTCTCGTCTCTGCTGCTGAATCATCTGGTAAACGACAACCTGTTGCTCCTGAGTAGCAGACACAGATTGATGGAGGGGGGGGGGCGGTTCAGCGGGAAGAGTAGAGAGAAGGAAAAATGGGGAGTGTAAGTGGAAGAATAAAAACAAGAGGCTTTTGACACAACAACAACATATCACCCTAGTCCCAGTACATTAGGCTTGAGTGGTATATGGTACATGGTTTATGGTATATAGACAATATTTTCAAAAGCAACACTATTCTGCTATCATGGTGCAGATGCCCCATGATAAATTTAGCAAAGAGAAATATCTCTAGTATCTCTAGTACACCAAGATATTACCCTAATACCACCTAAGCCTACCCTTATCACCTCTTCAAATTAATCAAATTAAATTCAATTTTGTGTAATTTCAGGGGCGTATGTTTGATTTCAACATTGAAATCAAACTAAATGACTAAATCAGCTCTGAATCCTGCCAATTGTTTACTGGACTGCTACTGATAAACTTTGCTGAGCAGCAAAATTTGCCGTTATAATTTGCTGGGGGTCTGGCGGTGCAAAAAAATATAAATGTAATTTTAGAATATTCAAAAACCATTTAGCACCCCACAGTCTGAGAACCACTGACCTGCACAACGTTCCTGAGAAGTGAAAAAAAGATTTACTGTGTTTACAAGATGGCTTCTGCAGCCCCCCTTCCATCCTCAGCTGCCACCTAGCATTGCTGCTTCAGTTTTTGTGGTAATTTGTCTAGGTGTACACTTACATTCATATAATGGTTTTGTGAAGTGGCAATAAGAACTATTAAAGATCAGACAAAGTAAAGAGGGTAATAAGATCAAATTCACAAGGTCAGTAACCCTTCCCTTTGCAGCCACTAAGCAGCGTTGCTTCAATCTTGGTATGACTTGTCTCAAAATTTGATCAGGTCCAGCTCTTCATCCATGTTGGAAAAGGTTGAAAATAATTCAAATAATTTTTGAGTTATCATGTTGACAAGTTTAAGTCTCTGAGCTGCCCTTCCCTTTGGTATTATTATGCGTCTCTGCTTCGATTTTTGTGCAGTTTGTCTCAAAATTGATTGTGTCCAGAATGTCAAACCTTAAAATGTGCCTGCAAATGGTAGGAATAGATTTGTCAAATACTCTTTGAGTTATCGGCAGTAGCCAGGTCAAGTGTTTGAGGCTGTCCTTTGTTTGATGTGACTATGGGGCACTGTTTTCTTTTTATTGTGAAAAATGTTAGTACGTCTACATAATATTCACAAGGCCAAAAGCAGCCTTTATTTTGCTGTCACTAAGTGGTGTTGCTTTGTGTGGTTTGTCTTAAAACATGAGCAATTCCAGCTGTTCACCCATCAAATGTATCTGCAAAGTTTGAAAAAGAGTCATTGCACTAATGGGATCAATTGTCTGAAAATGTGTTTGTTATAACTATGCGGCACTACTTCAGTTTTGGTGTGAACTGTCTCAAAATTTGATCAGTTCCAGTTCACCCCACAGACAATGTACAATCTTTCCAATTTAAAAAAAGAGCTGTCATAAATTTTGAGCTATCATACTAAAGAGAAAATCTTTGTAGCGGTGGTGGACTGGTCCCAGAACTCTATGCACTTCCCATCCAGGGAACAAAATAAGTACATAGAGAACTGTCCAGCATACAGGACTGTGCAGTAGAAGAATATCTAATACAGAAAGAATTGAGAAGTTCAATGAAGGGTAAATTGCTCTGGTTAATGAAATGGACGGTTATGAACATTACAGGAGTGAAGTGCTGGGAATGGAGCAGCTGCTGGAGCTGGTGTTGCTGCTGGAGAAGGAACTGCTTCTGCTGTTCTGAGAGTAGGGAAGACCTGCACCATAATGAACCATGAATTACTGCATACAGTAGCATATATATGCAGACAACACTGTTGATGTACAAGTCGGTCATCGTGACACAGTAACATTACTGGTATATAAAATACGCATGCAAATGGAAGTCCCAGAACATACAGCACATTTTCATCTAAGCATAAAATGTAAGATTTACCGGTATAACACGCGCAGGAAAATTGCCTTTATTTTCCCTTAAAGAACTTTCCCTTAGTTATGTTAATTCTACATTATTAAACTTATGATACCCAAAAAGTACTTCTGAAAGAAATACAATCTCAGCAATACCAATGAAATCCCTATCACTACCCCTACATTACAAAAATATTCCATACTCTTCACCAGCGCTATACAAATCACGGTCCTTAAGGGCCGAGCCCTGTTGGATTTCCAGCCTTCCTTCACCTGTCAGTCAGGTGGGAAGCCTCTGACCAATCAGAATCTGCAATTATTAAACTAACTACCTGGGAGACCTGAAAACAAGGCCTGGATTTGGATTTGAGGGCCTGAATTGAATAGCCCTGCTCTACACACTGGTGTTATTAGTATTTATTAGTTACACACTGATATTATTAGTTATTTTATTTGAAAGGGGAACTCACGAAGTCAGGCTGTTAGGGATCTGCAAACTCTGAGACAGTGTCTGTTGATGAGATGGTTGTTGGGTGGGTATGGCGAGCTGAGGCTGCTGGGTAGCATTTTGGTTGGGAGACTGAATCACCCCGTTTAGGCTACCCAGTACGCCATTCATGGACAGCTGTGGACTTCCAGTCAGACTGGACATTAACCCACTGACCATCGGAAGCGTGGTATTACCAGCTTGATTCATGCTTCCCAGCCCTCCAGTAAGTGCCCTCCCCAGCCCATTTACAAACTGCTGACTAAGGGAGGCGGGGCTCTGCTGGGGGGGCGGAGTGCTCTGAAATGAAAGGGAGGAGCTACTTCTTGACGGACAGCCAGAGGGGAGCTCCTGAAAGACAGAGATTACAAAAAGCATTATATCACAAAACCCCAGAAATTGGCATCCAACTGAAGCACAGGACTGAGGTGAAACACTTACGGGCAGGGATGCACATAACTGCTGCGTAAATACGCATTTGCCTGATAATATTATAAGCAATTTCTTGTCATAACAGTAACCTTTATAACCTTTATACCAAGGTTATTGAAATCATGTTCGTCAAAGGGCCGAGCACTGCTGTTTTTCCAGCTTTCCTTTACCTGAGAGTCAGTTGTGAAGCCTCTGGCCATTTAGAGTCACAAATAGAACACATATTGTGTTCTATTTCAACTGGTTTGAAGGAGGTTGACATCAAATATACATATACAAACTTTTGTGAGTAAATATGACGAAAATGTCAAGTAGTTGTCTTTCTAGTGCAACTCCAGCCAGTTTTTGAGGGTTTTTCTATCCCTTTATTTACAGCTTTATAACAAATGAATTATAAAAGAAATATTTTTTCCCAAGAAGGGAAGTACATGGATCATTGCAAAGGGAATATGAAATTTGTTTTCCATTTCGTGAATAATATAATTGTTTCACGGAATTTTAGGGGTGCGTTTTGGTGGAAATTGTTTAAAATATATGCCATATTGCGCACAGGAATATCTCTATTCTAGCGATATACAATTCATGTTTCTGCCTTATATAAGTCATGAGACTGAGATTAATTAATGAGATTAATAGAACTGTGGGTTCTAAGGGTTAAGAGTTGCCTTCACTGGAACTAAGAGGCCTAACCCAACCCCTGAAAAAAACCACCATACCATCCATCAAACTGCCAGACAGAAAAGCGTGATTCGTCCTCCACAGAACACATTTCCTCTGCTCCAGAGTCAAGTAAAGGTGTGCTTTACACCACTTCATCCAATGGTCAGATTGCGCTTGAGTAAGGCTTGCATGCAACTCATCATGTAAATCAGACTGCATGATTCAGTGCTTGATTTTAGTGTACAGTGTTTTCACAACTGTACACACCAAAGCTTGGTATCTGGGATGGATATTTAGTGACGTTTTAAGTTGATTTTGAAAAAACAGGATCAATGTTTTTGAAATTTTGAAATTCAGATATTTAAGAATTTTATGATGGAAAAAATGAATTCACATATACTTTTTAAGCATATGACATAATAGAGTCATGCCTTCTAAAAATGTTAATGCATTGCTAGAACATCTATTATACATGCACATGGTTGCCAGGGGCGCTGCTACCAATTTTGGGCCCTATGACAAAATATAAGGTTGGGCCCCTTTATTATTAATAAAGCAGATCTCTGGGGTCCCCTAAAGAGCGTGGGCCCTTAGAATTGTCCCAACTTTCCCCCCCTTAGCGGCGTCCCTGATGGTTGCAATGCACATTTGCCCACTTTGGTATTCTAAATTTCAATTGTGCAATCTGTGTAAAAGGTATGGCCTCTTTTTCAGAAACTCAAGGGAAGAAAACAAAAATAAATCTGTTTGCGTGCAAGCAGTAGTTTGGGAGGGTTAGGCAGACATAGCCATGTAGTGCAAATGCAAATATGACGTGGCCCTCACCTCAGAATTTGTGAGCGTGTTCTCATTCATAATGCTGGTCTTTGAAGGGGGGCTCTTCTTGGAATTGAGAGCATCTGTAAAGAACAATAATCTGAGAAACAACAGCCTAAGAAATTCTGAAAAACGTTGTATTAAATACAGTATTAAAGTGATTAAATTTCAACATGTTAAAAGAGTGTACTATTTAATTTGCATTTAAAATAGAAAAGGATTTCTAAGTAGACATGCAAAATATCCAGCAAAGAAAGCATGTTAAAAGCCCAATCCAAATAGAGCAAGGTTTCAATACCTTCACAATTTTATACTCATATGTCATGAAGCTCGCAGATAAACTTGGTATAACTTTACACAATAAGGCTCCCTTTACAATAAAGTGCTGAGGAGCTCAGTGAGCTAAATCTGTGTCTGTGATTGGAAGATCACTGGCTTGAGCCCTGGTCACATGTCTGGGGACCCTTGAGTGAGGCCCTTCATCTCCAGCTCCTGGGGGGCTACACAATGGTTCGCACTGTGCTGTAAATCCCAAGTTATGAAGAGCGAGACGGGGTCAGCAAAAACACAAACTCCTTTGTACCTGTACTTGTGCAATGGCTGATAAAGGATTATTAGTAAATATTAGTTACTTATTAATAAAAAAGTACTGTATTATAACTTCCTTAAATTGTTTGGTAACCTGACTAAAAACCATTCACAAACCCTTTATAAGGGTAGTCTTATTGTAAAGTAAACTTTACAATTTACTATTGTACCGTAAATTCAGACAAAATCTTTACATTTTCAAAACTATGCCTACAAACTAGTTTGCCATACAGCTCCATCCATCTTCCATCTGCTCATCCAGTACAGGGTAGGAGTAGGTAGCTAACTGATGTTTCCTCCTTTAATCTTCTGTCCTTTCTATTAAGATAATTCCATTTGTAAGTATAGATGATGTGAGCGTTTCCAGGCTAAAACGACACACATTTAGTACCTTTACACTTACATACACTGGCAGTCAAAAGTTTGGACACACCTTCCCATGGAGAGGTTCATATTACTGTTATCTACAATTTAAAATAATTATAAAGACATAAAAAATTATAAAATGACACATATGGAATTATACACTGACCAAAAAAAAAAAAAGTTTAATAAATTTAGTTCAGCTCTGTGGGTTGGGACTCAGAAGGTTGCCAGTTTAAATCCCAGTGTCAGCAGAATGACTCCACTAATTGCTCCAGGGACTGGTTGACCCTACTTTCTCCTGTAAGCCAGATGTTGGCTCCCGGGGTGCTTTTCCAGCTGTCCCGAAGGAGGCCTCTTTTCTTTCACTTTCCGGTCAATCTCCTACAAAACCATTTCTTCTGTGTTTACGTCAGGTGGCCAGGTCATGTGATGCAACACTTTCCTTTGCGGGCAGCTTGGTGTGTCCAAAGTTTTGACTGGTACTGTATATTTCTCTAGCAGACACTTTTGTCCAAAGTGACATACAAGTGAGGCAAAAAAAACGCATCAGTAGCTGTAGCGCCTGCACTATATTTATGGAGGCTGGAGGAAAACAGTACGTGATGAGGCTGACCATGAGGGGAGGACAGGAAATTGATCTGGTTGGTGGTCAAGACAGAAGAGGTGGCAGGAGGAGCCTGAGGAGGGAAGGGCACAGCCAGCTCCACATTCAGAAGCTGGAGACGTTCCTTCTTTGCTGTCAGACTGAGGATCTGGTCCTGAAGTCGCTGGTTCTCTTGCTGCAGGGAGTGTAATGACTTGAGCATTTCTACAACTGAGGCATGTGGATCGGGGGACAAGGTAAAGACGTAAATAAGGGGATGACAGGAAAATAACACAAGGAAGAACAGAAGGGCAACATAAGAGAAAAAGAAAACAGGCATGTTAGTCAGGTTTTCCTCCCTACTGTAATGTAACAGCACTTTTAGCTGGATATCTCCATTACTTGGCATGGATGAGTGACAGATGAGTCTCACTTACTGTTCACTCCCATCTCCCCATTGCCATGTTTCTCCAGGAGGAGTTCAATGTGGGAGCTTGCGAGGGGCACGTTTTCCGGCCGGCCCCTGGCCCCTCGGTCCGCCCCCTCCCTCTGGTCAAACAGAAGAGGCAGGCAGCTCATAGGTGACCTAGGTAAATGGAACAGATATTACATATCTGATAACAGAGATTCACTCAAAAATGCAAGCATTGATATTACAAACCTAAAAGTAAAACACAGCAAGCATGCTATTTATAATAAATAGGGAAAACTGAACAAGAGACAATAATTGTCGTATGGGGCGCTACTGTCACTAGGAGAGTGTTTAAAGGATACATGACATCAGGAAACAAAAAACACTCAAAGTCTACCTCAAGTCAGCTGCTTTCTCTGTGCTGGTGATCTTTAACTACACAGGGACTTATTAAGAAACACCTACTGCTTGTTCAGCCATCACAATGAAGTACAACCACTATGAAGGGAGCTGCTGCATCCAAACTGTGGCATCATGAGCAAATGTAAAATATTTAAGAATTACAAAATGATGGCCTAATGCCATTATCTGAAGAATTAATACAATCATTGACCAAAACAGCCAATTAAAAGGATGTACTTATTTCTATAGTAATATATTTTTTGTCGCTGCAGAATAAGTTAAATCAGTTAAACAAAGGTATTGCTTGAGACTTCATGGTTGGCTGCTTGCAAACAATGAATGTTATCAAAACATAAATACTAGTGTCAGAAACTAAAGTGAGGCAGGACCCCCTGGTGGCTAAAAATACCATTGTCCATCACTTCAACTGCAATACTTGCAACTCAAGCAAATGTTATTAAGACATTCATAAAACACAGTTGAAACCAAACTCATGTCCTGATTTTCCACTTTCACTTCATCAAACAATCAGAGTCTTCATTGTATGACATCACTACATTAAATAAAACCAGTGTTTTCTTTTAAGTAGGAAGGTGCATGGAATTGTAAAGTACCCATTTATTTTGTTTGCCTTTTGTTAAGGGACATGTCATAGGTATAAAACAGGGGAACATGATTACCTGCAAAAGCTGTAATGTAAGCAATGTAAGGGTGCGTCTTTATTTCATGGTGATAATAATAAAAAAAAAGTTTGGGTTAAGGTTCTTCAGCTCTGGTCTGGAGGCCTACAATACAACATAGTTTGCAGATTTCCTTGCTGAAACACATCCTAATCAGCTAATTACCAGGTTTAAAATGCATGTTTGAACAGGGAAATCTGGAAACCGTGTTGGATTCTGGCCCTCCAAGACTAAAATTGGGGTACCCTGTCATACACCCATCCTTAATGACCCAGGGATGCATTTAACTGGTCCAAAACCAGTCAGTCAGCCAGAAGAAATAATACTCAGCTGTCTTTGAAGCAACAACATTGAGGAATAATCTGATGGCATGAGACCTGAGACCAGATCATGACAAAAGCTTGACTGAAAACACTTTTTACGGTGTTTTCTTTTCAAATTTCTCGTTCTGACCCCTTGTTACTAAAAACTACATGTAATGTGCTTGTAAATGATCATATTCTCAGAAAGTTATAAAATGTTTAAATATCTCTACATTTTCAATTGGACCAATAATACTATAATAACTTTAAGGGTATAATGACAGCAACTGTACTCCCATGCCACTGGTGACTGACACCTTAAAAAAACCTTAAAAAAACCCTTATAATTATAATAATTATAACATAGTTACAGTATTATGGTTAGGTGAGGTATGTATTATAGCAATGTAAACTATGTTTAAATGTCATCTATGTAATGAAGGGTGTGTCGATACAGAAGATGAAGAGATAAAATATTATTTTATTGTTATCAGTTCAAGGCCTAGTTATTATTATATGTGTTTATTATTTCTTTTTGTTTCTTTTCGGTTTTATTCAAGCATATCACATTTTATTAAAGGCTGAACAAAATTGAAGGGCACTGTGGCTATCTTGACAAGGGCATTGGCGCTGAGCCGCACGAGTGACAGTGGGAGACAACAGCAGACAACAGTAGACAGGGAGACAACAGCAGACAAACTTCTGTTGTCAGTAAAGGTCTAAAAGTGACAGACAGAGAGAATAAATGAGTGATAATTACTGTGAGGAAAGGCTTTCTTGTGGAGAGCTGCCGCGGCAAACAAAGTGATCTTCCAGATGCGGCTCTGAAACAAACAATAACATTACTGATCATCATCACAGAGGATAGCGCCCCCTTTTGGTGGAAGGCAGAGTCAGTCCGGGGTTCTGTGTATTTCGCCCCATGTCACCTGAAAAAAAGTATAGGAGCCTCTGCCCTATGGCCCATAACTGTGACATGCTAGTTTTGATATGTGAACTATGCACCATGATCCAATCTGTCACTCAAGACAAGCGGGAAATTCCCAAATGAACATCATCGCAGCTAAAAGCCCTGAAACATGGATCTGTACGCCATCCACGTCTGTAATGCTCTCACAGAACCCCTGACTTAAGATGCAAGTCAAAAAAACTAAAGAGCAACTCTACGATAAAATTATTTCCACGATATGTGAATAGATGCAGAAAAACCAGACCGATAAAATATATCCAGATATATAAATTAATTCTGGGCAAAACATGCACTAAAACCATCTAAAACATCTAACCATCTAAAATTTA
>JAABNY020000040.1:16244638-16255725 GCA_015164015.2 Brevimyrus niger | reverse complement strand
ACGAAGAGTCTCAGTGATCACAAAGAGAACACAGAATCTAGCACCGAGCCAGAAATGCCAACCCAATTTTGCAGTCGGTCAAGAATAGCTGTTGTGATTGACAGTATCAAATGCAGCACTATGGTCAAGGAGAAACAAAATAGCAGCGTGGCCAGAATCATTGTAGAGCCTCAGGTCATTCAATCCTCTAAGTTGGGCCGTCTCAGTGCTAGGAGGACCTTGAAAACCACACTAGTACTGTATGCTTCATTGATGTTATTGTTATTAATGTTAACTAACTGCATAGGTACAGCTTAATTAGTTTGCCAAGAAAAAGGAGGTCAGATATAGGCCTGAGTACAAGATGAGACAACCCACTTTTCTTTAATAGAGGGCAGACTTTGGTGGTTTTAAGGTCACATGGGTAAACATCTTGTTGCAGAGACAATTATATTCAGCTAGTCATTACAGATACAATTAAATATGTCCTTTAAGAATCTAGTGGGGAGAGGATCTAAGGAACAACTTGTGTTCTTCATAAGAGACATGATCTTAATAAGCTCATTGATGGTAACAGGTAGAAATATGGACATGAAGAACAGAATTCATTATATTGTTTCTATATCAACAATTTTACTCCTAAAAATGTCTGCAAATCCTTTTTTTCCTGGCATGTATATGGGCAGTGATGAGTGATGAGACCTGATATGCTTCAGGTCTTCAAGAAGTATTTTTAAGTGATGCTTGTAGGAAATATAGTGTACTGGAATCTTAATTTTCCCTTCACTGTCTTTCTATAAGTGCGTTTGTCACTAAGATAACCTTAGTTATGATCGATTTTGTAGTCATATCATCAGATCTGTGACACTATGTGTTAGACACTCAGGTTAAGAGAGGAGCTGAGCTGGATCAGATGATGGGGAAAATGCCAGATAGACCTGGCAGACCCAAACGTATAGGGTGTGCTGGGAGAGTCTGGCCGCAGCCTGTCCAGAAGATTCGAAAGTCGCACCTCCAGCAGCAATTCTCTTGCATCCCGAGGGAGGCTGCCGACATTAAGCCTGACTGGGTCGTGCTCCGTGGCTCCTTTGCTGAGGCAGCTGCGAAAGGCTGCGGCCATAAGGTTGTTAATGCCCTTCACAGAAACAACCCCTAAACCCGGTGTGGACACCAGCGGCAAAGCAAGCTGTCAGGCTGAAAGTCTTCCAGGTTTAGTTAGCCTGTGAGACTCCAAAGGCAGCTGACAGGTACCAGCCAGCCAAGAGCAGTGTGGCATTTGTAGTTGCGGAAGCAAAAACTCAAGGTTGGGAGGTGTTAGGTGAGGCCATGGGGGGTTTGGCAGGAGTTTGGTGAGAAATTACGCTCATGAGTGGTTCTGCCATACCGTCGAGTAAGGAGGAGGAAGATGCAGCCGGGGGCCACTAATTACCGGGGCTGGGCGGGACTGTTTTTCTCAGTGAAAAGTGAGCATAAATAGCAAGAAGACGAAGATGGAGAAGGATCATTTTCACTTTTAAGAATTGTATTATAGATACACCGAATTCATATTTTTCCGGTAAAAATTGCATTCTTATTAATAAGAATCTTATTTTTTTACTAGTTAGAGTTAAGTTATGATGAGTGACCCTTATACTAATAAAAGGCAATCTGGCTTGCCATAGTGCAGTATTTTGAGAGAGGTAAATATGAGCTCTAATATACACGTTTGTTTGTTATTTCATAAATATTTCTGAGGCAATTTAGACCTTTTTAACATTTGGTCGTAAGCAGACAGCAGCCTCTTAACAGTGCTATATAAAACAAAGCTGTACAGAAGTTTGTTTTTAATTCTCAAATCTCAAAGATTAAATGATCGATTCATTTCCTGGTAATATTTAAGAAAAATGGATCTCATGGAGACTTATATTTCCCCACAATCATCTATCCTAACTGGCAGACATACAAAAACATAAACTTTTATTACCTGCGTGTTGGTCACAGAGGAAGATGTATAGGGGTGTGTAGAGGTATGGGAAGACAGCAGTCCAGAGGCTATTGTGGTACTGCACATACCCCCTCCCAAAGAGACAGGGTCCTTGTTACTGGAGTAGACACCTGAATAACGAAAGCAGAGGTCCGTATCATACAATATACTGTATACATACAATATAAAGAATTTGATAACTTACCCAAAGTTATATTTGCTGACCTGTATTGCTTAATGATTTAATTTGAGTGTAATTATGTGTCAGTGTCCCTGTCAAACACAGCGTCTGACACAGTAAAACTGAACATATCCAAAACAAATAAAACTCAAAGCAAAATTATATTATATATACATTTACCTCAGACGATGCAGGAACAGAGCAGCTAAAATCAGCAGGGACACATCCCACCCTAACAAGTACCTCTTTACCAGCCCAAGGTCTTGAAAGCGCTTCTGCCGTCTCTCGTTGAGCGATAAGAGGCTCAGAAGGAGCTGCTACCCTCAGCCATCAGATTACTTCATCAACACTGTCTAATCTATCACTCTTTCCTTATTTCTGTACATTACACTTTATTTGAACTGTGTTACTTATCTCTGGTAATTTTCTGTATAACTTTCTGTTCCTTGTTTATTATGTACTTATTGTATCCTTATGTCGTACTGCTCTCGCTACTTTTATTATGGCTGAGCCATCTTGTATTTCACTGAGGGTTACCGTCTGACTGTATACCTTGCATGTGACAAATTAAAGCCTTCATTCCTACCAGTCCATGTGGTTGCATGCCGTAAGTACAGGTTAGTTTTAACGAGAAATCTATTTCAAATTAGAGATGCACAACACTTTGATTAATATATCCGTATTGGCAGATGGTTCATTAGAAATCAAGGTATTGCATTAATCTGTCGCGTCAGCCAATATTTGAATTATTTGAAAAGTTATCAGTTAAAGACACGACTTCTGAAATAATGGAGTTGATTGTATTAGACCAATAGCTATTTCCTGTATAGGGACTAGAGGGACTAGATGAGGGATTTTGACAGCTCATAAAAGGTCTCAAAGTACCAGCCTACAAAATGTACCTGGCCTGCAGATTGATTTTGCACAGAATAAGGAACGATCGTCATTCCGCTAATCTGCGCAGGCAAGTTTCACGTAGCACAAATGGCTCAGAGATTAGCCAATTATCAGTATCGGTAAAGTTAGAAAAAAATATATTGATATGGGTTGGCGCCAGTGCTTGAAGTGTGAAAAAACAGGTGTTAGTACTCACCTTGTTATTCACTACCAGTAGATTATGAGAGGTGCCAGTACCCAAGAAATGTTCCGGGTACTCTGAAGAGAAAAACAAAGAGGTACCGGTACTATTTACCGGTAAGTACTGGCCCACCTGGAGTACTAATCGGCACGGCACTATTTTTAATATAACACTCGTGCCACACTTCATAAACGTGACTTAAGAACAACTCTGCTGTACAATGCTACCCCAGGCCTGCCATCCACATAAGCGGCTGCTTGGTGAATTTGTGCAAGGAGTGTGAAGATCCAGGTCTGCAGGCGGACCATCGCTATGCCGTGTGCACCGTGGTGCATTCGCATCTGCAGTAAACTTGGATCAGCCCAGGAGGAGAAGGCAGAACGTAACAACATCAGAGAACGTCATATGGAAATAAACTCCTTCCCCCTGATCTAGTTCATTACTGCAATAGTGAAACAACGGAATGTAACATACTCTACTCCTATTTTCTTAAAATCACAGAGATTGCCGATGTTGAGGTAATATACTAATTTCACTGATGACATCACCCATGACCAAAAAGCAGAAAGATGTTAAAAACACGCCGTCTCAACAACATCCAGCACTTTCAAAACCTCAATCCAACACAACTGCCTTGATTGAAATCATTGTGCAGCTTCTTAGCTACATTAGGGTCTCCCACCAATGTTAGGTGTGACATTAGGTTGAGCATAAAGTATATAGCTGGATAAAAACCTGAAGTTATCAAGTGATACCTAGCTGTGCGTTTCTATTAAATAAGATGATGATGGAATGAAAAGGAATGTTTGTGTTTCATTTACAAAGGTTTGTTTTCCTGGGTTTCTTTACTATATGGGGTATAACAGATGTTATTAATTAATGACCCACCTTAATGCAAAACCCTAAAACATGTTATATATATTTAAAGTAAATATTTTATAGGGTGCGTTCATATGTTCTCATGTGTTAAAGTGTTTTCTCATTTATTATGAGATTAAAGTTATTTTATAGGATTAACTCCACAAATACTCAGTGCATCTCTTCCCTGCTCCTTCTCATCTTTGAACTATTTTTTTTTCTCCAGCGGGGATTTCTTTTTTTTTGATACTATACTGGCAATAACCCAACAGTAGAATGATAACATTCTAAATACCATTTGTTCTTTTGCCCCAAAACAACATCCAAAGATTTGTTTCAGCCACACACGAATTGGCTTTAAAGACATGATGTTGTACAAATACTCAGTGTTCGCAGACTGCATATGGACTGATGTTGACCTTGATGCCCTCAGTTGCACCAAACACTAATCAGCTGGACTCACCGGAACTGAGCAGTGAGCTGCTGCTGCCTATGGAGAAGGAGTTCTGGGTGGAGATCGGTATGGAAGCTGGGTAGCTGGTGCAGGGAAGAGCAGGCGGCACTGAGTATGCAGCTCCAGACTGGCTGATGTGGTGTTCCTTCCCTTCACGTCCTTCCCGATTCCTGCTGCCCTTCGGCCTCCCAGGCCCATGCCGACTCTTCTTGTTCACGCCATGACGCCTTTCACTCACTGGGGCCATCGTCTGCTCCTCCGGAATATCTGGTTCCTCTATGATTGCAGAAGGGGTCTGGTGCACCTTGCTGTTCGCTTTGCTTGGCCTGTACTCCCCAGGGGACACCTTACGCACCTTGGTAGCCCCACTCAGCCCCCCTGTGGAAGTAATACGCATGATGGAGCCAAACGTAGAAATTGTGACTTTGGGCTCAAAAGAGCTACCTTTACTCTCCACCCGGTTGTAGCTTGGCGAGTTATGGGGACCGTCACTCATGGTAAGAACTGGGGGCAATAATGATGGCTTGGCATATTTTTCCTCCTCTTCATCTTCCTCCTCGTCTTCCTCCTCCTCCTCCACTTCCCACGGCCCTCCGTTTCCCTCATTGGTCTCTTCGATCGCTTGCTCATCTCCTTGCTCTCGTTCCCAGTCCAGACGAGATGAAGAAGAGTACTGTAGAAAGTCTTGAGCTGAAGGAAGGGAACCGCCGCCTGAACAAAAAAAAATAGATTATAACACCAAGGACAGTTGCACAGCATATACTGTCATGCAAAGTCAACACACAATGTAAGAGGTATAGTAACAGTATGCAAGTAAAATTACTGCAAAAGCCAAACATATCAGAAAGGTATCCGTGGTTACCTGTGTTAAATGGGCTGGAAGAACAGGAAGAGGAACAGCTCTTGGGGCCACTCCCAGCTCCCTTTTTGCTCCGGTGCAGACTGTGGTTGCCCAATCTCTTGGTTTTTCCCCCAGTCTCCTTATTACCATGATGACTAGAGGACAACTAAATAAACAAAGACATATTGAGATGGATTACCAGGTCTAGTACATGTGATATTAATATTGTACAGAGCAGATGTTATCTGGAGTGCACTGCAAATTACTCTTCAGAAAATTCAGGGCTTATTCATGTTTCTGACCAAATTGTTTTTTAAACGACACAACATGTTTAAAGTTTAATGTTTAAACTTGTTGGATTTAAGTTAGTCTGGGCTAAGTGTGCTGTATCTTCAGCTCAGACTACCTTAAA
The DNA here is from genome assembly GCA_015164015.2 of Brevimyrus niger. Classification (NCBI taxonomy): domain Eukaryota; kingdom Metazoa; phylum Chordata; class Actinopteri; order Osteoglossiformes; family Mormyridae; genus Brevimyrus; species Brevimyrus niger. The sequence continues at coordinate 16,249,959 of JAABNY020000040.1, read as the reverse complement.
TCTATATATTTACACACATGTAAAAATGTAAGATGCAGGGGAAGATCATCATAGGATTCAGAGAATTCAAGGATTGTTTCCCAGCCACGTGCCCCACTTTGAATAAAATGTAAATGGCTGTTCTTTGTGTTTGTTCCTCCACACTGATTGTTAACCCCTACCCAGCCCTAACCTTATCCAAAAATAATTAAACAAAACGCAAGACTTTTGGAATTTTTAGTTTTTTGATTGCAGTCACAAATTTTTAAATCAAGCAAAGCTCCGGATTTACAATTTACATCAGTCCCCTCACCTATGATCTTGAGCTATAGCTAGGGCCCTATAATTTCCAGGATGTGGAAAACCTGACCAAAATCAGAGAATTGAGGTAGGAAAATGGCATTTACCTATAAATATTACCTCGCATAATGTGTTACAATTTTAAATCTATACATTTCTTTCACATTTCATAATTGTCCAGATAGTATAATATATACGTACAGTAGGTATAGCCTAAGACTTTTCAACAGGAAGGACTCTGTCATAATCAAATCAGGCCAAATGAGTGCAAGGATGTTGCATAGTAACCGTAGTGCTTGTTTCCAACGCAGGAACTTAAAGCATTTCCCAGGAACAGGAACAACCCCCCTATCAGCCTTTCCCGCCTTTTGTGTTTCCATTGTGGTGTAAGAATCAGTCATGCGCAGTTCCATTCACGAGCGACCTGAACTCACTCAATGATTTTATTCAACCTGATCTTATCTCAAACCACTGACATTAATAAAGACAGAATTATGCCTGATCTGCCACCCTACCCACTTAATATGCTTAAATTTGTACGCTTATATTTTATTTTTACTAACCCACCCGCAACTGACCGGAATATCATTAACAATTTAGTTTGAGGGCATAAGCACAGATGACTATCTGCTTTATTCAGAAGCACCGGACTCACATATCAGAGGTTCACGTATTTAGCAACAGCTTTGACTGCAGTATTTACCTTATGCCGAATGTGTCAGGATTTATTTAAAAAAAAAAAAAAAAGCTTTATTGACATTTTGCATTTTTTTGTATTTGTAGTTAACCTTTTTAGGGTAAAGATTGGTTAAAAATGAAAAATCCAAAACAGATCAAAATAAATTTAGAAAACAAATGGAAAAAAATATATAGGTAATTTTGCATCCCTGACAAACATTAATGATGATTCTTATTTATTTCTCCATCAGTTATCCACCATGTGCTTAACCTGGGGAAATGGTTTGTCTTAGCAGAGTTTGGAAAATAATTTTTATTGTTTAGTATGAAAATATGGTGTTCAAAAACAAAAATGGAGGCCACTTTTCTGAACTATAATATTTTATATCTTTGGGTTTTATGTTCGTGTAGGTATATAATGCAGAAATGTCAGCGTCATTGATGCTCAGTGATTAAGATATTAAACTGACAACGATTGTGGTGGGAGTTATAGAATTTCAAATGTTAATATGGGAAAGGAATTCTACATATTGGAGTTAGTCTGTAGTTGTGCATTCAAAGTAGCCATTCTGCATACAAATGTTATACTGAGCTGTTCTTTGTGTACTTATGGTCTTCCTATTAGCTTTATCCCATTTGGACATTCACCACTAACCTCTCTCAGATGTTTCTGACAACAGACTGGATGGGTTTTTCACACTTTTCTCTAGACCAGAGGCAGGCAATCTTATCCGCAAAGGGCCAGTGTGTATGCAGGTTTCTGGGATAACCTACAGGTTAGCTGTTCAAACCCAGGTGTGAGGACTTCAGCCAATCACCCCTCAAATTAGTAATCTAATTAGGAGCTGCAGTGAAAAGATTCTAAAGATTGCCCACCCCTCCTTTAGAAACTCCTCTATGTGAAAGTCCCAGAATGGTGGTTGTTTGAGATGTTTGTGTTTTGTTTGTGTTTATGTTAAGAACAAAAATTAAATGGCACTGAGAGTGGTGCTGATTTCTATATCTTAGGGACAAAACTGGAAGTCTGTGTTTAATCTACTGTGGCCTTATGCTTAGCGGCTGCTCAGTGAAATGGCTTGCGGGTTAAGCCTAGCATGGCTTGCAGAGTGGTTTGGAGCTGGAGATTAGTGGAGCAAAAGTGGAGCAGGAGGAATTATTTTGGTGTTTCAATTAAACTGAAAGCATTACTGAATACTGTTGCTTTCCTGTCACTGTTTATAGTGGTGAAGATTTTGACCAATACTGAGATATTTTTGTCTAATATCACCAACACTGAGTGGAGGTGAATAACATTACATAGTTTTTTATTCTCCAAAGTTTAATTTTATAACATTGAACCAATAAACCACTAAAATTAATTTAGCAGAAGCTAGCTTTAACCACTTACTGCTGACTTTTATTGTATGAATTTAGGTTGGGTTTGGTGTTTCGGCTCCAAAACCCTTAAAAGCATACTTCAAGAATTGAAATTCTAACCTGTTTAGCAATTTAGTTTCATAGGACTGAAGTCAGGGGCATTGGAAGGCCTAAAATATTTTTTAGCCACCCCAAATAAATGTGTATTTATTGGTTTAAGTCGTGAATAGTTTGCCATCAGCCCCTCCATCCATTCTTCTCTAAGAATATTTAGCACTTACCCAATTGGGGATTGGATTCTGTGGAACCTCTGGAATAAATTTTCTTTCAGTGATATTCCGTTTGTGAGGTAAAACCATTTTTGTTGAAGTCCTGCTCTGCAATTGGTTCATACTCACTTTGTGCTCTCGGTGAAGCCACTTGAGGACTACAAACATGGTGCCGTTTACCCAGAACAAGGAAGGAGGGTCTCAGCTCTTTACTGGTCTAAAGCTATATCAATAGCCAAGGGCTGAAGCAGGGATTCCTGCTTAACTGCATAATTTGTGGTACTTAAGGTAGTCTGGGCTACTTTAAAGTCCAATCGGAATAAAGTCTATTTAAACTAGGGTACCTGAAATCCAACAAGTTATGCAGCCAAGCAAGTAATCCAGCTTTGTGATACAGGCCCCAGTGCTCTATTTAGGTCAGGATACATTAACTTTATCTTTGTTTACTTATTTTAGTTCATTTAGTCTGTGCTAAAAGTAAGTTATGAGCCAATCACATCTTGTGTTTACATGTAGTCAGCCAACAACATGCCAGACAGACAGTTGCAGACACGTTCACAACAGACCGGAACGAATATCTAAGCAGACTTACCATGAACTTTGTCACATGTACCGATACTTTGTCCCATACAATCCTTCATTTGTGTGAGATTAGATAATGTGCCACTATGCTGGTAATTCTAAATAGGGACATGACCAGTTCTGAAGTTCTTTCATTCAGAAAAGGTCAAACGCTCTCTTAAATGAAGAAAGCGCTCTACAATTAATTTATTCATCTATACTATCCACCCACCTACTATACCACTCATTCATTACATGCCTGAAAGAGCCTGCAGCTTAATCCAAGAAAAACAGGGCATAAAGCAGGGAACATTCTGGATGGGATGCCACTCCATCATAGGGTACAAAACAGAGGACACTCTGGACAGGAAACCAGTCCATCACAGGCCACAAGGTAGGGGACGCCCTGGATGGGACATCAGTCCATCACAGGCCACAAGGTAGGGGACGCCCTGGATGGGACATCAGTCCATCACAGAACACATGCACTCTCCCACATGCAATCACATACTATGAGCAATTTAGAGACACCTTATCATGTTTACGTCTTTGAAATGCAAAAGGAAACCAGAACACTCAGAAAATACAAATTCCACATGGGGGCAGGAATCAAAGCCAACATCCGCAATGCTACCCACGACCCATTCCACTACACAATGAGCCAGGGCACCGTTTAGTGACTTAATAAATCTAAAAGTACTGGCAAATCATTCATCAACAAGAGGGAGAGCTGGACTGTGAAGGGACACAGCAGGGGGACAGAGACCAGGGTGAAAAGGTGGAGATGGAGCATGACAGCGTGGACCATGGGCAGAAACTGACCTTGGCTGTAGAGGTAGACAAAGAGGAGTTCAAGCTGCTTGGAGGTGGCCTCTTGTGACGCTCCTTTTGTCTCAGTTTCTCCTTGTGGCTCTAAAAGACATATACTGTTGGTGTATATGTATACATATACTGTTGGTGTAACAACGCATTCAGGTAGTTGCATGTCATATACAAGATATATCCTATAGTATTAATCACAGGCAAGGTAATTTGAGTTCCATTTTTTATAGTTAGTTTTTATTTTAATACTATTTAAAAAAAAATGTCTCCTTTTTCGGTTTGGTTTCTATTAAGGTAATAAGCAAAGAAAGGGGCAGTTTTGACACTTGATCTAGTTAGTATGATATCACAAAAAAAATTGAAGAGTCTTTTTTAGACTTGGCAGACACATTGCATGATGGACTGATTAAATTTTGAGCCATATCGCACCAAACTGGAGCAATGCCACTTAGTCATAACAAAGGGAAGGGTGACTGCAGAAGACTCTACGATTGCAGAAGGGGTCTGGTGCACCTTGCTGTTCACCTTGTGAACATAATGACTCATGAAGTATTTGTTAAATCTTACATCACAAAAATATTACTGTATATGGATGAAGATGTACTAGATGTATCAATACAAACAGCACCAACATTGAAGCATAAGTGCTAGGTGGCTGCAAAAGAAGGAAAGGGTAACTGCAGAAGACAATAAACCTGATGAATACAGTAGCTCTAAAAATATTTGATGGATCTTTTTCAAACCTCCCAGCAACTTTAGATAGGTGACAATCTGGGGCCTATTTCACGTCGAGACAAAAACAACAGAAGCAGAAGCGTAATTTGGTGGCACATGAAATTACCGCAACACCTGCAGATCTGGTGAGCCAGAATTTATCGGGACATGCAAAGTTTAGCTTTTTTTTAAAAAAAAAAAAGTATTGGTGGGGACAGTGTGTAGGGGGGCTAGATATTGTATTCTGCCATTTCTGTAGCTATAACCTTGGTTTTCCTCACATGTAGTTGTAGTTCCATCTTTTCATTATGTTCTTTAACTTTCATTATCTGACTTTAGATCCAGTGTGACTTCAACAGTATATCAGAAGTTGCTGACGTTTCTTCCAGTTTATTCTCGAGTCTACTGTTGTCCTCTTCAAGTCCATCTTAAATAATCTGTTCTGGGTACCACTTACATAGATGGGATGATAGTATGCAACTGTTCTGCACTTTTTCCATATTCAACCCTGACTGCGGCTTCTCTGCGTGTTGCAAAGGTTCATAAGAACAAATAACATGGGGTATACCCATTCCCACAAAAACAATCCACAAATTGACTTATTCAACAAAATGGAAAACTTTGTTGAAATTGATACAAATG
>JAABNY020000040.1:16233936-16244538 GCA_015164015.2 Brevimyrus niger | reverse complement strand
GCAGCATTCAACACGGCACCACACCTCAGCGCCATCATGGATTAGAGTGTGGCTGTCTTCTACAATTCTCTCTCTTGTCAGAGATTACATGGCTGATTAATTAGATTAAGGATTAAATGCCGAGTTGAAAGGAATGTGGTTCCTCTGTTTTGTCGGAAATTCCAGACCTATCCTCTATTACTCAAACTCAACTGCGATTCTCCTTTCTATTTACTCTAAGAAGCGTAACTGTTCCTTTTCACTTTACTTTGTTTTCAAAAGGAAAAGAAACCAGAAGGTGGGTCATCAGAATCAACAGCCCTGTTACCTTCATAATCTTTCTCCTCCAATTACTGTAGGTGGTTACCTATATTTCTTTGTGCATGCTTTAATGTCCATGTTTTAAAATGTCTTTTATATATAAATATTTATATTCTATTAATTTCTCATTTGCACTATGCCAAACATTTTCTGTGATATTACTATAAGAATTGTACCTAATAACACACTAATGGTATTTACGGCACCCCAGAGGGACAGTTCTTAGTTCATTCATTCATTCATTCATTCATTCATTCATTCAGTCAGCCAGTCATTTATTCATTTATTTTTGTGGTACAATCTTGTGGACACAATTTAATGGATCTACAAAATACAATCCCTAAAATGTGCACTGAATTTGCTATATCAAACTGTGTAAATTCTTTCTCATATCCAGATTACCTTTTTTGGCCATGGAAAATTAGGCTCATGTGTTGTACAATAAAAGTGAAAAAAAAAACGTACATTTAATTTTTTTTTTGTGCTTGCCTGTCCATTGGAGGGCTCATACTCCTACTCACAGTCACGCTCACACTCACACTCACGCCGAAACTAAATGAAGAACTCAGAGGAAACAAATGACAATGTAAAAAAACATGCAAATTTCCTACATAGTCAAGGATAGGGACTAAATCTACACAGCCCTGGGTGTCTGGGGCTACAGTGGTACCCACAGTGGTGCTTCATAAGTACGTTAGAGAAAACCTGCTAAAAGAGGAAAAGAATTCCCATTTTTGCAGTTTCTAAAAATAGAGTTTATAACTATGGGGTCTTCAAATGATGATGTACACAGTTAATCACTCACCCTCTTCGGCCGATGATGGTGGGAACCATGCTTCTCCGGGATGGTGGTTATGGAGCTTCTTCTAGTGTGGCAGAATGAACTGCTTGAATTCCCGGCCGCAGGTCGCATCTTTTTCTGTAATCAGGGCACAAGGAAGGAGTCTGAATGACGACTAAAGCTGAAGTTCCTAAGCGTCTTCAGAAAAGGCCAACAATCATTCGCCCATTTTCCACAAATGATACATCTGATACAAGGAAGTCATTCAAAGAGGCCACAGGTCATTACCAGCACTCCAGATATCAAATGGCATTACACTACAAATCATTTGACGACAGGTATCCGCCAGAACTGTATATTCTTTATTTGAGAAAGCAAACTGAGACTTGTAGGGGAAACTCACACAATGGCAGAATATAGAATCTCCAAACAATATAACGTGGCATTTGTCAGACTACAGTGCATGTATATTCAGAGAGCCTGAGAATTTTTCACTTTAAAAACTGAGCAGGGCTGCAATACTTCATGATTTGAAGAAACTGTCCAAACAATTGCTTTATTTGACACATGTAATACTGATAAAGGCATACATTACTGTTTTTTCATTTAGCTTTTTCGTAAGCTTTGAAATTCGGCTTGTGTATACATGTAAGTAGCATTTCTGTCCAAAATTATTAACCTGTAAATTATAAGTTGTAGTCATGCCATTAAACAAATGTTAAAATATACTCCCATAGTGATCATTCCACATTAATTTGGACGTGTAAATGTATATCAATATAAGCTTTAATGCTAGCTGTAATTAATCATTAAAAACAGTAAGAATAGTTACTTTTATGTAAAATAATATTTGTTATGATTCTGAAAAACACAAAGTAAATAGAATAAAACTGGAATAAATCTTGAAGCCTAGTACAGATGGTGGTATAGGGTTCACCCATCAGCAATAAAACAAATACAAGGAAGCAATAAAATGTACAAAATGAACATTAAGATGTACATAGCACACAATTTGGTGTCCAAGAACATCAGTGCAGCGACAAGTAGACAAATAGTACAATAGGCAATTAGTGTGGTGTGTGCATATAATTGTAATATGATGTACACAAATACTGAAGGCGGTAATGTTAACAGTGAGGTCTTGCGTTGTGTGCCACAGTTATTCAAGAAGAGTCAGAGTTCAACAACCTGGCTGTACAAGGATAAAAACTGTTTTTAAACGTTGTAGTCCTGTCATTTTTTTCCTGAGGGAAGAGGAGGAAACAGATGATAAGCAGGGTGGTTAAAGTCCTCGATGATACTAGAAGCCTTTTCCCTAATACAAGGAAATACAGTAAAACCTAATACAGTAAACATACAAGAACACAGGGATCTTCTGTCCACCGCACATCTCTATGTGTTACAAATGCTATTTCAAAATAGTGCCTAAATAGAAAATTAGCTGACTAAGTTAACGTTATAGTGTTATGGCACATTAATTACCCTTATTATTGTAAACTAATAAAAAAATCTGGTTTTATTAAACACAATTTAACCTAGTTATTTCTAGTCGCTAATGAAACAAAGCTAATTTTGTTTTGATAAAATATGATTTTGAGTCTTTTTGTCAATATTTTCAGTGAAAAGAAATGGCTTGCCTTGGAAATTTCATTCTCATAAAGTTAAGAGAGAAAATAATTCAATAATTCACTGTACTAGAGAAGAAGCATATCTGCTGATGGCACCAGTGTCAAGGTCATTATTGAGAGGCTGATTTCCATCGCAGTTCTTAGGTTTAAAGGGTATGCCAACATCTACAGCCATTTTATCCAAAACTTTACTTCTGAATTTTTGCTCATCCTGGTACTAGTCAATGATCAAAGGGGCCTTTTTTAAAGGTGGTATGGACCTCAGATTCACTTCAGCCCCCATTCTGATAGAGGTGCACCGATCCCACTTTTTCAGTGCCGATATGATCCCGATACCTGAACAAAGGGTATTGGCCAGGGTGAGATACAAACGGAAAAAGAAAAAAAGGGGGCCAAAAACAGAAATAAAGTTTTGTTCTGCATCATTTGCGCATCTTGTTTTAAGCATTTCTGAAGCATTTGCAGTTCAGTCTGAATATCTTCCAAGCCAGTACACGCAAGCGGCGGATGCTTAAAATGCTCCGCAATTTTTCTCCCACTGATAACAGCGTTACTTGCACTTTATTGCGATAGCAGCCCCTCATGCGCCACAAGCTGTAGCGAGTCCGCAAAACAGCCCGAGCCTGTGACTCATCCCTCTATTACTCGCATTGTCTCACACAATTACTTGTGCTTCGTTCAGTGATCTGCTAAACATTACTTCCAGTTCTCAAAACTTTTGCTTTAGAAACATTGCAAATTGCTGCGCTACTAGTTCTCTTTTCAAGTGTAAAATACTTCCGCGTCAGAGTAATGTTTCTTAGTTTGTTTTACAAGTATGCAAAGTCACATTTGGCATCAACACCCTCTTATCTAATGTTCTTATGAGCCTCCTACAGCATGGGGCATATGCACAGGCTGCGATGTCACAGCAGGCAGACGTCTCTGCGCTCACAGCTTATTGTGGAACTCTTCGGTGTAACTCCTGTTTGTTACATTCATGTGGGAGTGTTTTTGGGTTTAAAGACTTCAGCAGACACGAGAATCATGTGCTCACTTACCTTCCCTCAGGGAATACCTGCCGTACCGCAGGTTCTTTATTACAAGTTTTGAATTCATTTCATAATTCTGTGGCCTTGTTATGCACAACATGGCTTTTCCAACACTCCATAAAAATGTGAAGAGTGCGATTCTTTAGGTGTCGTTTTTTGCCTCTGCTGCTGCTAAACATGGTGCAATGTGAGGTAAACATCTGCCTCAAAAAACAGGCCGGGAAGAACAAACCTTAAAAGCGTTTTGGGTACGGAAATACATTGCAAGCTCAGTTCTCTACAATGACAGTGTGGGATTCCTCTAAGTGTGAGTCAGCAGTGCCCCCTCAACCACCATGCCGCAGAGCAAGGACGTGCAGTTGAATCCCATGTAACTCTCGCTTGTGCCTTATTTTGCCTGGGATCAGCTTAAGCTCCGCAACTCTGACCAGGATAAATGGTTGGAAAATGGATGTTACTTTATTAGTTATTATTTTAATCTAACAACTATTTGCTTAGTTTTTGAGATAAATTGTAAATTTGGGCCTAAGAACTGTGTAGGGTTAGGAATCAAATTATGAACCTAATATTACAAATGCACATAAGTATTACATCAGTACAACTGTACCTCTTCAAGTTACATTGCTCCGATAATTTGAAATTTTTAAAATGGTCTTGAACTTGTCATACAAATAGATTATGCCCTACAACAGGAAACATGCAAGTATTTCCTATACCTTACCACACTTATGTAAATATGTCTCACCATTTTACTGAAGTGGTATTTGCAGTAGCCACAGTACTTCACGTTGTCGGCCTCTGGACCCTCCTCCTCACACAGAAGGCCAGCCATCTGAGCACTGGAACAAGTAGAAAGAGGAAATGAGACATGAAAGGAGTATGGCCTTCATTTCAACTGTTACTTCTCAATGTTTGCTGAAAATTGCTTTGGTAAATTGATACAAATTCTTTTAAAAAATTGTAAATATATATTTCAGATCCATAGAAGATGATGGGCTTACATAGAATAAAAAAGCTCCAACAAAAAGTAGATGTTGTAGCAATGACAACCCTATTTAATCCCTACTGCTCCACCCACATCCCCCCAACTCTACAATCTCTAGACACACTCTCTCCAGTAATGGCTCTTCCCTTTGCCATGTCTGTGACACTTCCCCACAATTGGCACTGCTTCGGTTTTGGTGCGATTGTCTCAAAATCATCCTGGGAAGTTTGAAAATGTTCCATCAAATGCTTTTAGAGTTATTGTGTTCAGTGTCATGTATCTTCTGCAACCATCCTCCCTTCATCTAAAGCTCCCCATCACCTAAAGCTGGGGCTCCATATGTTTATCTTCATCCATTATGTTTATGTGAAGTGGTAAAAAGAACCATCAAATAGTTTTTAAGTTATAACAATACTAAATGTCTGACCCTACCCATCTGTTTGTTTTTACCATGTGCTGCCACTTCAATTTTGGCGCTATTGTCTCAAAATGAAAGAGACCCCAGATAATGATCTATAATTAGGACATGCTATTCATTGGGTCTTTCTTGAAGGAATAACCTAATACTTCTTTCTCTTGCTTCCCCTCACTGTAAACTCATTCTGGACTCCATCAAGAAGATGCTTTGGTGCATTGCCTATATGCACTGCAGATCTCCATGGCAAGAATGTGCAGGACTAAATGAGGGTCATCACCTCTCTACCAGCTGCCAATCAGGTCACGTACAGGATGGCCTCCCTTCCCATGTACGTCGCGTTTTTGCTTCTTTCTCTCTCTCTGCTGATGCATTATTGTGCAATGTGCTCATCAGCCACACAGCTATTGGGGTTTTGGGATAGTGATAGAGATAGAGAACTCCATATTGCATTGTAAGTCCATTTCTTCATCAGTTTTGTTTGGGGTTAGGAATTGTTGAGTAAAACTAAATGAGGAAAAAAATGGAAAGTCATCTTAATGCAATAGATGATGCATCCTTCCTCATTTTCATGCTAAGTTTTTCATGATGGCAGCCGTTGAAAGCCCAGAAGCAAGCCGCTCTAGCCAGTAGGGCTCAACACCCCCTCCCAGCATCAGTGAAAAGGTTTATTGGGAATCGTGCAGCGCTGCTTGGCAATAACGTCCCCAGTTCCTGTGGCGGTCCGGGAGATGCCCCAGAGCTCTGGAGAGATTGGACAGAACATCACCACCTAAAGCTACAGCCGTGGCGACGGCTGGAATCTATATTAAATGCTGTGACATGACGGCCCTTCAGGACTCCGCTGCGCACCAGCAGGTGGGAGTCAGCGCCACAGATGCTGGTGGTAGCCATGGTTACCTCAGTGTCAGCCGGAAGGTCTGCCAATAGGATGTGACTGGTGGCTGATAATTGCCCTTAGCAGGGGGCAGTATAGTCTTCCCACGCTAGTCTTAAAGCCCATAAAGTGAGGAAGGTGGAAATCTGTGGACACTTCCCCTGGCCCAGTGGATGTACCATTTACACTGAACTGCACTTGTGTAAAGACTGATTAAAGACTGATTTAAGACTGACACAGAATAAAATGGGTTTTACAGGTGCCCCTTGACAGTTCCATTTCATGATTCATGTACAATAAAAATAATACTTTTTTTCAGAAAATACTACAAATTCATTGGCTTATTGTGACTAACCTATATAGGATAGGAAAGCTTTCAGAATAACATTTAAGGAGAAAGGACTCCAGAACATTATAAACTTGGTCAATTATATATGTCCTGAAGCGAATAAGCAGTCAAGCAACAAAATATGAGGAATAAAAAAAAAACGTGACCACAAACTTTGACAGATAACAACACAGTTTTATATTCAAAAAACGCTTATAATTAATATACAGTAGATTTAGTGATTTTATTGTGGAATCATAATCCTACACAGGGCCACTGAGATCTATTCTTATGTGAAAGCCATAATTATTAAGTTTACTCCTTATAGCACGACTGAAAACTTACCATAAGCCAACAAAAAAATACAAAAGAAAAACCAACATATGTGTAGTAGTAAAGTATCTTAAATGCATGAGACAACGATCAGAGAAAGCTGAAACCACTTTTGCGACATTTTTACTTTCCTCCAAAGATTGCGATCTGCATGATGGAGGGGTTTGAATGCTTCAAAAACCCACAGAGCAACGTCACCTGCAGCTCGAGTTCCTGTCTGGGCCCCCCTTTGGGGAACAGGTCTCTGGAGAGAAGCCAGACAAACACTGGTTTAACAAAGACCCATATGAAAGGTATAGATAAATATCACAGTACCCCAATTGGTCTAGAGTTACTGGAACCCACAGCCAGAGCCAGGCCAGTTGAGGGTGTTCACCATAAGAAAAAACCAAGCGGCTGGGCCACCCGAGTAACCTGGATAGAGCCATCATGTGGGCTAACCAGCTGAAAAGTGAAAGTGCCTAGATATGATTTGCTTTACCTCCACACACAGCATAAGAACCAGGCCAGGGATCGAGATCGGGAAGTGACATTTCTCCCACTCTGGGATTTTGCCTAACGAATAAGAGGGTTGCAACCGTATGTTGCGAAAAAATCTGACGGCTGATAGTGACCTGACCTTCATAGGAAGAGTGGATGAGGAACGCGAATGTGAACCTCCTATGGATTGTAGGGTTCTAACCGGGTGACTTTAAGCCAAGTGTAGTGATTGATGCAGAAGCCAGGAGGACACAATTAGAAAGAATTTAAACATGAGTGTTGAACTGTTCTTGGACTTATGCAAGTCTTGTTCAAAAGAAGAGTCCTTGGTACTGGAGAACTAAAAGTTAATGATTAACTGTGTCGTCATCTGACTTGGGGCACTCTGGCAAAAAGAAGTACAGCGTTATCAACTGATCAGAACTTGGTGGTGAACTGGATTCGGACCAATGGATATCTTCTGGGCTAGGAAGACACAAAAGATTTCCATACATCTGTAATGGCATCTCCTGAATGCTGATAGAGGCTGGGATACTGAGTATGAATGAACCATATTCAAACCCTCAGACACTGCAGTGAGAGCTTTTTATGATGCCGCCCCAGGCCACCAGTAGTTAGGATAGCTAGAGTACCCACACACTTTCCATTGTAAAATTCCATACTTTTTCAGACTTTACAGGGGAATGGAAAAAAATTGCAAATTTGGTAAAATTTGGTGTGTGGGGGGGGGGGAGAGTTGCCGCTGGTGATTTGTTAAGTTTCCGCCGCCAGCGATACCACCCTGGACAATTAGCCATCTTACAACTAGACGGCCTTATTGCTGCCAGTCATGAGCCTATAAACTCACCCCACACCTTGCAATGTTGATAGACTTGTAACCTTGTAATTTGCTTTCCATTCACAATGTGAATCCTTAGCTATCCAGTTTCGAAAGCATGTGATGATCTGTATTTCCCAGTTGCCAGCATTGTAATTGAATGGTAGCCTGCATCAGTATTTTTTACTACGAATTAATGAAGCGCACACCCCGCAAACACTGGTTTAAGAGGCTGCTCTACAATGTTCACACTGTGCACATTTGAGCTCTGACAACCAGCTCACAATGGTCATTTCATTAAAAAGTTCAATATGTAAATTGCTTAGAAAAAATACACAGTAGCTCACTTTGTGGCAATAGTCTGGATAAACCAAAATATTTCCATACTTTCATTTTTCCATACTTTTCCAGACTTGGAAAACACCAAAATCAAGTTCTATGCTTTTCCATTCTGTGTAGGATTCCTGGGTAGCTGTCAGGTCCAAAAAGAAGGTCTTCGGGTTACAGTGGGTCTCCTTTACCGGCAAAAGCATAAGACATGTTTGGAGAAGTCATGGAAAGAGAGGTGACCATAAAGATGTTTTAACAAACTGTTAGAGAGCCTACAATAGGGGTGGGGCTTGAATGATGTAGTGTTAGAAAGTTCTGATGGATCAGAGTTTATCATTGCAGTTAAAGTTGCTATGGTGATCTCAGGTCTCCTCAGTGAAAAGGCTGCAGGGTGAATCAAATCTGTTCAAAGATTTTGACGGTATTAGGTTTTTAGGCTGACGTGGTTGACATACATCTTCAATATTAGATGGAAGACAAGAAAAAAACGTAAGGACTGGCAGACGGGGGGGATTGACCTAATTTTTTTTAACAGGGAAAACAGAGGGTATGGTCCTCCTAAAGGCAGACCTTATTTCACGGGAACTACAGGAACTATGTGGATTCCAACCTGGCTGTGGAACAGTGGAGCATCTACCCCAGGGGTGTCAAACTCCAGTCCCGAAGGGCTGAAGCCTTACACACGTTTGGGTTTCCCCTCATTTAACACACCGTTTCAACTCTTTGTGCTAATTACCACACAGCTCTTGAGTTACTTGTGATGGAACAGGGAAAGAACTATGCTACACAGGGCTCCGGCCCTCCAAGACTGGAGTTTGACACCCCTGATCTATTCTAAGGACATCCAAGGTAACATCTATGAGAAGGGTAAATTAGTTTGCTTTATGAATGATAGGAAGCATAAAAAATTGATTTATGGGCTAATTGGGCTACATCCCCACCTTCTATCAATCAATGATCATGAGCTGTAGGGAGTTGAGGGGGTGAGGAGTATAAGGGCAGCAGCAGAGGATGAGGCAAAGGAAAAGGCATAGGGTTCCTCCACAGGGATGCCTGGCTCACTGTCTGTGATGGTGGATCTCAGACATGTGGTGGGACCTCGAAATAGATCCTCTATGGGAAGGAATCTCCTGTGGCAGTTCAGGAATCTCACCCGAATGCAACCTGGCCAGATCCCAAGAGGGCTGTTCCAAGCACATCTCACTAGAATGAGGCCCCAGGGCACACCAAGGACACCCTAGTTTGATGTGGCTTTAGGAAAAACATGCAAGCTCAGGTAAATGAGAGCTAATGTAACTCAAATTTTAAAAAGCCACGATCCATCCGATTCCATGACTGTAAATCAGTCCCGTTCTTCAACCGGACATACAACTGATAAGATTTCAACTCAGTTCAAATATATACACTTGGTAAATGAACAAATAATTAAAATGTACTAATCTTTATGAAACACTAAAGAGTATCCCCAAGAAAGAGGACTACTAAAATCAACAATCAGTCAGTGGTTTCAAGAGTGTTTCAATATTTTAGATGTTACGCCTAATTTATTTTTCCCACATTCTTAGTGTCTTCTGTACAGACAAGACTTCATTTTTATTGAAGTTATAATCCATGGCCATTTTATTGTTCTTCCAGTCTCTACATGCTGACTCTAGGAAGGGAAGTAAAAAAAAAAAAAAAAATGAAGAGACAACTAATGACACACAAAAAAAAATTAATTGTTACACCCTCAATCAAAACAAAACAAACCCAATACAGCGAGCATGCAAACTGGGATTGGAAACTCATAATCTAATAATAACAAGATAATGGTATGGGGTTGCTTTTCAGGGGCTGGGCTAGGCCCATTAGTTCCAGTGAAGAGAACTCTTAATGCTTCAGCATACCAATACATTTTGGACAAATCGATGCTTCCAAATTTGTGGGAACAGTTTGGTGAAGGCCCTTTTCTGTTTCGGCATGACTGTGCCTCAGTGCTCAAACCAAGGTTCATAAAGATATGGTTTGGTGAGTTTGATGTGGAAGAGCTTCACTGGCCCACTCAGAGTCCTAAAATAGGATAACATATAATGCGAGCCAGGCACATCCAACATCAGTGCCTGACCTCACAAATGTTCTTCTGGATGAAAGGGTAAAACTTTCCACAGACATACTCCAACATTTTTTGGAAAGCCTTTCCTGAAGAATGACAGCTGTTATAGCTGCAAAGCTGGGACTAACTCCTTATTGATCCCTATGGATGGTCAGCTTCAAAGAGAAATTAGCAAATCTTCCAGTGACTACAAGAGCGAAACAAT
>JAABNY020000040.1:16202305-16219672 GCA_015164015.2 Brevimyrus niger | reverse complement strand
ATATATGCCCAATTTGAATGATTTGTAAGTTCCTGCAAAGTTTTTGATTGATTTGTCAATACTGCCATTTCTAGTTAGTCTTGGCCAATTACTAGGTACTGCACCTAGAGTTAATTCAAAAGAACCAACCTGAGAATAAACTCACATTGGCGAAGATCACAAAGTTCATATGTACCACAGCTCCAGAAAGGCACAGATCGCAATAATGATCTTGTTTTCAAATCTGCTTGTGCTGTTTTTTAACTGGTTAACAGTGGCTGTCGATTGATCCAGAAAGTGAGCTCCCGCCCTCAAAAATACCCAAGTAGCCAATCAAATGGCTACACCATTCCAATCCAAATATACACACGTTATTAGATATACCCATTGATTGTGGCTTAAAATGTATTACAGGCATACTACCTTTTGTCCCTGCAGCCCTGACCAGATTAAAGGGTTAGATGATGTCTACTCACTATTAACATACAACACAGCAAGATCAAATGAATCTCCAGTCTGGGAAAAAAATGTGTTTAACAAAGTACACAGCAGTAACCGACGCTGCAAATAGCAATGTTCCATAATCTTACAGCAATTCACACAAAATTGCAGAATCCCTGCATATATAAATGAAACAATGGGTTAATTTTCATGTACATTCACACCCAGCTCTAATAACATGGCTCGGTATTATTGTACACGAAAAGTCAATTTTTCATTGGACATTTGCATCAGCTACTTAAGAAACTTACATTACACCCAAAATAGTCCAAACTGGATATTTATACCATGCAAAAAATGTACTGCATGAATTACAGCAGAATTACTCTGCTCCTGTACTGAACCTACATGCCCCAGCTGCTCAAAAGCTTATGTCTGGGTTAAGCTACAAGATGCCAAGTCATACAAGTTCTTCTATAAGCCAGGAGTCCTCTGCATGGATGCCTTTATATATAAATCCAGATAATCTGTCGGTAAGGGCCAGTTATAAACATGACATTAGAAAATCATCATAATCCCCCTCACCATGCACAGAAGAAACAAACTTATTCATTTGTAGAGCTGCAAAATTGAATTATTCCTTAGATCTGTTTCCCCATAAACTTCCCAATAGTAACACTTAAAAATTCTCTCCCATCAGCTTGGTGTTTCACTTTCCAAGTTTAACCATTTCGGGATTTTTATGGTTTGTCTCTCAGAAGCCAACAGATGATCAGTCAGATTAATTACAGTTAACCTATCATGAAAATCAGAATTCATCATAATTCAGAATATGAGGACAACTATATATTCAACATCACATATGCTGAGATAGCAAGAACCAAACTTCAGCAGGCATACAATCTACTACAGCACAAATATTAAAAATCATTCTTGAGAAGTTCACTCCAAGTTTCTTGAATCTTTTGTCATTTTCTTTTTGCTTGTTCCGTTTGTTTACTCTGGAATTTTCTCAGGAAGATGCCATGCAATTTTTTTCAGCTACAAGCACAAAAAACAAGTTATAAGTAAGTTTTCTCAACCATCCATCCATTTTCTGTAACTTTTGTTTTTGTTGTTTTATTCAAGGTTGTATGGAGTTTGAAGCCTATCCCAGAGGCTACAGGCACAAGTCAGGGAACAAGCCAGGATGGGGCGCCAAACCATCGAAAGAAATTATATATCTGGAAATGTGAAAGCCCTATTATGTGTCTTTACCTGATTCTGAGTTCTACTTCTCACAAGTAAACTAAACATTAATTTATTGCAAATTCCACTTATATGCCAGTTTATACAATATTTCCCCACAAATTAGGTGGTTACTTGTATTCCTTTGTGTATTTTTAATGTCCATATCTGAAAATATAACTTATGTTGCTTATATATTTAATATTGAATACATTTCTTTTTTGCATTATGACTAAAATTTTGTTACATAATAGTAAGAACTGTAACCGTCATTTTTTTCCCCATGCACATGATGTACGTTTAGCTAATGCTGTTATGCAAAAAGACCTACAGTACAGTGAACAATTGCAATTCATGTCCGGTCCCTGAGATCTGAATTTACAAGCTCTGTGTTGCTAACCCAATACTGTGCCTAACCACAGGACCACTGCTGACACTATTCTAAACTGTGCTTTCATATAGGTATGAAAACGCATCCCATATTGGTTCAAAATGGGACACAGTATTTTATTTTTCAATACAGCATTGACGTAACTCGTATCCTGATATTGCCTAAAGTTTTAATTCCTTTACTGTATCGACAGAACAGTTGGTGGAAGTGCACAGTAAAGCCATTCATCCTGAAAGACTTAAAATGTTCTGGTGTTCATTTTTTTTTTTATTTATGTAGTATTTATAGTAATGTTTTAAAACAGTAAAACTTATTAAACAAATACAGTTGCCCTATACACAACGGTAAACCTATTTAAATGCCCTTGTCTTGGTTGTTACTTAGTGCCGTTGCTTGAATTTTTTGAGCAATCGCTCTCGAAGTTTGATCATATCCAGTTTGTCACCCTTACAATGTGCCTGCAAAGATTGAAAAGAGATCTGTAAAATACTTTTAGTTATTGTGTTCACAAGACCAAGTGTCCTTTCCTTCCTTTGAGGCCACATAGTGCTGCTGCTTCACTTTTGGGGCAATGTATATAAAAATGAAATCAGCTGTAGATCCTCATCCATTTTTTGTGAAACAGTAATAAGATCCATCAAATACTTTTCGCAATGTCAAATGTCATCAGTGTTCACCCTAAACTTTGCTGCCATTACGTACTGTTGTTTCAATTTTGGGGTGATCAGTCTCAAAAATTAAACTGGTCACCAGTCCTACAATGCCTCTGCAAAGTTTGAAAAACATCCATCTAATAGTTTTTGAGTTATCATCTTAATGGTATCAAGTGTCAAAATTGCCTGTGTTTTTTTCTCCTATCACTATGTGGCACTGGGCCTGTTTTGGGGTGACCAGTCTCTAACTTTAATCAGTTTTAGTTTCTCGCCCATACAATGCCCGTGCAAAGTTTGAAAAAAGTTCATCAAATGGCAGCACGCATTTGGGGAGTGTACTTCAGATCAGTACGATAAAAAAAATGAATATTACTACTAATAAAAAGATGGTGGAGACATTTAAGTGCACTTCTCACATCTGCACATCAGCAGCACGATTAGTAAAGTAGGTCAGCGTTGAAGCTCAACTGGTAGCACCACAGCCTCATTCTTCCAGTTACTATTAAAGTATGATCCCTGCCACTACATATATGGAATTTCCATGTTCTTCCTGTGTTCATGCAAGTTCCTAGAAGTACACTCCAAACACCTGCTACTCTGTATTAAGACATTTTTAAACTGCCCACAGTGCCTCATTACATGTAGACATGCACAATATATTAGATAACATATTGGTATCAGCCGAAATGTGTCAAATATCATGATATTGGTATCGGACTAATGTGTCAATATTGGCTAATATTGCCAGTCGATATTTACATTTTATGAATATTAAAAGTTAGTGGCACCAGAGCTACAGACACTATTAAAGATCTGCATTAGATGATCAGCTACTTTCCGTAGTGGAGGACAAGGGATTTCATAGGTTCATTCACCACATAGAAGTAGGGTTGCCTTTTTAAGTCTGGAAAAAATAGGGGAGCTGTCCAGAAAAATGAAATTAGTGGAGGAAGGAAGTACTATGAAAAATTAAATGGTGTGCTTCAAAAAAAAAAAAGGAGAAATTGTGTCCTGCTTTGGTTCAAAACGGGACACAACTCATTAGAATTAGTCTCAAAGTAATAGCCCGCAAAAAGGTTAAATCCGGTTTACAACATGTTTTTAGATCGATCTTTCATTTTTCACAGGATAAAAACGACAACTTTATTCCACTAACCAGCACATCAGCAAGTGTCTCTAAGGTTAGTCAGCTATTGGTATCTCGGTATTCAACAAAAATATATAAAAAAAATCAGTAAAAATTTCCATATCTGTGCACAAATTATGACTGGTACATGTGCACAAACATGTGCAGGTGAGTGGAATCCTGTGCAGTGCACCCCCTCCCCCCACGCAGTCCGAAAAGGCTCCAAGGCAGCAAGCAGGATGGATGAAATTAATAAAATGTAAATACATAAATATTATCAGCCTTATAACATGTTTTTGTCTTTTAGTTAGTTTTTAGTCAAGCAACTAAAAATCAAAAAGTATTTTTATGAATTAATAACAACAGAAATAGTAAAGCTCACTCAGTCCTATCAATAGTCTGATGGCCTTTCAGGCATTGGAATTTACAACTTGTTTCATCATTTCCATCTCTATAGTGATCTTAAATTTTGTCTTTTATGAGTCTAAAGAAGCCCACATTTTAAAATGCTGTGCAATACCACTTTCATAACAGGGATTGAACATTTATTAAGATCATGGAAAATGGTTTAGAACATCAAAATATTCATCTTCATCCACATGAGATAAAATAGTCAGTGAGTTCATTGTAATTAGATTCATCCTTCCTTTCAAACACCAATTTTGTGTTCATCCTGGTCACATTTGAGAAGGGTGCTGGAGCCTTAATTGGGTTCAACACAGAAAGAAAAAAACATTTTCAAATGGCCAATACTGTACCACAAATCAGGAATTTGCATTCTTTTCTGATATATACTTCATGAAATCGTATGCCGTGGCTTTTAAAGAACAAGAGAAAAAGGCTGGAGAACAACCCAGTAACCTGTATGTTTTGCTCAATTTAAATGCAGACTTGCTTATAAGTTCTTTGATTTGAATGACTTTTTTCTGCATGCAATATGAATTATGAATTAAATGCTGAGTAAGCAAATTGGGGAAAATCTTAACTAAAAAAAGTATATTTTTTGTAGTTTCACATGCTTTTAACAAAAAACAATTAAGATGAATCATTCAATTTTATGTGGTTATTGAAAATCTGACATTATTGAATTCAAATGATCAGCCTAAATTACATCTATTATCTAATTAACCAATGCTTTGGCTGGACAGATGTGTCTGGAAGGAAAAACTGAAATAAATCCCAAAAGTAAAAAGGCATACATTGTAACAGCCAAGAACTGTCATCAGAACAACCAAATACACCCAGGGTAAATTATCTGAATTGGTACAGTATTTAGAAAACGATTTTCTGGGGTAGCCATAGGCCTGAAGGGCACTAGTTAAGCTTTTGGAGAACCAAAAATGGTTTTTAGCAAAGCATGGACAGCATGTCTTCCCCAGCTTTAAATATAATACAAACTTCATCAGTAACAAACAAGGGAACAAGCAAGAAGCAGCCAAAACAAGGAAGCAAATAAAAACAAACACAAATATATGAGTACTTATTTCTACATGTACAGGCAGAATGCCCGGTCAGATATATTTACTACTGTTATCGTTTTAGAAAAATCACACTGTTAGTAAACTATGTAGAGTTATGTTCATTTATGTATGGATTAATAAACTGATACATGCAAGTTGTTAAAGCACACAAAATCAACAACCTCCTATACTCTACTTGCTAGGTAGCAGCACAGCAGTGATTATTTTCATTTCATTCTCCCTCTTGTTTTAAATATCAGACAGGTTGATGTAACGCATTCAGCACAGGCAAATAACAAAACAATCTGTCCTCCCTAAAGGTCTTGGAAACGCTGCGTATCCTGCGCTGAACCCGTGTTTTGTCTAGACTTTCCAGCTTAATGGCCGAAAATAATCGCCATGATGTTCTAACGCTGACAACAGACACCGGAAAAGCGCGATTCCACTTACATCATTAGCTATAATAATATTCGGCGTTAACAGTACGCGAAAATTAAAATCAACGTTTTTGTGCCTTGTTTCAACATGGGTATTGACACGGTGAGCAGGCGTATCTGTATTAATATGAATATAAAAAAACAACAGGCTGCAACCACGAGACTAATATTAACAATTAGACCCGATTACTAGGTATGGTCCCCGCTTGCCCAGATTTAGCATGTAGCCGGCTAAAAGCGCTATAATAATAGAGTTACCCTGATGCACAGCGACGCTGCACCCATGTCCATCACAATACACAAGCGGATTCTCAGCCCAGCCTCGTTCATCGGAGCACACGCAGCAGCCTCCAACCATTTCCCGCATAGTGCGTCCATACGCTCTTTCCAGACGGCTCGCTCAGGGCAAAAACCTAATCGGCAAGCCTAATCTCTCGAAAAGCGAGCACAAGAGGCAGCATGTCGGCAGTATTCCGATCCCACGGCACTCCGGAAAGCAGAAGAAATGTGCGAGGCGAGTTTTCCGTAATGTCGCCTTGGCGTCCCCGCTAACAGACATATAGTGCGCAGACTCCGACTCGCAAACCTCCACGCTGAGCCAGTCTCACCAAACAATAAGACCTCTCTAACTACTTCCCCAATGTTGCTACCGATCTGCAGGGCCGGTTACTTTTTTTGTGTGTGTAATTTTTTTTAAACTATCTTCGTGATTACAGGCCGTGGATATCAAAATGCATCAGACAGGCTTAACCCTTTAATAACCTCTCACTGATAAAAAAAAAAAAAAACAAAAAACATGTTTTACTACTGAAACGCTGTTACGGTTATGGCAAAACCAGAACAAGATCTGGCCACACCAAGGTTTCCTTTCTGCAGGATTTGGGCGTAACCTATCCTAGGGGCGTGTATGCATGCATTTAGCTTTTGGGGGCGTCCACGTCCTGGTGGCCTGCAGATGTTGCGCCTGCATGACCTGACGTACATAGCTGGAAACAAAAGATACGTTGACATTTTTCCGCACATTGGAAGCGCAGTACTAGTATCACATGTGATATCGGGTCAGCTTGAGCTATACAGCATGAGAATAATGCGTAACATACATTTTAAGTTACTTTTGTGACCTTTCCTAAACTAAGCTCACACTGCTGCTTCTCAAACAAGGAACAGCAACGTCGCACAGACCCGTGAGTCATGTTACACTTAGTTTAAATATGTATATTACATTTAATATCTGCAGAACTGAACCCGTACCATCTGTGTACCTTCTGTATTACTACCTAACTTTTGCCACCCACACTGTACTATGAACTTTCCTGTTATTTGCTTGTTTTTTATTTGGTAATTCAGGGGAATTGTACTGGGAGTTTATTTTTGCAATGTTGTTGGGTAAACATTTCTCCCATGGGGATCAGGAAAGTTTTACATGCCTGAACTAGACAAGCAATATGGCTTATCAGATAAAACGGTTAGAGGATAAGGTTTAATATATATCCTGAATAAACGAAAAGTAAACAAAAGTAGAGCTTTATAGAAATCTATGTAATGATGGGTTATATTAAATCAGTTTCCTTGAAAATAGTAAATCTGCCATTACTTTTAAAGGCTTCACTGCTTTAGGTGTTAAATTTACGTTGTGTCCTGTTTTAAACTGTGACTCCATGCAAATTGGGGTAAATGCACTGGTCACTGAAGAAGGTGTCACTGAAGAAGTGTGGATATAATACACCCTCCCGCAGTCAGACAGAACCCTTATGTTACAATCTGGAATGATGCTGGGCATTTGAGGTGCTCTATTTAAATATATTTAGCATTTAAAAGTAATACAATTATTTCCTTCTTGACATGTAGTGTGGAGTATGAGTAAAATGCTGTGGAGTTGGCTAACTTGAAAAAAAAAATCCCAATGAGTTGCTAGAAATGGTGAACAATCTGTGGCTCTGTAGGTTAGGACTCTGTGACCATGATCAGAAGGTCACTGGTTCAAATCCTGTGGGTGACTGAACGATGTTCCTGTTGGGCCCTTATCTCCTGGGACTCCCTGACCCCACATTCTCAATTCTGTAAATGCTTCAGACAATTTTCCGATGAATTTTCAGTTGTTGAAATCGAGGTCTTTCTAATTTACCTGGTTATTATACACCACACACAGCTGAGGTCACTGGCGTCTCACTCTCCTCCATCACAGACATTCACACCACACGCTGTATCCGCAAAACCCCCAACATTGTAGGTGACCCCACCCACCCCTCACCCTCCTGCCATCTGAAAAAAAGTACCAGAGTATTCTGGCCTTGACAACTGGACTCAGAAACACTTCCTGCCCTCATGCCGTCAGACCACACACAACATACACACACACACACACTTGTCAACATTTTTATTTATCTTCTATATGCTATCTTTAATTTTTTTTTTTCCATTGCTATCTCATTGCACATCCCAACTGAACCTTATCAGTACTGGGTTTACTGTGCTGTTTGTACTCATAGGTGACAGTTGTCCTGTCCGTTTGCACTATCCTGCTGTTATGTGTTATTGTGTCAATTTATGTGGCACCTGATAGAATCGCTGTTTCGTTTTTAACTGTGTACCGTACTCAGATGTGTATGGTTAAAAATAACATTGAAGACCTGCTTGGTAAGACTTGGTCAGATTCCATATTCCTCTTTAACGGACATGGGTGACAGAAGGGCGTTCAGATGTGCTGGCAGCCAAGGAGCGGTAAGACGTTCACAGATACAGGGTGGAACCAGCAGACGGATTTAATTTAATCCAGTGATGATTCCCAGTTTCCCCCCAGATTTTACGCTGATATACAGGTGAGAAAAATTACACAAAAACTCTATGCAAACAAATATCTAAACCAATATATTTATACAAAAATCTACAATGTAAGTTTTGTGTTCTATTCACAGGTAGAATTGCTTTACCAGCCTTCAGCTCCAATTACAGCTAGTAAGGTCCAGTTCATGAATGACTCATTCTCTTGAACTGCTTTTCAGTGAATCGGTCAAAGCAGTAGTCAAATCTAAATGAATCAAACTTTTTGAAGATTTGTACTGCTGCTAATTACCTCTCGTAGTGTCCTATTAATGAAAACGAAACTCCTTTTAAAAGAGCAACTTCACGTCTTTATTAAAAATCACCCACCGTGCTGATTTGGCTACTTTGGATGAATGAGCGAAAGCCTTTTCGTGTCACTATACACATGTGCAGTGAGGTTAAGAGCAGCTCCTCCAGCGCAAACATGTATGTAGAACACACAAAAAACAATAAAGAAATAGTGCAAAAAGTTCTGCGGTACTATATACATATGGAAGGAATAAATAACTATGTAGGGCATTGCACATTATTTAAATATTACACAGGATTGATGATCATGTGCAGTGAGTAGTAGATGTTGAACACAGAGCGATGATATTGTACAGTACAGAGATATTGCACAGTTTTCAATACCATTTAGATACTGGATATTGCACAGTTGATGGACAGAAGGAAGTCAATGGGTTGGGGGGTTAGACTGTGTAGTCAGCGCATGTGTGAGTTTAGATGTCAGAAGTGAGATGTCAGGTTATTATTGACATCAATGGCCTTATCTGTTGACTACATTGGCAGGAACCTCATGATAGTGGTGGGAGGAAGCAGCAGCAACCCAGAGGGAAACACTGGGAGCCGAGCCTTACCTTCCCAAGGGCTACTGGCACGGCGTGTGGGGCAATGCAGAGACGGTGCTGGTGCCGTGGGAGGGAGCACTCCAAATCCCCCCAAGCCAGGCTGGATGTCCAACCCTGCCTTCCTGCACATTGCAGGAAGAGGCTTCTTCTCTCATCTGTCACTTTGCGAAATTTTATAAATGGGGTGATGATGCTTACTTTCAAAAGCGTACTGCCCTACTTTTTGTGATGGTAAAGCAAATAAGAGACATCAATATGTAGCTGATGTAGAATTTCATGTAATTTTCTAACTTAGCTAAAAAGCATCTAATTACCTTTATTCGTGTACTTCCTTACCATGCACTTTAAAGGATCAAATTAGTAATGAGAAGCTGTTGCAGTAATGAGATCTTAATATAACATTTATAAGTTATTTTAATTAATATTGTATTTACTTCTAACAATTGTAAATTTTATATTAACATCTAACAATTAATAAGTAATTGTTATGTAATCACTTCATATTTAACTATGTGAATAACTCGATGGCTAATAACAATAGGATCAAATTGTTTCTGACACAGTTAATCAGTTAATCATATTCCACCATGCCTTTTTTGTTTAAGGAATATGGCGACTGTTTTTCTGACTGTTGCAACAACCGACAGACAACCAGTGCAGGAACGTTGCAGCCAAAGCTAGGACTGAAAAACATAGGTAGAGATTAAATGGGAATCCTGAACTTCTGGAAAAATACAGGAGAAAGGAATGTGTGAAGTATGTGTTTCTATAGATCACGGGTCTCACACTCCAATCCTGGGGGGCCGGAGCCCTGTGTAGCTTAGTTCTTTCCTTGTTCCATCACAAATGATTCAGCTCAATAGCTGTGTGGTAATTAGCACAAGGAGTTGAATCAGGTGTGTTAAATGAGGGGAAAACCAAAAATGTGCAGGGCTCTGGCCCCCCAGGACTGGAATTTGACACCTCTGCTATAGATCAAATCGACTTAAGGTGGGACTGCTCTGAAGGCGAAACAGACATTGGTTGCAGTTTGTTTGATATGTCTGCTCGTGTGTTTAATGTGTTTGTTCGGATGCATATGAACGAGTGTATGGAAATAACTAAACAAAATTAATGGATGGCTTGTGTTTTGGGACTTATTCTGATGTTGTTGCTGTGGTGTGGACTTATCTTTGGCTGTGCCGTCATATCGATCTGGCCAAACAGAACATACAAGGGAAAGTGCTTCTGTCTCTACATCTTAACAGTATTTTTACAAACACTGCTTCTTGACCACCTGCCCAAGGACATTAAAGCACCACGACACCATGAAATAGGAAGAAGCGGCTGGAGAGGAGGCCCCCGACAGCGGCTACAGCAAAGAGCGAATCAATCACCCCTGCCATCACTGATCCTGGGCAATGCAAGATTACTGAAGAATAAGATGGATAAACTGCAGGGTGTTTGGAGAACTATGAGTCCTATTTCATGCTCTTCATCAAGACACGCTTACATCCAGAGATGCCTGACTGTCTTGTTGACACATTCACTCAGATAGAAACCAGCTATCAAGCTATTAGGGAAAAGCGAATGGGGCAGACTTTGCCTGTATGTTAACAACAATTGCTGCAGACAGTACACTGGGACTTATGACTAAAACGACTTGTAACTTCAACGTGGAACTAGCTGTTACGTGTAAGTCTCAAACCGTTTTGTTTACCCCGAGAGTCTGGTAATATCCTTATCTGTTCTGTGTATGTTTGACACCCATTAAGGCATGGCCACCATGGTGAAAATGTGTTCTATTTATTTTGTTTGCTTATTCGATTATTATAATTATCTTCCTAAAAAATATTAGCTGTTATGCTAATATTTTACAAACACCGCTTCTTGACCACCTGCCCGATGTGACTATCTAGCGGTGAAAATACGCTTTCTGTATTTACTAGTGTTGTTTGGATCACGAACGAACTTCTGAACAGGTCTTTGAAGTGAACTGAATGAACCGATTCGCTGGCCAAAATGACTCGAAACACTGTACACGCATGCGCAGAATGCCTGCTAAGCCTCAGTGCCTGCGATCAGAAGGCCGCCGGTTCGAGCCCGGCCTCAGCACATCTGCGGTCCTACAGCCGCAAGAAGTGGCTGTGCTTCGCGACGAGTTTGCTGTCACCCATAGAAACCAAGTTGGGGGACACGTAAAAATAATTTCCCCGCGGAGAACAATAAAGTATCTATTATTATTATTATTATTATTATTAATAATAATAATGTCAGCAATTCTGGAAGCAGTCTATCACTACACAGCATGAGAAACACAGCCGTGACGACATCCAGCCATAGCTGGCATGCTTAAGTTCATCAAGCACCTAACTGTACAGTTCCACTGACTTGAGATCAGCGATTACATTGACATCGCGCTCTGTCTAATCACAATGACTACCGCTCGATCTCAGCGCCCCCACTGACCGTGTTATTGCAGTTCAGAACGATTCGCTGAAATTGAAGACCAGCAGTTCAGCGTACTTTTTCCATCGTGTCTTTTTTGCTCATCGGGTCTTTTCGTTCACTCGTTCATTCAGTGGTTCTTTGGATCACCAGTTCATTTGGTTGGCATCGTTCATTGCATCTTCCGGTTCACTGGGTCTTTCGGTCGTTCTCTGAGTCCATGGGCAATACACTGCCTATGTAGTGCAGTGACATCTATTGGCCAGAATAAGTATTGCCACGAGTGAGGACCGGTTTATACGGCAAAATATTGACAAAATTTGTGATTATTGACGTGTGAATATTCTGTATATATTTTTTGTAACTTATAGTAATAAATACAATAATAAAAAAACTGCTGGTGGTATACGTTAATCAGGTTTAAATATATAGCCTCCCATGGCATGTATATACTTGTGTGCTAGTTATAATGAGATTCCGTTTGCACATCACTATTAATTACCTCCTGGACAATAGGGGGCAGCGTTGGAATAGGGGAATGCCTGTGAGTTATAGTGTGCGGCGTTAGCCGTTTCCTTTAAGTCCTTTCGTTAGAGAAGATTCCAAATGGTGGAGCTGCATCTTTTTGTATGGCTATTTATTCTCTTGTTTATCAGCAAATTGCAAAGCATCGGCGTTCTCATGTGTAGCTAAATAAACGTAAATAAGATGTGTCAATGTGAGAAGTTTGTTTGAATGGAATACGGTTTCAGTGTGAGTCCGGTGAGTGTAGGCTAATATGGGGGAAGTCTCACATTTTTTTGTTGTATATTGTTCTTTGTGTTTTATTTGCCCCATTAAAAATACGTATGTTATTCCTTGTTTATGTGAGCATTCCCTGTCCCCATATGCTTGTGTGTTTTTACTGGTAATAACTGGAGGCGATTTTAACCTGGCACCTAACTCATGGCTGGATTATTGGAGGATGACAAACCCTAATACAAAGAAATATACTTGGTTTAGTTTAACAAAAAAGAACGTATACTCAAGACTGGATTATTGGATAATCTCCCAAACAATATCATCATATGTTACTAAATGTGAAACCCAATCAACCCCACTTACTGATCATTGTCTGATAGGTCTCTCATTATCTTTACGTAATCAACAAAGATCTGTGAACATATGGAAATATAATAATAGCTTATTACAAAACAAAGACTTCTGTACACAAGTAAAAAAATATATGCGTGTGTGTACTTCCGGTTTCTATAGAAACGTCGTATGGGAAACACCGTGTCTGCCGACGCACGTTTACCGATGTTCTTTGCGTTAATGTTTCTTAGGAGATGTCTTTCTATTTGTATCTTACAACAGTGCAACAATTCTCATGTCAGTTTATCTGCGCTATTGAACACAGGTAATAGAGCTCTTAGTTCTGGGGTGTCCATCTCCAGGCCTGGAGGGCCGGAGTCCTATGTATTTTTGGGTTTCCCTTCATTTAACACACCTTATTCAACTCCTTGCACCCCTTGTGCTAATTACCACACAGCGTTATAGCGAAATAATTTGTGGTGAAACAGGGAAGAACTCCGGTCCCCCAGGACAGGAGTTTGACCCCCCCCCCAGCCTTATTTGTTTATACGCCTTACCAATAGATGGCACTGTGACCTCGGTTCTGTTGGTGATGTGCCAGATGGAGAAGGGATAAAATAATACAATAAATAAAACAACTGAGGTGTGCTCCAACATATGTCTGCGTCGGCTGCGTTATTGAAAGCCTCCAGAAAACTTGCACACCAGAACATAACTCAGTATTAATATAAATGATAATAATAATAATTGATACTTTATTAATGGCCATGGAGAAATTCTTTTTACGCCTCCCTCAACTTGCTCTTTGTGGAGCAAGCTACGAAGGCCAGCCACCTGTTGGGGCGCCCAGGGAGCTAATTTGTATTTATGTCATGAGCGACAGTAACGGGGAATTATGAATGCGCGAACCTAAGTTTGAGTGAAACAAAAGCTTAAAACTGAAAAGATGATGGATGAATATTTCATTCAGGGTGTATCACTATTTACTTGTTAATCGATGAAATAAGAAGAAATTGTATTTTAATACATGTGAGATGGTATTGAGTATACAGTGATGCAAAGATAGATATGAGAGTTGAAATAAACGTTCCTAGTGAGGATTCCAAACGGTGAAGCTATGTCTCTTTGTATGAATATTTATTCCCTGTGTTTTCAGGAACCTAATCCATGTTATGCAGGTCACCTAACGTGAAACCCCTAACATATGAGCCTCCCAGGAATAATGCCTCAAGGGCTGCTGTACAGTTTGCAGGCTCTGTTCATAAGCAGCTACAGCACACCCAAATGCCATGATTTTATCATAGGTAACTTTAAACACTGCAACCTAAGAACTGCATTTTTTTGTTTTGAACAGTATGTTAAATGTGATACCAGGAAGAACTGGGTTTTAGACAACTGCTATGTTAATGTTTAGATAGCATGTTGAGCCATGGCCAAACTGCTGCTGTCTAATCCTGACCAGAACACTGTTCACCTGGTTCCCATTTATAAAACAGCCCCTAAAAGAAGTAAGATAAAGATGTAAGAAGATGCTGTCGATATAGTAATAAAAAAAATGTCATGTATCCGGGGATGCCAGAGCAATGAAAATGATGCTTTTTATACTCCTCAAATGATGAAAGAACAATGCTAAAACATAGGATACTGTTACACAATTCACAATGAAAAATGTACCTGTACGTAACCGGTAATACAGTAGGAATAATATGTTTAGAAATGACTTAGCTTATTGTGGGTCCTTACTGGTTACAGCCTGTACTCATGTGGCACCGTGGATCACACTGAAACGTCGATTTATAATCCAATCAATTTTTAAGATCAGATCTGAGGCATTAAATTTACTAACTGACAAGAAAACCGCACGGCTAAAACCCTCGAGGGCAGTGTGCCTACTCACTTTTGAGTCCCGTTCCTCCCATTTAGTCTTTTAATCCAATACAAAAATGTATTTTGAATAATATACTGGGGCAGCACGGTATTGGGAAATATCAAAATATTAAATTTTGATTGTCATAACAAATGTTTGGTATTTACAGAACAAAAAAAGAAAGAAGTTACACATAAATTCCTCACAAAGTGATTTTGGAGTGATTTTAAACAGGATGAAAGGATGCATGTAGTGAACATATGTAGTGCAGATGCAAAAGCAGCAGAGGTAAACTTTACAGAGGTAAACTGGTTTTTAAAACATATACTGGATAATCTTAAAAAAGAATAATCATTAAAACGGCAAAAAAAAAGTTTTTTTCCCCTACGACAGTAAAAATTCTTTAGCAAAAGTTGAACCCATAGAATATGAAGGTATGAAAAAGCCTAATTTAATCTATAGCTGACTAGCAATGTGCGAATTGCATGTGCATAACGTATTAATATCGTTTACTGTTAGTTAAGTTTTGCTCATATAAAGACACTGGTAATGTGGTTAGTTACTAAATTATTACTTAATACTAAGTATTGGCTGGTACTAGTGATGTTTAGAAATATCATGTTAAAATAGCTATTGTTTCATGCTGTTGTACTTGACAACAAAGTGTTTACTGTCACACTGAAGGACAAAGGACGTTGGAGCAGAACATGGAACAAAGAAATGGTTGATTTAAACCAAAAGACCTAACTGAAAAGGAACAGGATCACGGGGGATCAAAACTGGGAGTACAGAACACAGCTAACGGGATAGGCCAGAGACAGGATTGATGTTAATACCAGGACTAGGGAGCACAGGACTGGGAAGCACTTTTATGAAAAGACTAATGAGAGAGCATAACAGTTGGCAGCTGGAGAGTCATTACATGTCAAATCATCACACTTTTGGACCTCTTTGTCACGGATTTTAACGAAACTTGGCTTGATCATTTGGTCGCATGAGTAACTCATGAAACTGAAAATGGGTGTGCCTAGGATCAATATTGAGGGAGATTAAAGCGAACATAGTTTTAACTTTTTTTGGGGAGGACTATGACTTTGACTAGCTATATTTACCTTAATATAAGCTGCACAGAAATGGTCCTCAAATTGTTTTAAAGCTATTGTCCAGCTCTATAGATTGAACAGATAATATGTCATCTGCATATGAATAATTACTATGTGATAACTAATTGAAACATAAAAAAAATGCTATAATGAAAAAAACTATATTTCAAAATTGATCGTTTTTTTAGTAAATATACCTCATACAATTTGGTCTTTGGTTTTTAAGTTATTGCTGAGATATTTTGACTTAAAGGTAGCATTACGTGGTGTCATATCACTAATGTGCCTTTTTAATGGCCAAACTGACATGAAATAGTATAACAAGTACAGGAGTAAGTAAAGACATTTAAGGTTACAAATATGCTACACTGAAATTTAAGGAAAGCTTCATTAATGTCATTGCAGATACATGTACTTGTCATACTATTGAAAAGGCCCACATGGCTAGTAAATATGGCCAATAAATGTCCTGCCTATAATAAATCCCCCTCAATATTGATCCAAGGCACACCCAATTTCAGTTTCATGAGTTACTCATGTGACCAAATCAACATGCCAAGTTTCGTTAAAATCCGTGACGAAGAGTTCCGAAAGTGTGACGATTTGACATGGAATGACCTTGGAGTGAATTACACGAGGGCATAAACAAGAGGTAAGACAAACACATAACAGGTGTTGCTTGTCAGAGCCACACTAGGGCGAGAACCAGACTCCACTGAAAGGAATTGTTTTAATGCAGCAGTATAGTTCAAGTCTCACAAAGAATGAGAAGCAGAAATGATTCATCCTTCACCGTGTTGCTCAACACTAGAAGACCTATCCAGCGTGCTCCAAAACCACAGTGATGAACACTGAATGTAGGATTTCCATTAGCGTTCATCATTCACATCTAACAAACATTTTGTTCTTACTGTGGTAACATTAGTTATCTGTGGATCATGAATCAATAGGCCAACAGGCCTATTTTCAGCTGTAAATGAAGTATGTATTTAATCTTTTTTCTAGGTGCGTTTGTTGTCATTGCTATATTTGGTGGAAAATTAATTTAAATTTTGTATTTTCATTTCATGCATTTAATTATCAATTTTTGACTGACATGTAAATGTTCCCCGAAAGGCTTACAGTTTGGCACAATTAACAATAGCCAGACATAGAAGTCATGGAAGATGGAAGTCATGTCTCATGAAGTTGATTTTTTTGGACCACCCTAGTGTGTTTGGGTGTATTAGTCAAGCACTGTGTTTAAAAGGTGTTGTTGGCAGATGTACTCAAATGACTTTTGGGACACTCACAAATTTTTAATGAACTGTATTGGGTTAAACCCAGGAACAATAACAAATACAGCTAAAAATAATGTAAGCATTTGCAGTAAATTCAAAAAAGTCTTGCGTTCATCGCATCTTGCACCTTGCTCCGTTTTGACAACAGACTCAGGCTAAGGTGCTGCTTGGGTGTCTTGTCTGTTGCCTCAGTACATGCTCCTGAGACCTTTCACTCGCAACTTGGTT